>VDFB02026320.1:159636891-160236891 GCA_007258455.2 Sequoia sempervirens
CATAATAAATATAATTTTAATCATAATCAACCTTAATCTTGCCTTGTTTGAAGTGTTGTAACATGATTTCACACTTCTCTAGGCTTGTCATTAATAATTGGGCTTTCTTATGGTTTAATTGGCCTCATTTTGCATCCACAAGCCTCATTTATTACATATTTTCAAGGATATAATCTTGACACCAATCAGTAACCAATCATAATTCAAGTGTTTTTGGCTTGTGTGGCCTTCATTTAGTGATATGAGACTCATTCACCACCTTGGGTGAATGAGTCCCACCTAGATGTTTGGGTCCCAAACCTATTTTCACACCTTTCTAAACACTTTTGATTTTTGGTCCCATACATTATGCTAGATGGGACTCATTTGCCACCTTGGATGAATGAGTCCCATATGACCAAAATTCAAATTTAATTCAAATTTCTAGTGGGATTTTATTCTCTTAGATCTGATGTCAGCTTGTAGTGTTGTCATTTGAGGAATTCTTGCATAATTAAGTATAAATACAAGGTTCTTTCACTCATTTTATCAGCCAAGAACCTAATACTTTTGTGAGAACATTCTTAATAGAAAGTTAAGTTCACAAGAGCATTTAAGGACACTCAAGAGCAAAAATTTTCATCAATTGTTGTAGCAATTCATGATCCATCATCATGGCAAGATTATAATTGCATTATTTCACGTTTCATGTTTCATTATCTTATTTCATCATTTGGTTTAATTACCTAAAAGGGGTTTGACCAAGGAAAACCCCTATTCCCTAACAATACACAAGTTTTCCCCTCTTTAATGTGTGATTGTAGGTTTGTAGATTAAAGAAAAGTAGATTTGAAGCCTTTAGAGGCACCAAAATGACAAAGTTGCAAATGTTGTCAAAATTGTCATGAAAAGTTATGAAGAATCACAAAAAATTAGATCTAGGGAAAAATATCCATCCAATTTGCATGAAATTAGTGGAAAAGTGCATATTTTATCCATCATTAGAGGCTCATAAAGTTTCAGTTCAAGATTCTACTTCTAGGACACTTTGCAACAAAATAGGACTGATCCCCTAGTTGTGGCGAATGAGTCCCACTGTATGATCTTTTCAAAAATCTTTATAGATTTTGCTACCCATTTGGCTAAAACTTGATCTTGTGCAGAGACCTAGATCTGGGACTGATTCACCCAAAATGGCAAATGAGTCCCACTAGGCCAAAAAAATAGGTTTTTCAAGATTTCAGGGCTCCATTACATCTCCAGCAAGTTTCCAAGTGCACACTTTCTATTTTAAAATTTTTGTTTTGTTTTTTTTGCATTTCCAAGTCATTTAGTGAAGCATTGCATCAAACTAGGTTTTACATTTCATCTTGCATGTGGGTATGTGCAAGATCATTATGGACCAAAAAGTGGCAATATGATGGGTATGTGGCTGAGGACTTTTTTCTTACCCAAAATTGATCAAACGAAAAGGGTTTTTAAAAGAGATTCTTAACCTTCCACCAATATAAATTATTCTTTACTTTGAATTTAATAGATTATTATTATTCATTTTCCATTTGAATTATGACTAAAGTCTTAATTGATAGGCTCAGTGGAAAAAATCTATAGCTTTCAAATGGCATTACATTTTTTGAATGCAAAACATGTGTCAAATTCTATGCTTCACATACTATAGGATTAAAAAAAAAAAAAAATCATGAAGTTTTGACCAAGTTAAGGTGGCCGAACATACAAGTTTTTATATTTTTTAAAAGTTGTAATAAAAATTCATAATTAATTATCTACTTGGAAAAAAATTACAAAAATATTTCATCACATCTATATTACGAGTCCTCTACTTATATCTAAAATCTTATAAAAAATTATTACATTTTATTGTGGTTAGGGTGGTCAAACAGACACCTACTTTTTATTTTCCTAAAATTTACTCACTGCATTGAAATTTCCCCAAATTTTCACCAAACAATTTTTTTTAGAATAAGCCTAGTAGTTTAGAAACTACATTCAATTTTCTACATATTCTATTCTTATAATTTTGAAATAATATAGATAACTTATTCAAATTTTTACGTCAAGTTTCCTAACTCTAATTTTTCTAAATTTTTCACCACTTAAGGGCCTATTTTTTCCATGATGATCTTGCACATACCCATGTCATTATTTTTTTCAAGTTTAAACTTGGTGGTGAACCACTCTTGGAATCTAAAATCATACCCTTCGACACCCTATTTTTATATCTCTTGCCTCTATTCCACTCTTGGGGTGAGATCTCTAGGGTCATCCTTAAATGTGAAGTATAGAAGATTGTTGCCCTAGGCCGTAAACCCTAGTGGAGACAAAATTCTATGTTACAAATTCTGATTGTTATTTGCATCTTATCATACACATAATCACATGTTTAATGGTGGAAGATTAGTGGTTCATAATCTTGTTGATTCATTTTGATGAAAACCCTACTTTCACCATTTAAACACTCCCTATCACCCATTAGGATAAATAGATGCACAAATACATCTCCTAGGGCCTAATCTATGCCACCTTTGGGTAGATTATTGTTAGAATCCAAGATCACCTGCATGCAAGATGGAAAACTGTCACATGCAAAAGATATGAAGAACCAAAAAGATGCTCTGTAAACCTCTCAGTAAAAATGCATTAAGAGAATCAATTATTACAAAAGAGATCAATCCTTATGAAGGAGATCAAGAAACCCTAAAAGGGAAACCCTAAATGAAACCCTAGTGTGCACACTTAATAATTAATAATTAATTATTAATGTGCCTAAGTTTAGCTTAAGTAATAAAGAGGAATAAGTGACTTAATTAATTAATCAATGTGATGTAATTAATTAAGAATAATAACTTATTACTCTAACACCCCCTTAAGATGAACTTAGAAGAAGCTAAAACACCAGGAATAGATGCATGAAAGCAAAGATGGGTCCTTAACTAGGGCTCCACCGCAATTCATTTACAAATGCAATAAGGAGAGAAGGAAAACCTGGACAAAAACCCCCTTACAATGAGATAACATGCTACAAAGAAGCACTGAAGAACTCAGAGTAACACTGAACTTGATATAGGCAAGCAAGGAAATATTTTTTATACTAATAAAACTGCATGAGAGTCACCAATTGACTCAAGGAATCCGCGATAAAGCAACAAAACCCGGCGCCACGGAACACTCGAAAACTCCAAACGGGAACAACTCTGGAATCTATGAAGTAGCAAGAAATTATTGAATGATGTATTACTGAAAACGAAGTGCAAAGATGCAAGATGCACTCTCCCAACTGCCAAAACATCCAAGTAATCACCAAACAACCCATCGGGCCAAATCTGGACTAACTGATAAACCTGGGATAGATACAGAAAAAGTGCATAGACAGCAAGATAGAGCTCCTTAATACCTTTCCGACGCTTCAAACGAGGCAAAAAATGAAGATCGTGGCAAAAAGTTATGAGCTCGGAAGCATAAAATGTACATCTGACTTCAAACAGAAAAAACTATAGGAAAACAGTAAAATATTAAAAAATAAATAGCACTACTGAAAAGTGCTCGGAACCAGCCTGACGCATATCCTGCTTGGCTCACCATACCATATGCCCGCGTTATACAAAAGAAAAACTGCTCTTTAGGGAAAAACTAGGAGTTAGAGGGCAAAGAGGGCCGTACGGCCGCTGACGTCATGCTGATGTCACCCATTCATGAGGTTAAAATTGACGGCCATCTAGCCATCACCGCAAAAAATCAGCCCCCCTGCAAAATGAAAAAAAATTTGGCCCCTGGTCCTGTGGGTGACCAGAAGCTGGCAGGCAGTGGGCTGATGCAGGGGCGGAGCCCTTGGTTCGCCATGTGGCTGGGGGCTGAGCACAGGGGCTCGCGGGGGTTGCACATACCGGTGGTGGCGGACCGATGGAGGAGCTGGTGGCAGGCGGCGGATGGGTGGTCAGAGGGTGGCTAAGGGCTGGGTAGAGCAGTGGTCGGCTACACCGCGGCTAATCGGTGATTATAACCGAGGCCGACTGACTTCCCAAAAACATGTTTTTTGGATATTTTTAAATTTTGAGCCTCGATTCACAGGTTGGGAGGTCGACGCCTCTCGCATAATTTTTACCTCCGGATCAACTGCACCAAAATCGACGATTTGACAGGCATTTCTAGGGTTTTGGGATGCTACGAACGTGATGGCGACGTCCGTTTGAGCCCATTGTGTCCCAAAAAAATGGCTACCCCCAGATCTTGCAGAAAAGATGCCTATGGAAACCCTTGCACCCGAAACTCACAAAGAGGCCATATCTTCAGATCACGAACAAGCAGCTGCAGGTTGGAGCTCTGATACCATGTTAGAATCCAAGATCACCTGCATGCAAGATGGATACCTGTCACATGCAAAAGATATGAAGAACCAAAAAGATGCTCTATAAACCTCTTAGTAAAAATGCATTAAGAGAATCAATTATTACAAAGTGATCAATCCTTATGAAGGAGATCAAGAAACCCTAAAAGGGAAACCCTAAATGAAACCCTAGTGTGCACACTTAATAATTAATAATTAATTATTAATGTGCCTAAGTTTAGCTTAAGTAATAAAGAGGAATAAGTGACTTAATTAATTAATCAATGTGATGTAATTAATTAAGCATAATAACTTATTACTCTAACAATTATTTCAAGCTAGAATACTTGCAACTCATACACATAGGAATTTATTCCATAGGGCTTTACCTAGAAATCAAATCTTTGTATCTTTTAGCAGTGGAAACCCTTTAATTTTAGCTTATATTGATGATATACTAGTCAATTCCCTCAAAAGTATTCCTCATTTCACTTGTGAGACATCCAAAATTCCATAAGAGCACATCATGGATGTGGCAAACATATTTTATGTGCATGATGTAACAAAAGAAAATGTGGTTGTTCTGCTACTAGCCACTTCCCTTAAAGGTAAAGCATTGTAGTGATATAAAGGCTTTCCACCTAAATCCATTCACAAATGGGATGAGCTAGGTGAAAACTTATGCTAATTACTCTGATGATAAATGTGACCATTTATCTCTAGTGGAACAATTGAAAATAATCAAAAGAGTTCCTTGAATTCATGAGTGACTTCAACTACAAATTTCAGAAGACCCAGTATAGAATCCATGCCTTGGTGAAGCCCTCCTCAAAGTATTCCTTTATTTCCTAAAATCTCTTAACAATGATATAGATGTTATGATTCAATCTATGGGAGGATTTACCTTCTCCTATCTCAGTGGCTCCTATTCTAGTGGTTTCCACAAGCCAACATTCTATTCCACTGCATTTTTAGAAGATTGGGGCACCTTGCTCTAAAGTATAAAAAATGATTGAGTATTAATGAAGAGGTAGCAAGCTCAAAATAGTAGGTCCTATCAAACTCAAGGTCAAGGTTATCAGCAAAATAAACAACCTTATCAAGGAAAAAATCAATGGAATCATATTAGGCTCATGAGTAACATACATCTAACTACTACCAACATTTCTAAAGATTTGGTCCCAATTTAAAATAATCTAGCCAAAGAGAAAATATGGTGTTACCCATGTGATCAGTCTCACAATCAAAATACCTACCAAAATGGAGAGTTTGTACAAACTTTAGTGGTTTAGAATGAAACCTCTACCTTGGGGCAACATATTTGGTACAAACCAACTAGCGGCTAGTAGTGAAAATCACTCATATGAAGACTCTTCATTGGTCAATTAGCATCAAGAATATTTTTGTGGTGTAAATCAAATAGCTTCTAATATAATATCCGAAAATAAAAGGTCAAAAAGAAGAGCAATGGAGGGTAGTACATATTCCATGGTTACATAGGCATCAATCTCTCAACAACCTCAATAGGCTACAAATGTTGGAACAACAAGTAGGACAACAAATGTTCCATAATCAAATTAGTCTACTAGTAGGCCCAAAAAAGCAATGGAGTAGCCTAAGATCACCCAAGAAACAAAATATACCTTGTTGTTCTAAAGGTTACTTATAAAACCAACCATCTTCCTTTCAACATAGTGGATCAAATGAAGAAATCTAATCTAAATGTTACTATGTGGGAGGCTCTATCCACTCCACGACAAAGGAATTTTCTACAAAAATCTTTAAAGGAACAACAAATGGGAAATATACAAGAAAAAGAGTAGACTTCTCCATCAAGTAGCCTAGTGCAACCTAATGAAGAAGGAAACTCTAGCGAAAAAAATAAGCCACCCCTTTCTATATTTCTCTAATTATTGGACATTATATGGTGCATAACTATATGATAGATTCAGGGGCTAGTATTTTGGGTATGTGTAAAGTGATTGTTGATCTACTTGGTCCCAAATATGAGTTGGTGTCTAAGGGTTTTTTATAGTTGGATGGAATTACTATCAAAATAGTGGGAGTAATTAAAATTTTGAAATTGACCTTGCATTCCCTAGTTGTGATGTTTTGCAAGATATCTTAGTCATAGACCTCCCTACTCATTTCCCCATTAGTGTTTTTAGATATTTCACTACTAAGATAGGTGGATACTAATATTTTGATTAGTATTACATATTATTTAGAAATAGATTTGGTACTAAAGTGACCATTAGGTCTAAGCCCATAGAAAATGATCATATAGAGCCTTCCACTCCTAGTCCCATAAGCATGAACTGTACATTGCATGATCAAAAGGATGAATGTTCTATTCACGAGCCTACCACTCCTATAGAGGAGGTACCATATTTTTTGTTGCATGAATGGGGGAATGCCTTAAAATTTTACCCACATACCATAGTTGAAGTGAAGGAGACTAGTCTTGACACCTATTGCATTCATGAAAAAATTGGTCCTATCCCCAATCTCATAAAAACTCAAGAGGATCTAGGGGTATTGTAACAATTTTTTTTGATGAATCTAGAGACAAAATGGTTCTTGTGCTAGTGTAATGATACTATTTCCAAGAAAGGATAAGTATTATTTCTCTTTCAATCTTCAATTTGGTTGCACTAACAATCTGGCTAAGTACAAATCATTCATCTAAGGTCTCCAACTTGCAAAAAAAAGGAACATCAAGTTTTTGAATAGAAAATTTGAGAGGGGGGATGAATTAGTTGTCACATAATTAAGCCTTTATTTCAATCACTATAAATAATACTTAATACTTATTTACATGGAAATCCCAATGAGGGAAAAACCATAATGAGGATTAACACGCACTATAGATAATATAAAAACCAATTACAAAAGGCTCACTTCCAAAAATAAGGACTCACTATCCAGAACAAGGACTCACTATCCAATAGGGCTAACAACTCAGAGGGCTCACTACCATAGAGATACAAAGAAGACAAAGAAGACTTGTTACAAAGATACTACAATCCCAATACAACAAAGGATACCACCACAATCACTCGATCAACTTGCATGAATGATAGAGTTCACCTTTTGCTCACTACATCTGAAAACTTAGCATTAAGCTTCACACTGATCTCCCACACTTGCAACACACACACTTACTAAATAAAATCAATGTCGCACCAAAATGTACTTTCTCTTTTCTCTTATCGCTCTTCTTCTTTTCTCTTGTATATTTTCCTTCAGTAACTCATCTTGTATTTATACCATCTTCAACATTGAAACATATCCATATTCCACCATCCAAATACAAATTCAAATTAGGTTGGTTCTAGAAAATCCTAAGGTGGAATTAGAATGAGGAAAACCCAAACACATGCTTCATCATCCTTGAAAGTAGTATTTCACACAAGGTCAGCCAAACCAGTGTAAAACACATAGAACCATAAAGTATGAACTTTCTAAATGCTGAAATTAAGTTCAATACAATTATAAAAAATCAAATTTAGAACCACACATCATAAGAATTCATCAAAGAGAAATTAGAACCAATAACATTTCTCTCGAACCTCAACCAAAAATATAGAAAACCATAGTTCACAACTGGTGAACACAACTTGCACTGTACAATGAACCAACAACCAAAAATATGGATATAGCACCCTCTAACATCCATGAACAACATATTTGAACCACACAACCATAGGAGTAAATTTGGACCAAAACCCAAAGCAACCACTTAATACCTGCAACATATCTTTATTACAATTTTCTCAATATCCTCAACATATAAAACCAACAACTAGTGGATAACCAATTGACTAGTTGACATCAATGAAAACACCCTCAATCATTCCATTCTTGCAACAATCTCCCCCTTTATCATTGATAGAAACACATGATGTGAAAAAACATCAAAGACAACATACAAGCTTTGAATACACTTTTCTATTTCTCCCCCTTAGAAGATAATTTCTTACACGCTTATTTTTCTTTCACATGCTTCTTCTCCTAATCTTCCTTTCCTTTTTCACATGCTTCTTCTCCCACTTTGACATCAATGGTAATGGAAAATTAATATTTTACATTTATTTCTCCTTTGACATGAAAAAAAAATACTCATAATGACAACACCTGATACTACCTACTCCCCCTAAGAGGTAGCGACTAAAACATCAACCTAGAAGAAAGATAGATCCATAGTTCCACAAGACTGATGCATCTCCATATGCATCTAGTTCAAGAAAGGAGGGGAAATAACCCCCGAATTCTCCTGGAGATACTCAAAAGTATCTTTAGGAAGAGCCTTCATGAAAATATCAGCAACCCGATCCTTCATCAAAACATACTCAAGCTTTACTTCATTCTCTATGACCTTCTCTGTCAAGAAATGATATCTAATAGATATATGCTTCATCCTTAAGTGCATCACTAGATTCTTTGAAATGTTAATTGTACTTGTATTATCAAAGAAAATAGAAGTGGGATCATCATATACCATTGTGATATCTTTCAATGTCTATTTCATCCATAGAACTTGTGTACAACAATATTGCAGCAATATACTTAGCTTCAATAGTAGACAAAGAGACTAAATCTTGCTTTTTACTCGAACATGCCACCAATCTACATCCAAGAAATAATGCACCAAAATTTGTACTTTTTTTGTCATCTACACATCCAACCCAATTTGCATCTGTATATGCACTAATTGTAAAATTTAGTATCTTCAGGATACCACAATCCATAATCTAGAGTGCCATTCAAATATATGAAAATTATTTTAACAACAACAACATGAATTTCCTTAGTTTCTTCTTGAAATCTAGCCACAAGACAAACAACATGCATGATATTCGGTCTAGTAGCATTCAAATACAATAGTCTGCCAAATATAGATCTATACTTGATCTAATCAGTCTTAGGTGAATCATCATCTTTTCCCAATTTGCATCTAGTCACCATAGGAGTACTTACCAGTTTGGAACCATCCATTCCAAACTTCTTCAACATCTCTCTCACATACTTAGAATGTGAAATGAAAATTACATTCTTTGTTTCATTACTCTGTAGCCTAAGAAATAAATTCATCTCCCCAAACATAAACATTTCAAAATCTTTTTGCATCTCTTCCACAAGCCTCTTGCACATATTTTCATTTCCTCCAAAGATAATTTCATCAACATACATTACCACAATCAAGATTCTATCATTTTCAATCTTAAAGTATAAATTACTATCTTTCATACCTTTGTTAAAGCCTTGTTGAATTAAATATCTATCTAAGCTTTCATACCATGCTCTAGGAGCTTGCTTCAACCCATATAAATCTTTCTTCAATCTGCACACCATTTCTGGTTGATCTGTTAAGTCACATTCTTTTGGTTGTTCCATATAAATTTCTTCTACTTCACCATTCAAAAATGTTGACATCCATCTGATAGACCATAAAGTCTTTATGAGTAGAAAATTCCAAGAACATCCTTATACCTTCCATTCTTTCTACTGGAGCAAAATTTTCCTGAAAATTTGTGCCTTCAACTTGTGTAACCTTTACACACAAGCCTTTCTTTATTTCTAACTTCTCCATTTTCATTCAACTTATTTTTGAATATCCATTTCAATCCAATGATGTTTTTATCTACCAGTCTTGGGACCAATTCTCAAGTTTGATTCTTCTTAATCTCTATGAGTTCTGTTTTCATTTCTTCCTTCCAATGTTAATCTTTACAAGCTTCACATACAGATTTCGATTCAATCTTAGAAAGTAAACATAGATTCACTTCATCAATAAATTTTCTTCTAGTCAACACACCTTTTGTCTTGTCTCAAATAATCTCATTTTCTGAGTGATTCTTCTGTACATATTTTGGTGTCTTAGGGGACATCACCAGAGCATCTTCTTCTATTTCATTTTGTTCATCATGCTTCACTTGCTCATCTTTTTCTTGTTCTTCCACAATCTCTTCTATTCTTACACAATTAGGTTCATGTTCTCATCAACCTTGACATTAGAAATTTCTACAATTTTTCTCAGTATTTTATTGAAGTGTCTTTATGCCTTGCTATTAGTAAAATATCCAATAAAAATGAATTCATCACTTCTTGCATCAAACTTACCCAAATTTTCCTCATCTCTTCTAATATAGCATTTTCTTCCGAATAACTTTAAATATTTAATAGTAGGAATTCTTCCATGTCAAAGCTCATAGGGAGTCTTTGTACTATCTGCTCTTGCTTGAACTTGATTGAATACATAAATAGTAGTATGACTAGCTTCTTTCTAGTAAACTTCTAGTAAACTAGCCTCGGTAATCATTGATCTAGTAGCCTCTTGAACTATTGTATTTTTCCTTTCAATGACTCCATTATGCTGAGGAGTTCTCAGAGGAGATAACTGTGTTTTTATTCCATACACTTCACAAAACATTTTAAACTCATGGGAGGTGAATTATCCACCTCTATCAAACCTTAAGCATTTTATCTTCAAATTTAATTAATTTTAAACCATAGCTTTAAATGCCTTGAATTTATCTAATGCATCTAATTTCTCTCTAATAAATGTAACCATTGTATATCTAGAATAATCATTAATTAAAAGCATAAAGTACCTTTCACCAAGTAGACTTCTTACTCTTCTAGGACCACAAAGATCTGTATGAACTAAATCTAGTAGTGATGTAGATTAGGGTGGATTGTATCAACACAATCTCAATTAAACAAACTTTTCCAATTCAAGAACTCTAACACATCAAACAAGGTGATTTCTTTCACAAACTACCACTAGGCCTTGTAGGACAACAAATAGGATTTTTTTATCATAACTTGAATGGAAAAAATCAAACTAACAACCTAAAAGTTTTTTTGGATACCCTTTTGGGAGTTATAAAATATACTCAAAATCTAGGGATGGTTGTTTTGGAGAAACAAAGCCAAAAATTGACTATCCTATTTGATAAAAGACCTAATTAGGGTTCTTCAACTAGGTCACTATAGGTTTTTCAAATTCCAAGGTTCAATACTTCACATCAATGCCTCATACATGTCAAATAGTGTCTTCCCAAATATTTCCAACCATTACAAACAAATTCTCAAGAGATTTTCTACAAACCCTAACTCCTATGCAACTTTTATGCCAAAAACATGGGGTTTTCAACCTAGGACATCAAAAAATTGTAACCAATATTCCTCCCTTGCTCCTAAAAACATCATGAACAAAAAACCTAACTTATCTACACCCATTCCACTAATTTTAGGGACGGTTCATCAATGGAATGGAAATAACTTCATGATTTTCTATCAAAACTCACAAAATAAGGGTTTCAAGCAACTTTTAGTAAATTGGCTCTAATTTACTCCAAAATTAATGAATTTAGATGAAACCAAATGCAACAGATAGAAGATTCAATTCCAATGAAACTTAGACCATTTTTAGGCCATATAGGGTCATACTATTTTGTGTAGTAGCAAAATTCAATGGGAAAACACAAAAAAATAGAGTTTGATTGATGATCAATCTTCAAATTAATGACCAAAACCATATCCAACCATTTCCAACTGACTTTCAAATCCCCAATGGTTCATCTTCCCTAAAAAAAAAATGCACAAGTTTCTTATGCAACTTTTGTAACTTTTTACAAAATGGACAACTTCCTACAAAACTAACCCCACCTAACCAAAACTGACCCAAAACATGCAACATGGTCTTTAAAGACCTTATTTAAAAAAAAACATGACTTCAACACAAAAACACCAACATTATATTCCCTTTACATCACAAATATTTATGTTCCCTACACTAATTAGTTCGGTAGTGGACTATTCCTTTGATATGTAATGATTTCTTGTTTGCTTTCCAAACTGACAATTCCTGCAAATAGCGTTAATGGGATTTGTAATTATCGATAAATTTCTTATGGATTGAACAACACTAATCCTTTCCAAGTTATCAAAATTCATGTGACACATTCTCCTATGCCATAACCAACTATCATTAATCTAAGTCATAAAACATCATCCATCAATACCCTTAAGTTGATAGATATTCCCTTCAGATTTCTTTCCTATAGCAATCAATGTTCTAGGTCCTTTTTGGATTTTTCATCCCTCATCCTTAAATACAATATCATATCATTTTCTACACATCTAACCAAAAATCAATAGATTATGACTTAAACCCTTAACATAGTAGACATCGTTAGTATGATGCTTGCTATCAAAACTCACTCAACCTATCACATAGATTTTCACACCAGTATCATCTCCAAACATAACCAAGCCTCCATCATATTTTACAAGCTTAAAAAACTTATTTTTATCACCAATCATGTGATGTGAACAACCACTATCAACTACCCAAAAATTCTTCTCTTGTTTAGCATGTAGGGCAGAGATAACCATACCTTCATTTTTCTCCTTCTTCGAAGGGCTTTCTTTTACCTATTTTAAAGAATTAGCAAAAGTAGGTTCATCCTTAATTGCAAAGAACAAGTATTCATTGTCATCAAGATTTTCATATTATGAATCCTCATTAGATATACTAGTGTTCTCATTCACATAATAAGCTCTAATAATCTTCTTTCCTTTCTTTTCTTTCTCATATCTTTGTTTATTTATTTTAGCTCTTTCTGAACACTTTACAACATAATGACCTCTTTCTTCACAACAAAATTACTTAAATGGAAACTTACCCTCATACTTATCAGAGGCTTTCCTTATTCTTCTTACAAAGTTAACTTCTATTTCATCAACTTTTGTAGCTTTAAAAGAAATCTCTAATTTGTGCCCATTCCTTAGACTCAACTTCCTCATCTCATAAGATGTCAAAAATACCAAGAACAGATCCTTAGTACAGGTATTATAATCTATAGTCTTCTCAATAGCACTCACCTTCTCACTGTAAGCATTAGGAAGTGTTCTAAGAATCTTCTTTACAATCTTGGTTTCATCTATAGTAGCACCAAGTATTCACATTTTGACCACTATCTCATCCAATCTTTGTACATAAGCATTAATATTCTCATGTTCAAGCATATCTAGAAGCTCAAATTGTGCCTCCAAGTTCTATATTTTTTCCTCTTTGAATCTTTCATCACCATCATGTGCTCTTTCCAAAGCATCCCATACTTGGCCATTTTCAAATTCTGAACTATAATCAACTCGAAATGTACCAAACTATTCTTCAAGATGAAATTCACCTTATTGTTTGCTTCATGTGCTTTGATATCTTTAGGTGTACTCAAACCATTAGCAGGAGGAGTGTAAGGATTTTTGTAATATTTCTCCACATCAAATCCACAATACTCTAAATATTCTTCCAACAATAGTTTCTAGATACCATAATTAGTTCCATCCAACCTCAGATAATAAAAAACCATTATGCTAGCCTTCCTAGACCTTCCAAAATTGGTTAAGCTCTTCACCAAGGAACCTTGGTCTAATACCAACTTTTGAATAAGATAACTGAGAGGTGGAATGAATCAGTTGTCATAGAATTAAACCTTTAATTCAATCACTGGAACTAATACTTAATACTTCTTAAATGATTAATCATCAAATGCCAATGGAGAAACACAAATCCAACACATAAACACAATAACACTAGATTTACATGGAAAACCCAATGAGGGAAAAACCACGGTGAGGATTAACTCACACTATAGAGAATATCAAAACCTATTACAAAAGCCTCACTACTTGAAATAAGGACTCATTGTCCAAAACAAGGACTCACTATCCAACAAGGATAACAACTTGGAGGGCTCACTTCCACAGAGATACAAAGAAGAAAAATAAGAATTGTTACAGAGAGACTACAATCCCAATGAAACAAAGGATTCTACCAAAATCACTCGATCAACTTGCATGAATGATAGAGTTCACCTTCTACTCACTGCATCTAAAAACTCATCATTAAGCTTTGCATTGATCTCCCACACTCACAACACACACACTTATTGAAGAGAATCAATGACACACCAAAATTTTCTTTCTCTTTTCTCTTATCTCTCTTCTTCTTCACTCTTGTATATTTTCCATCACTAACTCATCTTGTATTTATACCATATTCAACTTTGAAACATATCCAAAGTTGGCCATCCAAATCCAAATTCAAATTAGGCTAGCACCAAAACATCCTAGGGTGGAATTTGAATGAGGGTTACCCAAACACACACTTCATAAGGACCCAAATAGATCCAACACACTTCATCATTCTCAAAAGTAGTATTTCACACAAGGTTGGCCAAAGTAGTGTAAAACACATAAAACCATTAAGCATGAACTTTCCAGATGTTGAAATTAACTTCAATACAATCAGGGAAATTTAAATTTTGAATCACACACCATAAGACTTCATCAAAGAGAAATCTGAATCAACAACATTTGTCCTGAATCTCAACCAGAAACATAGAAAACCACAGTTCACAACTAGTGAACACAACTTGCATTGTACATTGAACCAACAACCAAAAATCAAGATATAGCACCTTCTAACATCCATGAACAACATATATAAACCACACAACCATAGGAGAAAATCCAAACCAAAACCTGAAGCGACCATTGAATACCTACATTAGATCTTTATAACAATTTTCTCAATATCCTTGGCATATACAACCAACAAAAACTAGTTGATAACCAGTTGATGAGTTGACACCAATGACAACACCTTTAATATTTTCATTCTTGCAACACAAGTTGTTGTAATTATTTGGTGAAATTGAATTGGTTGTTCATTGGGTTAGAAATCAAATTTCAACTAAGAACAGTTTACTCAAATGCTACAAGCATAAAATTTGGGATTTGATAGAAGGCTTTTGATTGTTTTAACATTCAAACAACTTTGATAAATCAAAATAAGAATGTTGATATACTTGCAATAGTTGGTCCTAAGTTTGACATACCAAAACATACTACAAGAAAACTGGAGTAGTATATTGGGTTTTTTTGATGCCTATTCTTGTAGATAGTCAAGATCATTGATAGGTCTTTGAAAATTACTAGTAGATAGTGAATTTTCTACAAGAACAGGTAGAATTTTCTAAAAGAAACCAATCCAAACTATAGAATTAGTATGGTGATTAGATTGTGTAGCTAAGTAGCAATAAGCTAACAAATGGCCTCATCCCCCTAGATGGTATCTTTAATCCTAATGATTAGTTAAAATAGAAAAAGATGAACTTAGCTACAAAGAAGGGTGACTTAGAACTAATTGATATTTTAGAGGGAAAGTCCTTAAACTTGGGAAAAGTGTGCTCTGTTATTGAATATGAGGTTTTCATTTGATATTTGTAATAGATATAATGATGTAGTTGCATGAAATTACAAAGACCTAAAGGTTTTTGACCTAGGACTTGCTCAACATACCATTGAATTAGATCTAGATGCCAAGCCTATAAGGAAAAAATAAAGGCTTATAAATCCTAAGATTAAGCCTTTGATGAGAAAAGAGTTGGAAAAATAGATTGAGGTTAGAATCATATTTCCCATCAATCATTCTTCATGGGTGGAAAACTTAGTACTTGTGAGGAAGAAGAATGAGGAAATCAAGCTTTATGTAGATTTTAGAGATCTAAATAGATCCTCCCTACAGAATCATTATCCCCTCCCCTCCATGGAGAAAATTTTATAAAGCTTCAATGGGTTAGAAACATTTTCTTTCTTGGATGGTTATTGTTGAAATTTCATTCCACCTTTAGATGACCCATCATTGATAATCGATCTGAGAGATCCTGTATGAGCCATCTTGCATCAATTATCCTTGAAGGGTCCTAAAATTGGCTATGTCCTTGTGTTTCAGGCTTTCAGGTTTTCACTTCCCTTCATACCGGCATGCCTTCTTCATTTCTCCCACTCCTATTTCACCCTTCTACCTTTCCTCTCCTTCCAAGTATTTCAAGTTTTGGCCTTCAACCTTACCCTTTAATTCTTACCCCTCATAACTGAAGTTCTAGGGATGATTTTTAAAAAAATTCTAAGTATTCACTTGTCAAACTTCAAGGATCAGTGTTCCATCTTATCACTTTACATATTTTAGCTCAATTAGGAAGTAGTACGTCCTCCCAACCACTGAAGCCTGATTAAATCTTTTAAGATTTACCTAAGTGTTACCTTTTTGGACTTTGGGGGTTGACCTTTTCTCTTACCACTTTTCATCTTTTTATTGTAGGAAGTAGAGCTTCCTCCTGAACCCCAATCCTCAAAATCTAATCTCCATATTTTGGGCATCATACTTTCATCTTCTTCCTTTCTTCCTTCTCACTTTCACTTCTTCCTTTTAAAATTTGACTAAGTGTTGATTTTTCAGACTTCGAGGTTTGGCCTTATCCTTTACCTCTTACCTTTCTTCAACAAGAGGTAACTCTTCTCTCTAATCAATGATGGATCCTTTTGGACTTCATCCTTTAGTCTTTCCTTTTACCCTTTTCATCTCTGCGATAAGGCATAAGCCTCCTTCCCAACCTTCAAAGCTTGAAAATGGTGACCTCTTTAGACTTCATGGTTCATTCTTTCAACTTTCTCTCTTCCTTTCTTCTAGCAAGTAATATAAGGTAATCCCAAAGCATGATCCCTGATGAAGGTCCTCCTTTTCATAGCTCCAAACCATTTAATACATAGCAAAGGTTTTCTTTCAAGCCCCACACCCCAACCTTTTAGTGGATTTGACATGTTTTTTGGGTGATTCCATTAATGCTCGAACCACTTCCTCAGCTACCTATTTTGACCTTTTAGCTTCAATGATAGAATTTATTATTCCCCTTGACTTCTACGAAAGGATTTTATGGGTGTCCATGCTCATTTATTTCTCATTGTTCACCTTTCTGATAGATCCATGCCCTAATCATGATTTTCATGCAATAGATCCATTATTTCACACACAAACTTCATTGTTAACCTTTGTTAGGGTTAGGGTTCAGTTTTTGGTTCTAAGTTATGCCTAATACATAAAGGAAATAAATGTATTCATTTCAAGGGTTCTTCCTCTAGCTCCTCTAGGGTTTTTCTTTAGTAGAATTTCATTTTACATATTTGTGATTGTAAAGATTGGCTATATTCCTTTACATTAATGAAGTTGATCATTGTTGTTCTATCTCTCCTCTTTTATGTATGAGTAATATTTCATTACCTTCATGTCTAAGTGTTGTTATCTTTTTTTCTCATGCTTATATGTAGAGTTATTTTGTTTACAACTCTTGTTTTCATAATCTTCTTTCTTTCTAGCACCTTGTAAAACCCTAACCTTCATGTTTTCCTCTAATAATCATCAAACAAAGAACTGTGTGAGTCTTTTGATCCTATTCTTTAATGAACTATGCAATATTAGCTTGGAAGAAACAACTTTCCATCTTGGTGTACCACCTCCATTTAAATTTCATATTCTTCTGCTTATCCTTTTCCCCTATGAATTGTTAGAGTAGGATATTGATAGGTTTTCATGTGTTGGGTTGGACCAACACATTGCACTTGGATCAAAAGAGGAAGTAAGAATGTTTTGGAGATTCAACTTCTTATGCACAAAGGTCCCACACCTTGAGGTTGTTTCCATTATGTCATTAAAATGTTGAACTTCATGTTTAGCAATGTACAATTTCATGTGGCAAAATTTCTGGGAACACTTGATAGGACCACTTTCTCTTCATTGAATAATTTGGTGTTTTATTCAATGCACCTTGCCATTTGAGGCATAGTTTCAAACACCATGGTGAATCCATTCAAATATACTAGTTTAAATAGTGCTAGTTCTACTTCATGTCATTGAGGAAGTGTTTCCTTCTTTAGCATTTCAACCTTTGGAGGTGTTCTTCAAGCACTTGGTGACTTTGCAATATCATTTTGTAGCTCTACTAGTATGTACCCAAAATATTTCATTGAATAGTCCTCTACTTTTCTTTTAAATTTTCAAACTATTTCCTATTCTTCCCATGCATAAAAATATCAAGTTTTATTGAAAATCATATGTATACTCCCCCATACCATGAAGATTCCAACTTTGCATTGCCCAATCAACAATGTCTGGTTGGTTATACCTCCTATTTAACTTCACAAATCCCTACTATTTTGTTTTATTAATATTCTAAAAATGCTTACCACCCATTTCTCTTGCTGAGTCTCCTTGGATACCCACATATTCCTATCAAAAATCCTAGGAGGCTCCTTGTTCTTCCTTTCAACCCAAAAATGAGAGTGAACTCATGTCCATAATGAGGGATCTCCATAGATAGCTAATTGAGCTTAAGGAACAACATGCATTGACATACATTAGGAGGATTTTTCTAATAAATCCTGTCAAGGGAAACAAGATTATTTCCCATAGTAGGATGAGATTTCTCATCAAGCTCACTATCCTCAACAACAAAACATAGAGGCTTAGTGGAGGTATGAGAAAATTTTTGAGGCACAAAGAATGCAACAAGAAGAGGAGTATACAACAAGGGATGTTGTTTCTAGGTAAGAGCATCTTAGACTTGATATTGCTCTAGCACAAATCGCTGAGACTCGAAAAGCCCCTTGTGTGCCTAGTTTCAAAGAAATACCTTCATTAGTTACAAAACAACCTGCTAAGGAGGTGGTATGAAGACATAAATTTTTAATTCTTGAGAACCCTAAAAAACCTCTTAAAACTTCTATTAGCCCTCTAGTTGGTCTCGAAAAACCTATTGTGTAGGACATATGCAAGAAAAAAAAAATAGTCTCAAGAATCCTAATCAGCCTCTTAAAACCCTTATAGAACTTCCTATGCCTTCAAGTAGATCTCCTATGTTGAAGATCCCAAGTTTTGAGAGCCTCCATTCTTCACAAGAACTAATCCTTGAGGAGGTTGAACTTTTTACTCCTATTAACCAACCCCTTCTAGAACCCCAACAAGATCTCTAATGGTTTTTTGACCATTTTTATCCCTCTATTCCTATTTTAATTTGCAAATATGGACCACTGGTATGGGATCCAATTTGGTCAGAGAAACAAAAGGAGGAGACATTACTGGCTAGAAGTGAAGAGGATGTTCCTAAAGAGCCTTCATGTGCTATAGAAAATGAGTGTCTTGATCTGCTGCAAGAAATAGTTGAAGATAATAAGTTGCAGTAGCAAGGGCTTTCAAAGGTAGAAAAATTGATACAATAGAGGAATCAATCCTCTCATTTGATGCCATCTCTTATTTTTTTGAAGATGGGGAGGAAATCCCACCTATACCAACATCCATAGAGGCCTCTAATTAGCTTGGTCCTATCTTGGTGGATGAAGATAACTCCATGGTTTTGGAGCAACAACAACAATAGACATTTTTATCCCCTAATTTATTATGGATGAGGATCCCCAATATATTGAGGTTTGTAGTTCTAGGGTGGAGGACATCTTTTGGGATGTTATTTTTGGAACAAAATTATCTACTAAGAGGGAGGATAATTAGTAGAGTTAATAAAACTAGTCCTTTAAATTTTTTTAAATCAAATTAGAAATTTATGTAGAGACACTAATCACACAAAAAATCATATACCACCAAATATATGTGGAAATACCAATATGGGAAAAAACTATGCTGAGAATAGCTACTTGATTCTACTACTCAAATTTAGCCTCACGAAAAAAACCTTATTGGTTGTAGTGTAGAAAATTGTACTCCCTTCTTGGAGATGGTACAATTTCACACTTACTTTGGACCTATTTTAGTACCCTTGAATTCATGAAAAGTTTAAACCATCATTAATAGGCACCTAAGACCCTTTATATCAGATCTCAAGGCTTATTTTAACTAAAATCCTAACAAAATAACAAAGGAATTCAATTTTGTAATAACTTGACATTTACTCACCCTAATAAGCTAGGATGGGACTCATATGCCACCTTGGGCATATGAATCCCCCTAGGTAGGACCCATATGCCACAAGTGGTGTATGAATCTTGGGTGGCTACTTTTTAGGGTTTGAGTAGGAAATTAAGGTTTCCCATTCAAATTTTTTGTTGATTTTGGCATTTGAGATCTAATAAATGGTAAATTAGATGAAGTACCTATATAAACTGTGGTCATCAAAAAAGTACAACCCTTCTACTTTTTCAAACTTTTTGGGCCCTCATGATTTTGGCTTAATATTGCCTTGATTTAATGTTGTAATGTTGATAGCACATTCACATTAGTTTTTGGGCCCTTGTGAACTAAAAGAATTCAAATATTACCTTACTTAAGTGTTGTAACATACTTTCACACTTTTCTAGGGTCTTGTTAATAAAATGATCTCTTTTCATCATTTACCAAGCTTTATTTCAATTTTTTGTAAAGTGTTATAACAGACTTTCACACTTTCCTAGGTTTTTCAGTAATAATTGTGCTTTCTCATTTTTTAATTGGCCCCATTTTGCATCCATGGGCCTTATTTATGTGTATTTTTTAGAATAATCCCAACACATATCATTTAAAATATAAAAATCCCAAAACCCACCTTATATTCCTAAGATTGGACTCATTCTCTATTATGGGTGAATGAGTCCCATTAGGTGGGATCCATTCACCCATGGTGGCGAATGAGTCCCCTTCAACTAAAAATTCAAATTTAATTTAAGATTTTGGAGGGTTTTCATTCTCCAAGAACCAAGGTCGGTCTATTGTGTTGTAATTTTGAGAATTATTTCATAATTGAGTATAAATACAAGCTTCTTTCTCTCATTTTCAAACCTAGCAAGTTTGATGAATCATATAGTTCACAAGAGAATTTGATCATTCATAAGAGAATTCAAGGAATTTCAAGGGAAGATTATCAAGCAATCAAGAGTATTCTTCAAGTGTCTTCCATCATGTCAAATATTTTTTACATAATTTTGTTTTAGAGCTAACATTTGTGATGTACGATTATGTGATTCAAGCAAGCATTGCATTCAATATCTATCAATATCAAGCTAGATTTCAAGTACTCATCCCTTGGAGTCATTACTTACATGTTTACAACACCTTATTTTTAGGTTTTGGTGAGTTGCAACATCATTACTTGTTCATTCATCATTCTCTATTCTATTTCATTTCATTTTAAGGGTTTAATTACAAACAAGGGGTTTTACCAAGACAAACCCCTATTCACTAACCCCACAACATTTTTCCCTCACATTGCATGTGATTTGAAGGTCTATGTTGCATATTTTTCAAAGAGAAAGATTTGAAAAGTTGTCATCAAGTTGTCAAAGTTGCAAACAAGCCTTAGAGAAGGACTTTAGGCTGAATTTTGTAGTTTCGATACTGAATTTGTATTAGGAATAGTGGAGCAGACTTAGAGCTAAAAAATAAAGTTTAAAATTTCTAGAAATCTAGAAGTGGACTGATTTTCTACTATTGGTGAATGAGTCCCACTACCCAGGCCTAGAAAGGATTTTCGCAGATCTGAGTATCCTTTTGGTTGAAACCTATTCTGGCACATTTTTCTCGAAACTCAACTAATTCGTCCAACTTAGTATATGAGTCCTAGTAAGTATCAATAGTAGGTTTTTTAGGATTCTTGAGCTTCATTTCATCTTCAACAAGTTTCCATGTGCACATTTCTAGTTTCATAATTTTCTATTACATTCGACTTTCATTTTTAGGTCTTTTTACATATCACATTATGTTTACAAAAAAATTGTATTTTCAAAGTTTACACTTGGTAGTGAACCCCTTTCTTGTCTTAATCATCTCCAAGGATTCCTTATAGTCAGATCTCTCATGTACTTCATTGGGTTGATATCTCTAAGGTGTCCTTGAATGTGAGTATTGTGAAATTGAATCCCTCTCCTTGTACACATTTTGTGTGGAGAAGGAACTGAAGCATCCATTTCCAGTGTCAACATTTTGGTGAACCTAACTTTTGAACATCATATTTCTGATTTGGAGTGCATTTACATCTTATATTTAACTTGTATTAACATTGCATTCAATTTTACATTAGTTAATTTGCATTCTAGGGTTTCAAAATTTTCATTAGTGAAAAGCTCATTTAGCTTGTATCATTTCATTTAATATTCATTTTCTAAGTTTTTGTTTGCTATTCTTGCATTTCAGTTTTACTTTCCAAATTTTTTGTTTCAAGCAATTTATTCTTGTTAGCTTACATTGCATTTGCATTCACCCTAAATTTAGTAGCCTTTGCATGAGTGTTTGGTGTCCTATTGCTAATACCTTAGTGAGAAGAAGTTTGAGACTCATGGCATCCCATGATAACACACTCGTTGTGGATCTTAGGTTATCTAGAGCTTCCACTCCTAGTATTGACACCAGTACACTAGGCATGGATAATACCCTTAGCAACTCTTTGCCTCTAGGTAGCATGCAAGTTGAACCAAGGAATGATGATATCTCGCAAGAGAAAATAATTAAAATTCATAAGGACTTAGTAAACCTATAACATCAAATAATCCTTGAAAAAATTTCAACTACTGTAATTCCTACCATAGAAAACATTGATCACATTCTTGAAAGTGAAGATGGCCTTGACCTTGTGAAAAAAATAGTTTAGATCTTTGGAAAAAATCCTCCTTCAACCTCTAGTTCTCTTATACCAACAAATAATGTTACAAACCAAGAAGGAACTCAAATTCCTCCTCCCTAAATGATAGCCTCAATACCTACCTATACCACTCCTCAAGTCACAACAACAATGCAACAAGTTAGTAATTTGATTCCTTCCTTGGGTATTCCTAATAGCACCATAGTTCCTATGTGGCATGATATGTTCTATCTTCTACCACATTACCACCTATAAAAATTCCATTCACCTTTCCTACTAGTACATACACTCCGTCACCACTTTCCTCTCATAATGCAACTTTTCCAAACTGTTTCATCGATGCAAAAGAAAATCTCCACCATAAACCGAAATCAGAATGGCCCACCCACATATTATGTCAAAAGTAGCCCATTGTCCTTGGAGATATTGTGAACACCGATGCCACAAGGTGTAGAGGTGCCTAGATTTGAGAAATATGAAGGGAAGGAAGATCCTTCTAACCATGTTAATGCCTACACTGCCTTATGTAATGACTTTCTCCTTGATAATAAACTGTTGGAAAAAATCTTGATGGAAAATGTTCCTCAAGCTTACTGACATGGAACTCCTAAAAGAGAAGAATCGGTGAGACCCTTGGAATGTCTTTTTGATAAGTAGTTGTGTTCTAAAGTCTTGTAGGGATTAGATTAGTGTGACCTTGGACCTATCTTTCTGACAGAAGTCATTGGGGTGACTTGAATTGTTAGAGTGATATTCCAAACTCATTCTAATGGTAGATGTCTTGCCGAAGAAGATCATTGATGAGACTCTTGATGATGGACATATCGAGGTGACTTGAACTGTCAGAGTGATATTCCAAACTCATTCTGATGGTAGATGTCTTTCCAAAGGAGATCATCAGGGAGAATCTTTCCGATGAGGTGGTTGGGGTGACTTGGTTTGTCATTGAGACTTCTTGATCTATTGCCGATATTATTACTCTTGCCAATGGACCTACTCTTGATGAATGTCGGTGTGACTCTTGCCAATGTACATTGTATTGGTGTTCTTCAGGACATTGGGGAGACCTAAATTATCAGTATGATATCTTTGTTTGTCGCCAATAACATTGATCATGTTGATGGTCTTGTGGTATGGGAAACTTCATCAAGTCTGAGCGATAGACCAGTATAAGGTTGTGGAGCATTCGATGGTCAATGGAAAATTTGGCATCGGTGAGACACATTTTGTTGCCTCACCAATAAGTGATACATTTGAGAAGCGTTTGACCAAACAATTGTCCTACATGGTCTATCTTGAACCAAAGAGAGAAGTAGAATGTGAACTGATTGACAGTTGAACTATTGTGACTATTCTGTTGTGGGAATGAATAGACTACTTGTAGAAGGAGAACGGTTCAGGTTGAGTAGAGGATTGATCAATTGAGCTGTGGATTGTTCTGAGTGTGTGAATTTCATTGTATGTAGAAGAGCATTGTAACAGTGATGTATTGTACAAGGTTGATAAGGGAAATGTTGTTGCTGTAAAATTGACATATGAAAGTGAAGTTTGATCTATGTATGTAATTTTTTTCATTGTAATACAAAGAGGCTTTACTTGGTGTGGTAGGTTTTTCTCTTGTAATGGTTTTCCCATGTAAATTCTGGTGTCCAATTGTGTATGTGTCTATTTATGAACTTTGTTATTCTTTCCATGTGTATCTTATTGAACTGTAATTGTAAAATTTAAAGTCATATCTGCACTCTTCTCTAAGTTTTGGCATTAGGAGAGTTTGTTCCACACCTTAAGCTTTCCTTAAAGGTGGTATTAGAGCCTGGCTAGTTGTGCTATCCTTGTGGGTAGGTTGGGTTTTTTGTGTCAATTCTGTTTAGTGGAAGTCTTGGAGAATTTTGGTAATTTAAATTACAGGTTAAGATGGAAAGCACATCAGGAAAGATTGAAATTGAGAAATTCAATGGCAACAATTTTGAGTTGTGGAAACTCAAAATGGAAGATCTATTGGTTGATCATGATCTTTGGTTTGTTGTGTCTGGAACAAAACCTACAAGCATGAAGCAAGAGGATTGGAACCTCATAGATCAAAAATCAAAGGGGCTGATAAGGCTCTGTTTGGCAGACTCTATTCTTCTAAACATTCATGAAGAAGAGACTGCATCTTCTTTGTGGAAAATACTAGGAGCTATTTATCAAGGTAAGTCCTTGGTGAATAAGTTATTTTTGAGGAAGAAGTTGTACTCTTTGAAAATGTAGGAAGGAGTGTCTGTTGTTGATCATTTGAATTCTTTCAACATGTTGATTGCTCAGTTAGCATCTATGGGTGTGAAGATTGATGAAGAAGATCATTGTATGCTATTTTTATGTTCTTTTCTAGATTCTTGGGATCACTTGGTGATGGCTATTGGGAGTATGACATCCAATTTTAAGATAGAAGACATTGTTGCTTCTTTGTTATCATAAGAGATGAGAATAAAATCTTCTAAGATGGCGAAGGAGGCTTTTGCTATTCGAGGCAGATCGAAAGAAAAAGGAAAGAAGAAGGAAAAGAAGTCCAAATCAAAATCAGAAGGGAGATCAAAGTCTCCTAGAAAGAAGTCCAAGGTGAAGTGCTGGAATTGTGGGAAGCCTGGTCACATCTGAAAGGATTGCAAAGAGGAGAAAAAGAAGAAGAAGAAGAATTCTTCCAACAATGATTCTTCTCATAGTGATACAAATTCCTTCATTGCAACCTTGGTAACTCAGGCATCAAATGATGTCTGGCTGATTGATTCTGGAGCATCTTTCCACATGACATTTCATAGAGACTGGTTCACTAAGTATGAAAAATACGATGGTGGAAGGGTGTATTTGGAAAGCGATTCATCTCTAGAAATAGTTGGCCATGGAAGAGTCATAATTTAGTTGCCTGATGGAAGAATTATGGGAATCAATGATGTAATGGATATACCAGGTCTGGCTTGAAATTTACTCTCTGTTAGTAAGTTGAACTATGTTGGAGTACAAGTCACATTCTATGGAAATGGCTATAAAATGACTAGAGGCTCAATCGTGTTGGCTAGGGGTGCTCGTATTGGTACTTTGTATAAGCTGTACGCACTTGTTCAATGCAATAGTGTCTCTACAAAGTCACAAAAGGCTACTCATGGAGAGAAGGAGGAAAAAGTTCCTAATAGTGCAAACTCTATGGAAGTTAAACTTCCAATAGAAAATACTATTCTCTTGCATCATAGGCTTGGCCACATTGGAGAAAAAGGTTTAAAAATTTTGAAAAATAAAAACTTGGTTGAGGGGCTTGATGATTGTAACCTTGAATTCAAATTTTGTGAACATTGTATATATGGAAAACAACACCGTGTTTCATTTTACTCCAATCCTCATAAATCTTCTGGTTTACTGGCTTACATTCATTCTGATGTTTTTGGTCTAGTAAATATTCCTTCTCTATCAAAATCAAGATATTATGTATCGTTCATTGATGATAATTCAAGAAGGGCATTTGTTTATTTTTTGAAAAGTAAATCAGAAGTATTCAGTCATTTTAAGGAATTTAAAAACCTTGTGGAAAATCAAACTAGAAGAAAAATAAAATGTTTAAGGACTAACAATGGTGATGAGTTTTGTTCTAATGAGTTCGAAAGGTACTATAAAGATCATGGAATTAAAAGACATAAAACTACACCCTACACTCTGCAGAAAAATGGAGTTGTTGAAAGGTTCAATAGGATAGTGATGGAAAGAGCACGGAGTATGCTAAATAGTGTTGGCTTGGAGGAGAAGTTCTGGGCTAAGGCAGTTGCAACAACATGTTATTTAATAAATCATTCTCCAAATTCTACTCTTGTTGAGAAAACACCTTTGGAAGCATGGTCTAGAAAGAATCCCTCTCTAAGACACATCCGTGTCTTTGGCTATGAGGCATATGCATATGTGTCAAATCAAAAAAGATCTAAATTGGAGAACAAGGTTGTTAAATGTATTTTTATTGGCTATAGTGCTAGCATAAAAGGATACAAGCTTTGGAATCCTAATATAAAGAAGATTTTGTACAACAGAAGTATTATTTTTCATGAACTGAAGCCTTCTACTTTGGATCTGTAGTCAGAGACAAAATCAAAAAATAAAAAGGATGTAGTTGAAATTCCTTCGACACCAGATAAAGAGGAATTGAAAATTCAAAATGTTCCTGAAACTGAGGAGAGCTCAAGTAGTTCTGAGAGTTCTGAAGAAGAAGAACAACCTCAACCTCAGCGCGTGAGGAGGTCAATACGTGAAAGAAAGCAACTTGATAGGTATGGATTCTCTATGTTATATTCTACTTGTGCCTATACTTTAATTTCTAGCACTGATGAGCCTAGGACTGTCAAAGAGGCAATTAGAATTCCTGATTCAAACTCTTGGTTGGAAGCCATGAATGAAGAAATGACATCATTAGAAAAGAATGACACTTGGAGTTTGGTGCCCTTGCCTGAAGGTAGAAAAGTTGTTGGCTGTAAATGGGTATTTAAAAAGAAAATAGGACTGGATGGAAATGTTGAAAAGTATAAGGTGAGGTTGGTTGCGTAGGGTTATTCCGAGGTAGAGGGAATTGATTATGGAGGTTTTTTGTCTCCTATAACTAAGCTAACATCTATCAGATTTATTCTCTCACTTGCAACAGCGTATGACTTATAGATTGAACAAATGGATGTGAAGACAACATTTCTTCATGGTGATCTTGAAGAAGAAATTTATATGTCCCAGCCTGAGGACTTTGTGGAAAAAGGTAAAGAAAATCTAGTTTGCAAGTTGAAAAAATATTTGTATGGATTAAAAAAATCTCCTAGAATGTGGTACTAGAAGTTTGACATGTTTGTTTCATCATTGGGATTTGTAAGATCAAAATCTGATCATTGTGTGTACTTCAAAGCTAAAAATGATCATGTTCTTATTATTGCTCTCTATGTTGATGATATGTTGTTCATAGGAAATAGTAAGTTAATGATTTCTGATCTAAAATCTTAGTTGTCTGCAAAGTTCAAAATGAAAGATCTTGGTGCAGCTAGGTATATTCTGGGAATGGAAATAACTAGGAACAAAATGAGTAGAAAAATTTGGCTCAACCAGAGTAAGTATATTAATACTGTTCTGGAGATATTTTGTATGACTAATTGCAAGTAGCTAGTTGTTCCTGTTTTACAAGGGATGAAGCTATCTGTTGAAGATTGTCCAAAATCTCCTATTGAGATGGAGGACATGACCAGATTTCCTTATGATAGTGCAGTTGGTAGTGTAATGTATGCAATAGTTTGTACAAGGCCATACATTTCCCAACCAATGGGAGTACTTAGTCATTTTATGAAAAACCTTGGAAGGACACATTGGGATGTTGTGAAAAGAGTGTTTAGATATCTGAAGGGCACTTCAAAATATGCTTTGTATTACCATGGAAATTTGGTTAAATCACAGAGGACTCTCAGCATTCGTGGGTAAGTGGATTATGTTTGGGAAGGGGACATTGGTAGTAGAAGATCCACCAGTAGATATATTTTCATGATGAATGGTGGTGCAGTTAGTTGGATGAGTAAGTGGCAAGTTGTAGTCACTTTTTCCACTATAGAGGTAGAATACATGGCAGCTACGCACACTTGTAAAGAAGCAATATGGTTAGAATGTTTATGTTCTAACATTGGGCTTGATGTAGGAAAAAATACAATTTACTATGACAATCAGAGTGCTATTTTTCTGGTGAAAAATCCTACTTTCCATGATAGGATGAAACATATTGACGTGCAGTATCACTTTGTACAAGATATGGTGGATGATAGAAAGGTCTCTTTAGAAAAAGTGGATACTATGGAAAATGTTACAGATGCATTAACAAAACTAGTAAGCATAGACAAGTATAGGTGGTGTGCTAGTTCGATGGGCCTTGGTACCCATGAATTTTAGTAGTTTTGTTATGATATTGAGTTCTCAATAAGATCTTCATCAAGTGGGAGATTGTTGGAAAAATTGCCTCAAGCTGACTGACATGGAACTCCTGAAAGAGCAGAATCGGTGAGAGCCTTGGAATGTCTTGCCGATAAGCAACTATGTTCTAAAGTCTTGTAGAGATCAGATTGGTGTGACCTTGGACCTGTCTTGCCGACAAAAGTCATCGGGGTGACTTGAACTATCGGAGTGAGATTCCAAACTCATTCTAATGGTAGATGTCTTGCCGAAGAAGATCATCGGGGAGACTCTTACTGATGGACATATCGGGGTGACTTGAACTATCAGAGTGACATTCCGAACTCATTTTGATGGTAGATGTCTTGTTGAAGGAGATCATCAGAGAGAGTCTTGTCGATGAGGTGATTGGGGTGACTTGGTTTGTCAATGAGACTTCCTAATCTGTTGTTGATAGTATTACTCTTGCCAATGGACCTGCTCCTAATAAATGTTGGTGTGACTCTTGTTGATGTACATAGTCTTGGTGTTCTTTGGGACATCGGGGAGACCTAAATTATCAGTATGATATCTCTATTTGTCGTTGATAGCATTGGTCATACCGATGGTCCTATGGTCGGGGAAACTTTGTCAAGTCTGAGCAATAGACTAGTAGAAGGCTATGGAGCATGCGATGGTCAATGGACAGTTTGGAATCGGTGAGACACATTTTGTTTCCTCATTGATAAGAAATACATTTGAGAAGCATTTGACCAAATGACTATCCTATGTGGTCTGTCTTGAACCAATGAGAGAAGTAGAATGCAAACCAGTTGACAGTTGAACTGTTGTGACCATTCTCTTGTGGGAATGAACAGATTGCTTGTAGAAGGAGAAAAATTTAGGTTTTAGTAGAGGATTGATTGATTGAGTGGTGGATTGTACTGAGTGTATGAATTTCATTGTATGCAAAAGAGCATTGTAATAGTGATGTATTGTACAAGTTTGATCAGGGAAATATTGCTACTATAAAATTGACATCTGAAAGTGAATTTTGATCTCTGTATGTAATTTTGTTTACTAGTAATACAAAGAGGCTTTCCTTGGTGTAGTGGGTTTTTCTCCCATAAGGGTTTTCCCACGTAAATTCTAGTGTCCAATTGTGAATGTGTCTATTTCTGAACTCTGTTACTCTTTTCATCTGTATCTTATTGAACTATAATAGAAAAATTTAAAGTCATATCTACACTCTTCTCTTAGTTTTGGCATTAGGAGAGTTTTTTCCACACCTTAAGCTTTCCTTACAACTCTTTCCTAGGTCCTTAAAAGATGCTACCTTGGAATGGTTTTCTTTTTTACCAAACAATTCAATTCATTCATTCATTTAGCTTGTTGATGCATTTGTAAACCATTTCCAAGTTCATATGAATCCCAAGAAGACCTTGGTTGATTTTATGAGATGTAAGAAAAATAAGGAACAAAAGATAATTGATTTTATATCACACTATCAATTGCTTTTTTCCCAAATTTATGTCAATATCCCTGACCCACACCTTCAAAAGATGTTCATAGAAAACTTGCAACCTAAAATTTAGAAAAAAGTTCACTATGATGAAATTCTCATCCTTCATGCACTTGTGTACTACCCTTTGTGATTATCAAAATTTGGTTAGTAGTCGAGATACAAGCTCCACTTCTAGCCAAATTGAGAAATACGAGCCAACCAACCAAACCAATTCCTAGCCTTTTAGAAAATAAAATAATGGGTTCTTGCAATTCAACCCCCCTCAACAGCCACCTCAAAACGTCAACAACCAAGTAGTTGTTGTCAAAACCTTGGTACCCTTTAGTTATGTAGATCCAAAAAGATAATTCACACCTTTACCCAACACCCGTCATAAAACAATGTCCCAACTTTTACAACAACAAATGATTACCTTGACTCCGGTCAAAACACCCGACCCTCAAAATCCTTTACCCTCGAACTTTAAATTAAATTCTTATTGCCACTCTCATCGATAAAATAGAGATGACACAGAACATTACAACTATCTTAAACATCTTGTGAAAGACCACATTGATTCTAGCCATTTATCCATTGGAGGTGTTAGTGATCAAGGCAATACGTTTGTTGCCCCTCTAAACCAAAAAATTGCAAATATTCACTAATCCAATTCCCAAACATAATATTTCATTTGTCAAAGCAAGTGAAACTGCAAAGAATGATGTGATGAATTTTAATACAAATGATGAAAATAATGATCCTATTCCAAATGATATCAATGTCAATCCTATAGATGAAATGGTAGGAGTGATAGACATCATCCCTCATAAGGGTTGACCTAAGAGTACTCTTGATATTTCTTTCTCCTCTAAGGATATAATTAAACATGCACTCGATGGTCCTCTCTACATAGGTGGTCGTATCTATGACAAGCCCAAAAATGGGATATTAATATATCCTGCCTATAGAGAGAATGTGATCATCGAGGAGTTCTTACTCTTGCATTAACTTTATCAAGATGACTATGATAAACCAAAATCATTGATCAAGATGCACAATGGATTTTTGTTCCCTACGATAGGATTGATCACCCTACCACTAAAAATAGGAACAAAAACATTATATGTCACATTCTCCATCTTCCCACAGATGGACTAGTTTCATTTGAGGTTAGGCCATCCATGGCTTCACTCAGTGAAATTCATCCCTTTGGTTGTGAAAAAATGCTTAAAGTTTCCATTTGACAATGAAATATTCATTGTTCACCATAATAGCTTTAATCCCTTGTCTTCCAAAGGAAACTTTTCCTTAGAATCCTTTTGGCCTGAGCCCATGGAACCTATCAAGCAATGTGAAGACTTTATTTTTGTATCTTACCAAAAATTCAAAGCAAAGAAAATAGCCTAAATATCCCTCCAAAACATGTCCCCCTCTACTTTTTCATCTCCCATCCTTGATGAAACCATGCTTGAACCTAAAAAAGAAACAAACAACCAAGACCAACCAAAGATAGAAACTTCACCTACATCATCCAAAAGACCAAGAGACAATGAAAGAAACCTCATCACACCTCCTAGAATAAAAAAAGTTTACAAAGAAAAAGAGAGTGGATGAACAACCTCCTATAGTTCCTTTTGTTCATCCCATTAGGGAAGAAAATAAACCTATGGTTAATCAACCTAGTCCTACACAAATGCAACTTGAAAAAAAAACCAAAATAAATAGAGGTGCTAGAGAGCATAGGCGTAGATGTCATGCTCTTGCTCACAGGTTACATGAAGAGTTAAACAACAAAAATGAAAAAAAAATTAAACTTGATTGTAGCAATGCATGATGACCCTCCTTCCCAACCAAAACAAAATGGCCCAATACAAGAATTAAAAAAAGAGATGAACTCTTCAATGGAAATTATCATTCATCCTCCTATTGTGATTAATTTGGATGATGATGACAAGACCGCTAAAATTGAAAAAGAGGTGCATAATGAATTGAACACATTATTTTCCTCTTCCATGAGCTTAAATGAGAAATATCATATATAGAGTGATGAACCTGGTACTTCTCCTAGTTCAGCACTTGACCTTGTCCCTTTGGCTAGCTATCCATGTTTGGTATACAATGAACATGATTGGGAGGCTGATGACTTTCTCGAAGGTTGATTCACATTTTTCCTTACTAGTCTTTTGCATTTTATTTTTCTTTTTCTCTTTTTCTTTTGTGTGATTACATGTTCATAATGTGATCCCCTATGATGTTTTTTTTTATGTTCTCTCTTTTTGATATTCCTCTATTGGTACCTTCATTCTTCTCTATGTCATACATCGCTTTCACCTTTTCATCTTTATATTTTTCTTGTGTTTTCATTTTGGGGATGAAACAAGGAATCGAAACATTCATGTCTCCTTCATGTTGAACCAAAAGGGTTTATTTTCCTTTTAATTTTCATCTTTATCTTTTTCTTATGTTTTCCTTTTGGAGATGACGCAAGGCATTGAGACATTCCTGTCTCCTTCATGTTGACCTAAAAAAAATTCCTTTTTCTTTCACCTTTTCTTTTTAAATTTGTCTTGAATTTTCCTTTTGGGGATGATGCAAGGTGTTGAGGAACCCACATTATCTGCCATGTTGACCCAAAAGGTTTTTCTTTGTTTTTGATCTCTTTGTGTCATTCTTCTAGTTCTATGTGTATTTAGGGGATGATGACAGTTCCAAGCTCTCTAAAAAAAATCATTGTAGCAAAGAACATACTGACCCCAAATCCATAGATCCCTTATGTGTTTGGTGTTTTCATTTTGGGGGAAACCCCGCTCTTTCCTTTTTTCTTACATGATGTAGCTTTACTTGGAAACATATGACTTGGCATAGGGATTTCCAAGTTGACTCTCATGTCTTTCTTCTTGTTTGCATTTTTCATTTGCTATGTTAAAGTAATTGCTCACAATATGGTGTTTAGGAATTCATTTAAAGTGGGGGCATACATTGGAATTATTCTTTTTCATCTTTCCTTTTCTTGATTCTTAGTGAAGCCTTCTTACTTCATGCTATGCATTTGTAACTTTGTGGATGACGTTGGGTGTAATTTCCTTCATGAGCGTGATCTATCTTAGCATATTACATCCCTCTTAGTAGCTTGATGTGACACACTACATCCTCTAAGTTGAAAATATTCTATTCTTTGATTGGTGCTCTATCAGAGACATTAGGCATAATTTTCGCTAAGTTAAAGACCTCACATGAACTAAGCAAGACTCCTTTGAAAATTCTTTTCATTTTGCATTTTTCATTTTTATATTGCCACCTTGCATAAAACAACTTGCATGACTATGGAGCCATCATGTTTTTTCATGATCTCCAAATGTATGAAGTTTTACTTGTATTGTGAAGCTCGAAAGAACATTTTATTTTTGTGGTGCCTTATTAAAGTTATCATGAGGTATAACTTTGGTATGGTTGAGTTGGAAGCCCATTCTAAGGCATGAATTTTCCCATAGCCACCTGCATGTCTGTGAGTACATACCAGCCATGATTGTATGTTTCTCACCTTCTAGGCCTTCTCACTCGATGGATAACCATGAGTTCTATCACCTTACAGTGAGTATGCATTTTCTAGAAAAACAACCTAGATCTGATCAACATCATGCTAGACAAATGGTCGGAGCTTAATATGATTCTTTCTTCCCTTTTATTTTTCCCTTTTTCATCTTTGGAATTGTATGCTTGTCCCTTGTGGTTGTTCTTGATATCATTTTCATGTGTGTTCCTTTGTGCTTATGTTGGTTTGTCATGGGATCCTAATCTTGGGGGCTTGATCACCCCTCTTGATCGTTGTCATCCCATCTTGCTAGCATCAATACATTTGAACCCCTCTTGATGCACGTTGATCTACTTAGTGTGAGTTTGAAGTAGGTTCATCCTCTCACTAAAGTGGGGGCTAAATGTGGTCACTAAAAAATTAACCCTTCTACGTTTTCGAATTCGTTTGGGCCCTCATTGTGATTTTGGCTTAATATTGCATTGATTTAATGTTGTAATGTGGATAACACATTCACATTAGGTCTTGGGCCCTTGTGAACTAAAAGGATTCAAATGGTACCTTACTTAAGTGTTGTAAAGTGTTGTAACATACTTTCACACTTTTGTACATGGTATCAATAATAAAATGGCCTTTTTTAATCATTTACCAAGCCTTCTTTCAAAGTGTTGCAATGTGTTGTAACACACTTTCACACTTTCCTAGGTTTTTCATTAATAATTGGGCTTTCTTATGCTTTAATTAGCCACATTTTTCACCCACATGACTTATTTATGTGTATTTTTGAGAATAATCCTGACAAATATCATTTAAAATATGAAAATCTTGAAACCCACATAATATTCCTAAGGTGGGACTCATTCGCCATTATGGGAAAATGAGTCCCCTTAGGTGGGACCCATTCACCTAGGGTGGCAGATGAGTCCTCTTCAACTAAAAATTCAAATTTAATTTAAAATATTGATGGGTTTTCATTCTCCAAGATCCAACGTCAGCCTTTAGTGTTGTAATTTTGGGAATATTGCATTATTGAGTATAAACACAAGCTTCTTTCTCTCATTTTCATACCTATCAAGTTTGATCAAGCATATAGTTCAAAAGAGAATTTGAGCATTCATAAGAGCATTCAAGGCATTTCAAAGGTATATTATCAAGCAATCAAGAGTATTATTCAAGTGTCTTCCATCATGTCAAAGATTTTTTGATCATGTTATTTTAAATCTAACATTTGTGATGTGGGATTGTGTGATTCAAGCAAGCATTGCATTCAAGATCTATCAATATCAAGCTAGATTTCAAGTCCTCATATATTGGGGCCATTACTTACATGTTTGTAGTACCTTATTGCTAGGGTTTGGTGAGTTGAAACATCATTACTTCTTCATTCATCATTTTCTATTCTATTTCATTTTATTTCAAGGGTTTAATTACCAACAAGAGGTTTGATCAAGGAAAACCCCTATTCACTAACCCCACAACATTTTTCCTTCACTTTGCATGTGATTTATAGTTCTAGGTTACAAATTTGTCAAAGAGCAAGATTGGAAAGGTTGTCATCAAGTTTTCAAAGAAATTCAAAGTTTTCAAAGCTGCAAACAAGCCTTGGAGAAGGACTACAGGCCGAATTTGGTAGTTTTGGACCTGGATTTGTATTAGGAACAATGGAGAAAAATGAGCGTTACAAAATCAAGTTTTGAATTTCTAGAAATCTAGAAGTGGATTGATTTTCCACTAGTGGTGAATGAGTCCCATTGCCTAGGCCTAAACAAGACTTTTACATATCTAAGTACCCTTTTTGGCTGAAACCTATTCCGACACATTTTTCCTAAAACTGGACTGATTTTCCCAACTTGGCGTATTAGTCCCAGTCAACATCAACAATAGGGTTTTTAGGATTCTAGAGCTCTATTCCATCACTATTGTGTTTTTAAGGATTTCATTATTTTTTGTTACATTCACATTGTGTTTTTAAACATTTTGTATTTTCAAAGTTTACACTTGGCAATGAACCCCTTTCTTGTCCCAATCACCTCCAAGGATTCGTTATAGCCAGATATCTCATATCCTTCATTGGGTTGATATATCTAAGGTTTCATTGAATGTGAATATTGTCAAATTAGATCCCTTTCCTTGTACACATTTTGTGTGGAGAATAAAGTGAAGCATCCATTTCTGGTGTCCACATAAACAAGGTTTCAAATCATTATTTTCATCTAGAATGGAAATTCAAGGTCTAAGCATTCATTATATCAACTTGAGCACTCAAGTATACTTTCACAAGAGCATTCAAATGAAAGTATCAAGAAAATTTGAAGTCTTGGAGTAGCATTATAGTGTTTTTTTAGGTCTTCAAGCTTACTTTCATTCAAGATATAGCATTGTCAAGGATTGATGATGGTTTCCTATGGTGAATCATGATGGATTCTAGGTTGGGGAGATGCAACTAGCTATAAAGCCAAGTCTAATGAATTTTTTCCTAAGTGATCCATCCTCCATTATCATTCTAATTTCTACCTAAAGGAAGGTACATTTGTTATTATGGCTTATTAGGGTGATTAAAGATCTCCCAAAGTGAGTCATCATCTCTATATTTCATTCATGCATCTTATTCTAGCACATTAGAATAGGATATTATTGCAATTTAGATCTCCTAATATTAGATGCATTTAAGATTAGGAATTTCATTCATATTTACTTTAAATATCTATCATTTCTATCAAGGTTTAACTACCAAACTAGGGGTTTGATCGAGGAAAACCCCTAAGAAGCAACTCAATACATTATTCTATTTTGTAAGCTTTTTAACAAGTTCAGATCTAGAAACAAAGTCAAGAAGAAAGAGCAGAGATAGAATAATAGCTTCAAAACTTGAGTTTTTGAAAAAGTAGAATGGACTGATATGCCACTTGTGGCATATAAGTCCTAGTATAATAGATTTTCCAAGTTTTGGAGGATTCAAACTTGTCACTACCAAATTCTAGTTTCTGCCCAAAAACCCTAATTTAGAAAAAAATCACCCAGTCTGACATATGAGTCCTAGTAAGCATTAAAATAAAAAATTCTAAGACTTCAAACATTCACTCAATCCTCTTTCATTTCTAGGTGCACTTCTATAATTCCTCAGTTTATTGTTCTAATTTGAATTCATTTCTAGGTCATTTACTTAAGTCTTGCATATCATTTACATTTCTTTTCTTTCCAAGCCCTAGCTCGGTGGTGAACCCCCTTTATACCCTTAATCACACCTTAGGACACCTTATTGTAGACCTATTTCCATTATTTCATCCTTGGATTAAGATATCTAAGGTTTCCTTGAGTGAAACATGAGGAAAATAAGTGGAAACGTCCTAAACACTAGTTCTATCTTCCAAAATATTAGAACCCTCCTCATTTTTTTTAGGTTTCATTTTGTTGAACTTAACCTTTATACACCCTTATTTCTGGTTTGGAGTGCATTATAGTCCTAGATATAGCTTGCATTAGCTTTGCATTAGGTTTTGCATTAGTTAATTTGCATCTAGGATTTATAAATCTTGCATTAGTGAAAGTGAATATAGGTTGCATTTTCACCTCTTTTGTCATTGAATTTCATTTGAAATCTATAATTGCATTTATTCTAGACATCATTCAACAAAAAAACATAACATTCACTCAATTTTTTTCTGAAATTTGTGTAAAAACCTTAATCTAGGACTCAAATTCCCGTTTGGGTGATTTAGTCCCAGTATAGGAGGTTTTTCCTATTTATGGGTATTCTATGTTTACTCATTATCAAAATTTGAACCCTTGAAAAACCCTAAATAGGAATCATACACCTCTTTGGGAAATTTAATCCCATGTTAGACCCGAAGTTGCATTTTTCATGATTGAAAACCCTATTTTTGTGTTTTACTATGCTATTGTTAGATTTCTATTTTAGTTTACTGAGTTTCTATTTCATGCATTTCATTAGATCTAGCTTAATTTAGATTCATTTCAATTGTGGATAAAATTACATTGTTATAATTTTCATTCCTAGTATTATTTATTAGTTCAATTAGATTAGATTATATTTGGCATTCACTAGAAATGAAAACCAAAAATTCCTATAAACCGATGAACCACTTGGAGAAAACATAGTTATTTGGATATGCCAAATCTCTTTTTCTAAGTTAGCCTAACCCTTAAGGCTTTTAGTAGTGATGGATTTGACATGTTAGATGAAGCCCTTGATGATTTCATCTCACAAGGTTCATCCACTAAGGCTTTTACAACAAACCAAAACAAAGAGAAGTTAATGTCATCCAACCTCAACTCATCCTTTACCCACCTTCACACAAACCTCAAACTCAAAATAAAACCATTTTCACCCTTGAACCACCAAAGAATAATGTTTCACAACAATCAACTTATAATACCATTGCTCATACATATAACACTAGAAACAATCCACAACCAAAACAACCAACTCCAACATCCTTATATTTTTCTAACCATGTCTTGCCTAATGCTCCTCATTTTCCTTCACATAGTGGGAAGGAGTATGATGTTTTTGAACAACTTAAGAATACTCCTACAAAAATATTTTTATGGAATCTACTTCAAAATTCACCTAATTATTATACTATGCTTCAAACCGCCTTGCAAAAAATAGTGATTCTTTTTAGTACAAATATAATTGATGTGGTAGCTCTAATTCAAGGAATGAATGCAGTTAATGTAGACATTACTTTTCATCAACATGAGCTACCTCCTTTGGAAATGAGAAATAAAAGTGATTCCTTCATGATAATAGCTATCTATAATAGGTTAGGAATAAAAAGAACCCTTGTTGACAATGGATATGCCCTTAATGTGTGTAGTGTGACCCTTTTGGATAGACATGGCATGGATAAATAAAGAATTCAACCTGATTCCTTATCGATTTGAGGATTTCATAATGTAGGAAAGTAACCGCTTGGTGTAATTACTTTTCCTATTATATTTGGAAATGCTACCTTACAAAATCCTATTCATGTCATGCCCGATAATATTTCATACAATCTTCTTTTAGGTTCAGACCTTGGATTCATGAGATGCATTCAGTGCTTTAAAATCTTCATCATATCATGAAGTATGTCGATAACAATAAAGTGTACCAATTTGAAATAGATCCCAAGCCTAAGAGTTGCTTACAACTCGAGAAAGGAACAAAAGTCCTCTAAACACATTAATTCCAACATGGAACATAGAACCTATGAAAGAAGAGAAACAAGAGATGGAAAAAGTGATGATGCCAAAAATTGATGCAAAGATAATGATGCACAACATAGTCCTTATTGAAAATTCTAAAATGTTTGGAAAAAAGATATGAAAGATCAATCCTAAGATAGCCTTATTAGTTAAGGAAGAGATTGAGAAACCCCTTGAAGTTATTTTATTTGACCTACTAATTATTATCCTTGGATCTCGGACAATGTTGTAGTTGTGAAACCGAAAAATCGTATTAGGATGTGCACGAATTTTCATGATTTAAATAAAGCATCTTTAAAATATGATTTTCCCCTTCCCAATATTGACATGATGATGTAGGAGCATCTAGTGGTGTAGGGAAATCTTGCATAACCCAAAAAAATATGTTTTCCTTATTTTCTTTAGCGTTTTTGAGTCCCAAGATGGCACTTGAGGGGTGTAAGATAGTTAGAAGTAAAAAAGGTGAAAAATGGTCACTTACTTTTTTTAGTAAGTTGGCCTAAATGGGCTTGTATGGACCTAGAAATTTAACTCAAGTATAAGGAGCGTAACTAAAGAAAAAATTGGTCCAAAAGAATCATCTCAATACCATGCACAATTTAGGAGATATTAAATTTTTTGTCCCATGAAATTTCTCCAATTTAGCTTCAAATTCAAATATGAAAACCTTAGAGGCCCTGAAATAGATTGAAAAGTTGACAAACCGATCTTCAATGGGTTTCGAGTTGTAGATCTCTTAGATAACTTTCCAATGATATGTTATAACATAAAATAAAACACCTAGATCAAAATTAATGGCCCCATGAAGTTTCCTCGCTAAAAAGTGAATTTCATTAAAAATTTCTTCCTAGGAAAGAAATCAAATGATGAGACTTTTGGTGCCAAAAAATGAGGGAAAGTTACACTTTCTAGAAAATTATAGGGTGGTTATTGGGTAAAATAAAAAGGGTTAAGTGGGGGTTGTAGGAGGTGGCTCCATTAGTGTAGATTGTGGCTCTCAATACTATATTTTTCTTTTAGAGTTGATTTTGTTGTAATGAATCAATCCCATAAGACTATAGCATTACAAGGTTTTGAATCTGAACTTTCATGTTTTGAAAAATAATGAAAGTGAGTTATTTTCTATATCATATCTTATGTGTTGGTATATATTTTTGTGATTTATGTTGTTTTGGGGTGGTGTGGCCCTCATCAAGTGGTAGCAAAGTGAATTTTTCTTGAGTGTGTAAATAGATCACCGAACATGAGGTAGTTTGCACCAAGACATGTGGTTGTGGGTTTCTGAGAAAAGTGATCAAAATGCCTTTGTGAAGAAACTATGGTGGTGGAAGGAATGTTATTGTACTAGAAGAGGGTTTTAGAACCTTACAAAGACAAGTTCAAGCACTGTAAGAGGAGCTACATCAAGGGTTTGAGCCATGAAGAGGAGATGAAAGTGAAGATGAAGTTGAAAATGAGGAACAGTTCAAAGAAGAACAAAATACAGTAGATCTAGAGCAAGTTAGATTATTTAAGGCCATCTCTAAGATTGGGAAAAGGCCAAAGATTGATGTTTCTACATTTTCTAGAAATATTAAACCAAAAGAGTTGATTGATTGGATCAATGATATGGAGGAGTAATTTGAGTATGAGGAGGTGGAAGATCTTGAGAGGGTCAAATTTGCAAAGAGCAAGCTAAAGGGTCATGTGAGTATTTGGTGGAAAGAGGTAAAACTAGAAAGAAACCAAAGAGGAAAAGAGAAAATAACAAGATGGGATTGTATGATGGACAAATTAAAAAGATAGTTCATTCCTGTGGATTATGAGCTATATTTGTTGAAGAAGATGTAAGGGTTGAAACAAGCAGGAAAATTTGTTGAGTATGTAGAATAATTCTATTGTGTCCCGATTAGAACATTCCATTCTGAGGCCAACAAGGAAAAAGTCACCCGTTACATAAATGGGTTGAAGCCAAGTACTCAAGAAGAGTTGGGTCTAGTAAGAATGTCTACCATTGAAGATGCTTATCAATTTTCTTTGAAGGTAGAAGAAAAGTTGAATAGAAGATTTGAAAGTAAGAAAAGAGGTGGGGGTCATGGTGGAAAGACTAGTGGACAGTCATATGGAGTTCAAAATGAAGATAAAAGGAAGGGTGAAGGATCCAATAGCAGCAAAAACTAGAAAGGAGATAGATCCTTTCATGGAACCTATTTCTAGTGTGGAGAAGAAGGAAATAGAGCCTATGAGTGTCCTCAACATCAAGGAAGGACAAATAGAAGACCTAAGGGTAATGCACAATTGGCACATGTAGATGAAGATGCTAAGTTATCACATTCTAAAGATGCAGAAAGAGGAGAGGATCTTGGTACTAGAAAAGCCTTGTTGAATGAGGAAAAGGAACCAACCCAAAGGAAGTATTTGTTTCACACTAGATGTAAGTGTGAAGGTAAATTTTGCAATGTTATTTTTTATGGAGGCAATACTGATAACCTTGTTTCAGAAGATATGGTTAGTAAATTGTGGTTGGAGAGAAGGCATCTAAATCCATATTGGATTGCTTGGTTGTAGAAGGACCATAAAGCTTTGGTAAATGAACAATGTTTGGTAAAGTTCAAGATTGGAAATTACCATGATGTGGTGTTATGTGATATTATTCCTATATATGTTTGTCATATGTTTTTAGGTAGACAGTGATATTTTTATCAATGAAGATTACATGATGGACACACCAACACCTATTATTTGACAAAGGATGGAGTTTGTCATAAGCTGAAGCCCTTGGAAGAGGAAAGAGAAAAGGTATGCAATTATCCAAGAATTTTTTTAGTTGATGGAAGAAAATTCCTACAAGGGATGATGCATGAGCATATCTATTTTTCATTGACCCTTAGAGTTGATAAAGAAGATACTAATGAGGTACCTATAGAGGTTTCAGAAATGTTGAATGAGTTTCAAGATATTGTTTTTGATAACGTGCCTGGGTATGTGCAGGATCATGATGGGCAAAAATTGGTGATATGATGGGTATGTGTAGGGTATGTGGCTGACGATTTTATTTTACCCAAAATTGATGAAATGAAAAGGGTTTTTAAAGGAGATTCTTAGCTTTCCACCAATATAAATTATGCTTTAATTTGAATTTAATAAATAATTATTATTTATTTTCTATTTGAATTACGACTGAAGTCTTGATTGATAGGATGATTGAAAAACATCTATAGCTTTCAAATGGTATCACATTTTTTGAATCCGAAACATGTGTCACATTCTATGCTTTGCATACTATAGGATTTTAAAAAAAATGAATTTCATGAAGTTTTGACCAAGTTAAGGTGGTCAGACAAACAATTTTTTATATTTTTTAAAAGTTGTAATAAAAAATTCATAATTAATTATTTACTTGAAAAAAATTACAAAAAAATGTGCATCACATCATGATATGATTCCTCTACTTATATCTAAATTCTTATAAAAATATTATCATTTTATTGTGGTTAGGGTGGCTAGATAGACACCTACTTCTTATTTTTCCTTGAAATTTAAGTACTACTGCATTGAAATTTAAAATTTTCACCAAATAGATTTTTTTTTGTTTAAGTAAACCTAGTAGTCTAGAAACTACATTCAATTTGCTACATATTCTATTTTTACATATTTTTGAAATAATATAGATAACTTATTCAAATTTTTACGTCAAGTTGCCTAACTCTAATTTTTCTAAATTTTTTGCCACTTAAGGGCCTGTTTTTTCCATGATGATCTTGCACATACCCACCTAAAGGTTTTCCTCCAGTAAGAAAGATTAGTCATCAGATGGACTTGATTCCTGGAGCCAATTTTCCAAATAAGGAAACTCACTGTATAACTCCAATAAAGAGTGAAGAGTTGAATAAACAAGTGCAAGAGTTATTACAGAAAGGATTGATTCGAGAGAGTTTGAGTCCATGTGCATTACCTATAGTAATATCACCAAAGAAGAATGGAGAATGGAGGATGTGTACAAACACCCGAGCTATCAAAAATATTAATATCAAGTATAGATTCCCCTTGCCAATAATGGATTCAACATTATGGATTGTTTGAGTGGAGCTTAGTACTTCACAAGGATAGATTTGAAGAGTGGATATCACCAGATCTAAATTAGAGAAGGAGATAAATGGAAGATAGCCTTAAAAACAAAGGAGGGCTTGTATGAGTGGTTAGTCATGTCTTTTACGCTAACCAATGCACTAAGCACATTTATGTGACTTCTGAATGAGGTATTGAAATAACTTTTAGGAAAATTTGTTATTTTTTATTTGGATGATATTTTAATTTTCAGCAAGAAATTGGAGGAGCACTTGATGCATATCTAAAGATTTTTTGAGAAGCTAAGGGAGGAGAAGTTGCTGATTAATTTGAAGAAATGTAGTTTTGTGAAGAGGGATTTGGTGTACCTATGATTTCTTGTCTTATTAAAGGGTCTTAAAATGGATCCAAAGAAGGTGATGGATATCATATAATGGCCTTCCCCAAGGAGTGTTACAGAGGAAGATCATTTCATGGTCTATCAAGTTTTGACAAAAAGTTTATTAATAATTTCAGTAGTATTTGTGCACCTCTAATTGAAGCAATGAGAGGGAATAGAAAGAATTTTAAATGGACTATAGGAGCATCAAAGAGTCTTGATATGTCAAATAAAATCATAGAGCAACCTGTTTTGGAACTTCTAGATTTCAATAAGGCCTTTTAGGTAGATTGTGATGCTAGTGGCACTACCATAAGAGTTGTTTTGAGTAAAAAAGGTAAGCTTGTTGCCTATTTTAGTGAGAAGTTGAATGATGCTAAGAAGAAATATTTTGTCTATGATCAAACAATTTATGCTATAGTTCAGGCTTTAAAGAAATGGAGACACTATTTGTTACTAATTTTTTTTTTTTTATATATTGATCACAGGCTTTGTAGTATCTCAATAGTCAAGGAAATTTAAATCAAAGGCACTTAAAATAGGTTAAGTTTTTGCAGAGCTATACTTTTGTTTTGAAGCACAATAGTGGAAGGTCAAACAGAGTTGCAGATGCCTTAAGTAGAAGGAAAAATTTATTTGGTAGAGATGAATATAGAGGTTGTTGGGTTCAATGAACTGAAGAGTTTGTATCTTGAAGATCTAGAATTTGTAGAATCTTGGAAGGCTTGTTTGGAAATTTTTACATTGGATAGGACAAGATGGTTGAATTTATTAATCCAAGATGGCATGTTGTTTAGAGGAAGCCAATTTTTCATTCCAAGGAGTTCTATGAGAGAGAATCTAATCAAGGAGAAGCATAGTGGTCAATTGGTTGGACATTTTGGTTGAGATAATAACATTGATCTTGTTAGTGAGAATTATTACTGGCCACATTTACAACAAGATGTGGAGTTTGTACAAAGCTATAGATTATTTCAGATAGAAAAAGGAACAAGTTAGAATACTAGATTATATCATCCATTACCTATACATGAGAGGCCATGTGAGGATATTAGCATGGATTTTGTTCTTGGCTTTCCAAGGACACAGAGAGGGCATGATTCCATATTTGTGGTGGTGGATAGATTTCAAAATATGGCACCTAAAATTCCATTTCATAAGACTAGTGATGTTGTTCATATTGTAGAGTTGTTTTCTAGAGAGGTGGTGAGACTACATGGTCTATTGAAGAGTATATTTTTCAGACAGAGACACCAAATTTGTTGGTTATTTCTAGAGGAATTTATGGTAGAAGTTGAAGGAAGAATTGAAGTTTAGTTATGCACACCATCCAAAAATGGATGGACAAATAGATGTGGTAAATAAGAGTTTGGGTAACCTGCTAAGATGCTTAGTAGGAGATAAGCCCAAGGTATGAGATTTGATTATACCACAAGCAAAGTTTTCTTACAAAAATTCTATCAATAGGAGCACTAGTAAATCACCATTCCAAATTTTGTATGGGAGTATTCCAACAACTTATTTTGAACTAAGAAAGATGGATTAGGGGGAGAAGAGTAGTGTTGAGGATGAAGATTTTGCTAGGCACTTGAAAAATTTACATGAAAAGTTGAAGAAACATATCACTAAGATGAACTCACAATATAAGGATAAGGAATATCAAAAGAGGAGGTATAAGGAGTTCCAGGTAGGAGATGAAGTCATGATTCATTTGCGAAAGGAGAGGTTTCCAGTTGGTCTATACAATAAGTCAAAGATGAAGAAGTTTGGACCATGCAAGATCCTAAAGAAGCATGATTCAGGAAATGCATATGAGGTAGAGTTTCCTAATGAAATTCATATTTCAGCTATCTTTAACATTTAAAATTTAACAAAATATCATTGAGGAATTGATGAACAAATAATAGAAGCACAGTGGAATATTCCATCACCTACTTTAGAATAGGAGAAGATAGAATAAATTTTGGATAGTCATGTGGGTAGAAGCAAAAGAAGAGGGCAATATATAGAGTACTTGGTGAAATGGAGAGGAAGGCCTATTGAAGATTCATCGTGCTTGTTTGAGGCTGAGTTTTATTATCTTGGTTTCCCTCTAACTCCTAAGAAGTGGTAATGTCACTTTTCAAATTACCCTATGTGTCTCATGCAGGAGCATCTAGTGGTGTAGGCCAATCTTGCATCACCCCAAAAATATGTTTTTCCTTTTTTTCTTTAGTTGTTTTGAGTCCCATGATGACAGTTAAGAGGTATAAGACAATCAAAAGTCAAAAAAGGAAAAAAATAGTCATTTACTATTTTTGATAAGTTGACCTAAATGGGCTAGTATGGACTTAAAAATTTACTCCAAGGAGTGTAACTAAAAGACATTTCTGGTCATGAAAAAATTGTCTCAATACCCTGCATGGTTTGGGAGATATTAAAGTTTTTGTCCCATAAAATTTCTCCAATGAAACTTCAAATTCAAATATGAAATACTTAGAGGCCTTGAAATAGCTCAAAACTTTGACAAACCAATCTCTGATGGTTTTCCGTTTTAGATCACTTCGAGAGATTTCCAATGATATGTTATAATAGAAAATTGAACACCCAGATCAAAAGTTATGGCCCCACAAAGTTGCCCCACTAAAAGGTGAATTTCATTAAAAAGTTCTTCCTAGGCAAGAAATCAAATGGTGAGACTTTTGGGGCAAAAAAAAAAGGGAAAGTTACACCTAGAACATTCTAGGGTGGTTACTGGGTAAAATAAAAAACAGTTAAGTGGGGGTTGTAGGAGGCGGCTCCATTAGTGCAGATTGTGGCTCCAAATAATATATTTTGTTTTCAAAGTTGATTTTTTTGAAATGAATCAAGCCCATGATGTTGTATCATTGTAACTTTTTGAATCTATAATTTCATTTTCTAAAAATAATTGAATGTGAGTTATTTTCTATCTCACATCTTATGTTTCAGTGTCTATTGTTGTGATTTATGTGGGTTTTGGGTAGTGTGGATCTCATCACATGATAGTGGAATCAACTATGGGACATTCTTTGTTGTCATTCATGGATGGATTTTAAGGATATAATCAAATCTTTATCGACCCTAAAGACCAATACAAAACAACATTTAGATCTTGGGGGACATATTGTTGGGTAGTCATGCCTATTTAATTGAAGAACACAGGCACAACATATCAACAAGCTATGAAATTTATATTTCATCATTACATACATAAGATTTTGGAAGATTATGTTGATGATATTTTATCCAAATCTTTAAATTGAAAAGACAATGTGAGTATTCTTCAAAAAATCTAAGTGAATGTGGAATATAATATGAGAGTAAATCCAAAAAAGTATTCCTTTGGCGTAGATAGTAGAATTTTTTTAGGTTTTATAGTATCTCACAGAGACACTGAGGTGGAAAATAAATAAATTGATGCCAAGGTTTTCGATGGCTGGGTGCGGTCTCTGCTCACGCGCTAGGGTCTGCGTGCCGTAGCATGTCCTTCCTTCTGGTTTTTGGCTGCGTCTAAGCTTAGTTTGCTGCATCCGGGGGTGTTGGCTAGTTTCTTGGGGTGCGTGGGCTAAAGTGGGGGCTTTGGCTCACATTTTGGACAGTTGGGTGGCCTTTTTCTAGTGTCTTCTGTGTTTCTTCTATGCCGGTTGTGTTATTGGCGGGTGGTGCTTGGGTATCTAGGGCGTGGAGTCTCCTGCCCTTTCTTCTCTCTCCTTGCTTGTGCTTGTGCCTTTGGTCCATGGAAAAATGAGATTTTGCTTTATCTGTGGTTTCTTCTGGTGATTTGGAAATGGTTGATCCCTCTTCTTCATTGCATGCTAGTGGTCTGGATCAGATGGGGAAACCCCATGCTGGGGATGGCGTCTCCTCTTCCAAAGGGAATTTTTGAATTAAAAAAGTAAACGGTTGTTTGGAGAGATCTGAGGATCATCCAGTTTTGGTTATTCAACCTGAGCAAGTTTCAGAGGATGTAGAATATTGGGGCAATCATGCTCTTATTTGCAAATTTTTGGGCCTTCGTTTATCTCTACCTGTTTTGGATTCCTGGGCACGTACGGTTTGGAACCTGGAAGGTGATATGGAGATTATTCTGGCAGTGAATAACTATTTTTTGGTTGTATTTTCAAGCATGTCCAACAGGAATAGGGATTTTGAAGGAGGTCCTTATTTCTTTAACTAGGTAGGGTTGTTCATCAAACCTTGGCACATAGGATTCAACTCTGCTGAGGAGATCCCTTCGTGGGTTCCTGTGTGGGTTCGTTTGCCAAGGCTTCCTTTGGAATTCTAGAGGGAGGATATTCTTCACTCAATCTCGTTGCTTCTTGGCAAACCTGTGGGATCGGCTTCCCAAACTCAAGACCGTAAGGTAATTTCTTTCACTCGCATTTGTGTTGAAGTGGATTTAAATAATCCATTACCAGACTCTATGGAAATTCACTTGGGATCTTCTTCTTGGATCCAACAGCTGGATTATGAAACCCTACCCTTTAGATGTAGAATTTTCCATGAATATGGACATTTACACCGCAAATGCCCTAGATTTAAACCCTCCCCCTTAGCTGCTACTGGGCCTCAAGGGGGACAAGGGAAAGGCTCCAATGTCTAATGAACCCATGGATAATGAGGGCTTTATTCCGGTCAAGTCCCATAACAAAGGCAAGGGCAGGAAGAGATCTTGGATGGATAGGCAAAATGAAGGCAACTTTAACAGGTTTGAGGTTCTTGATGATTTGACCCAGGAGGAGGGTATTCTAGTTGATCTCTCTTCTGGGGCTAAGGGTTTGCAAGATGTTCATGATGATGATGCAAGGAAAGAGGATCAAATTCTATCTCCAGGGGTTCATCAGAAGGATCAGAAGGCTATGGATTCTTTGGCTCATGCTCAGGATTGCGGGGTTCTACTGGAGTCACAGACTCCGAAGGACTCTGTTGCAGTGGTTCCTGATCCCCCTACTCCTAGGAGGGCCTCAGATCCTATGAGGGGTAACAAATCTCATCCTACATTAGGCTTACAGCAGAAATCCTTTAAAAAGGGGCCTCTTGATAAACCGTCAAAGAGTGGAAGGAAGACTGATCAAGAGAAGGTTAAGCTTATGGGTGATACTTTGGTTGATACTGGGTCTATGAAGCCCATTGATTCCCATTTCTCCCACCCCCATAAATGATTGTTTTATCTTGGAATGTAAGGGGGTTGAACAACATCCCTAGACAAAAGGCTATTCACAGATTAATTGAATCTCAGTCACCGGATGTGGTCTTTATCCAGGAAATTAAACTTACTGTTGATGGGCTTGCTAATTGTGCTTCGTGTATTTGGCCCCAAGGAAATTGGCAAGGGGTAGGTGCTTTGAACAGTGCAGGGGGTGTGGCTTGCTTCTGGAACCCGAGGAAAGTTTCCCCTTTATGGTGGATGTCTAGTCGGTCTTCCATTTCTCTAGTTGCTTCTAGTTTTGTTACTGGAGAAAGGTGTCTCTTATCTAATATTTATGTTCCTACGGATCTTTCAGGTAAGTTAAATCTTTGGGCTCACATTCGTTTCATCCGAGCCTTGGACCCATTTCTCCCATGGATTATGGCTAGTGATTTTAATGCTGTTACTTGCTTAGATGAAAAACGTGGTGGGTTAGCCAGGTTAGACCCTTCTGCTAATCTTCTCAAGGATATGATTGGTTTCTTGAAGCTCATTGATGTGAAGCCATCCAATGGTGTCTTCGCCTGGAATAATAGGAGATGTGGTGTGGAGGCTATCTCTGAAAGGCTTGATAGATTTCTTGTCTCCTATTATTGGTTGAATAGTAGGTTGACCACCAGCTCTGAAATTCTTGACTGGAGGGGCTCTGATCACTGGCCCATTAAGCTTTCTGTCACCGCTTATGGTGTCACCAAAAATCCCTCCTTCAAATTCCAATTGATGTGGTTAAGAGATCCATCTCTTCAGGAGCTAATGCTGGACTAGTGGCATGAGGGGAGGCCTTCTCATGGGATTTCCATGTTCACTTTTAGCAAGCGGCTTTAACATGTGAAGTTCAGACTTAAGAGATGGAATAAACAATGTTTTGGGAACCTTCAAGCTTAGAAGATGGCTGCCCAGTCCAAGTTGGATACTATCACTCGTCAGATTTGGGACTAAGGGTTGACCTCTTCCCTTAGTATGGCTAAGTCTTTGGCTCTGAAGGGGTTAGAAGAGTGGGAACTTCGGGAAGAGATCTTCTGGAAGCAAAAATCTCATATTGATTGGCTTCAGGAGGGGGATAGGAACACTGCTTTCTTTCATAATTCAGTTAAGGCTCGAAGACAAGGAAATTCTATCTCCTCTCTTGTTTCGCAGGATGGGGCTCAACTCTCGTCCTATGCTGATATTTCCAGGGAGGCAGTCAATTATTTTTCACACCTCTTTTCTAGAGAGAATCTTGCTGCTTGGGCTGAGGAGCAGGCCATCATGGATTGTATTCCCCACCTGGTCTCAGCTGAGATGAATGGGACCCTCTTATGTCCTATCTTGTTACCTAAGTTGGAGAAAGTGGTCTTTAATATGAAAAAAGGTAAGGCGCCTGGTCCGGATGGGTTTCCAATTGAGTTTTTTCAAGAATTCTGGGAAATTATAAAGTTTGATCTCCTTGAGGTGGTTCAGGAATCACTTAGGAATAAGCAGATGCTCAAGTCTATGAATTCTACCTTCTTGGCCCTCATACCTAAGTTGGAAGGAGCTAACCAGTTAACTCAATTCAGGCCTATTGCTTTATGTAATGTTGTTTATAAGATCATCACCAAATTGATTGCTGAGAGACTCAAACCACTCCTTGGTTCTTTGATCTCAGCTGAGCAGGGTGGTTTTGTTGAAGAGAGACAAATTTTGGATGGTGTTGTGATAGCCATGGAAGCTATTCATTCTATGGCTAACTCTAAGGAGAAGGCTATGTTTATTAAACTTGACATGTCTAAAGCTTATGATCGGGTGAGCTGGGAGTTCTTACAGAAAACTCTCTTGGCTTTTGGCTTTGCTGAGGAATGGGTGAACTGGGTTCTTAGTTGTGTGACCACTACCTCATTCTCTATTCTCATTAATGGGGAACCTTCAGATTTGTTTAGTGCTTCTCGGGGACTCCGGCAAGGGGATCCTTTATCCCCTTATTTATTATCATGGCTGAGGATCTTGGAAGATTTATTAAATCTTAGGTGAGACAAGGTCTTATCCATGGTTGGAGCTGGAACAACCTTCTCCCTTCCTCCTCTCATCTTCAGTTTGTGGATGATACTAGGCTAATGGTCTTGGCTAGAATCAGTGAGGCGGTGAACTTCAGGCGCGCCTTAGACATCTATCTGAAGGCTTCGGGTTAGCAGATTAATGATGATAAATCTTCTATTTATTTATTTAATACTCCTCAGCTTATTTAGAGTAGGATTGCTAGGATCCTTAGATTTCAGATCAGTTCTCTTCCCTTGATGTACCTTGGGATCCCTTTGGCTTTGGGAGGACAACAGAGAGATTATTGGCAGGGTATTTTGGATAAATTTCAAAGTAGGGTTAGCCATTAGACTCACAGATGGCTATCTTCTACTGGGAGAGTGATTCTTCTTAAGACGGTGGTGCAGTCTCTCCCCATTTATAGGTGTTGTGTGCAGGTTCCCCCGTCCACCTTTGTGCGGGAATTTGATGCTTTGTCTCGGCAATTTCTCTGGTCTGGAAACCTTCTTTCCTCAAAGTGGAGCTTGGTCAAGTGGGAGTCTATTTGCAGGCCGAAGCATGCTGGGGGCCTTGGTCTTAGGTCTTTGGCGCTTGCTATCACTGCCTTGGCTTCCAAGCTATACTGGAGGTGGTGTAACAATCAAGATCAGGATTGGGTTAAGATTCTAGCCCACAAGTATCTTCCTGGTGCTGATTGCCTCGATGTGCCACGTCTTCCCTTGTTGGGTAAAGGTTCTTGTATTTGGGATACCCTTAAGAAGGGTTCTCAGCTGATTAAGGAGGGCCTCTTTTGGATCTGTAATAGAGGCTCTGATTTTTTGTTTTGGTAGGACTCTTGGGATGGCCACCCTCCCATTCTTTCTAGTTTTCCTCAACTTCAGCCTCTTTACCATATTTTTTCTGAGGCCGGTTGGATTAAGGTGGAGCATTTTAAAACTATCAAGCGTATTGGGCAGGCAGAGGTGGCTTGCTGGAAGGACCCATAGGAGTGGCCCATGGGTGGATCTGATGAGGATCGTGTTGTTCTTTCTATAGTTTTGGAGGCTAGGCTTTGTAGCTCCCTTAATGGGAGGGATGTTCTGGCTTAGAATCCTAGTCCAAAAGGTAAATTTACTGTTGCCCAAGGCTATGCTATGCTTGACATGAACTTATATGGTCCTGCTGAGGTGCATTGGTGGAAGAAGGTTTGGGACAACTTCTCTTGGCCAAAATGCAATTTTTTCTTATGGTTGGTTGCTTAGAGGAAGTGCCTCACTTGGGAAAATCTTCGCAAACGTGGCTTTCAGGGACCCTCTATTTGCCTTCTTTGTTCTCACAGTGAGGAGTGTACCTCCCACTTGTTTTTTCTTTGCCCTTACTCTAGGGAGTTATGGCACAGATGGTGGGAGGCTTGGCATCATGGGTGTATTCATGCTACCTCCTTGATTGACTTTTGGGAAAGTTTGGGCAGACCTCCAGCAAAGACTCCTTTCCTTCAGGTGGCCTGGTCTACTAGGCCTATTTTCATTCTTTGGAACCTTTGGTTGGAGAGGAATCGTAGAGTTTTTTGTGGTTCCAATTTGGGAAATCTTCAATTGTGGAAGAAGATAATTAGCAGGATTCAGGAGACTATCTCGGCTAAGTGTGACATGTCTTAAAATCTTGATCCTGGTGATCTTGATATTGTGCGGAATTTGAGCTTGGGGGATAGTAACCGGGGTTGTTTTGTTGGCAGAAGGCCCCGTCCAGTTCGGAAAAGAGTTTGTCGTGATGGGAAGTGGATGCCTCCCCCAGTGGGGGTCCTAAAGATTAATACTAATGGTTCTTCTCGTGGGAACCCTAGTCAGGCTGGTGTGGGGGGTATTGGTAGAGGTAATGATGGTGGTGTGGTTTTTGTTTTCTCTAGTTACAAAGGGCAGCAGTCTAATAATCTGATGGAGGCCCTTGCTATTAAGATTGCTGTTGAGCGTGGATGCTCTTTAGGCTGGAGGAGGATCATCTATGAATCAGATTCTCAGATTGTTGTGGATTTGTTGAACAATCAAAGGTTGGATGATGTTAGTTGGCAATTGGCTTCTATGGGTAGACAGATTTTGAGTCTTTGCAGCTCCTTGGATTCTGTCTCCTTTTGTCATATCCCTAGAGAGTGGAACAAAGTTGCCGATTGTCTAGCGAAGTGAGCCTCTGAGAATTTGGATGGCTGGGATATCAGTGGAAAGGATGAGCTTTCTTCTAATTATCTTGATACCCTTGAGAGGTTATTAGTGGAGGATATGAATAGGTAGTGTTGTTGCTGGTTAGTCTAGTGGTGTTCTTTGTTGGTGGGCCTTTGGCCTGTGCTTTTTACTATGGTTTTGATTGAATAAAATTTTTACCCCTTCTTTTTCAAAAAAAAAAAAGGAATAATTCAGGCTATCCATTGTTTTGTAGCATTCCTAGCAGACCGAACACTACCCTTTACACATATTCTTAAGAAAGATGTTTAGTTTAATTTGAGTAAGGATTATAAATAGGATTTTGAGAGTTTGAAACATTACCTTGCTACTTCAACTATTTTACAACCCACTATGTAAGAAAAACCATTCATCCTTTACATAGTAGCATCAACCCATACTCTTGTGTGTCATAGAAAATTGGACCCTCTTGAGAAAAGAGACAAATTCACACATAATTAAACCCACTTTTGAGTCTCTTCACATCATTCACCCTTCAAAACAACATTTATAGGCCCCTTAGACCCATTAATTTTGATCTAGAGGCCCGTTTTACCTAAGAAATCACATAAAACCTGACAAACAACATTTAATTATATCATACCCTAAAAAAACCACCTTCAAACAGCAGTCGTGGGACCCATTCGCCACCTTGGGTGAATGAGTCCCCTCTAGTGGGACCCATTTTCCAAGGGTGGCAAATGAGTCCCCTTTGAGAGAAAATTCAAATTTAATTGGGAATTTAATCAATTTAACTTTAATTTGTGTATGTCGGCCAAGTCTAATTAATGAGAAAATAAGGTGTTGTTGCTTATAAATACTTATTTCAAGTCATTTCACACATCTTTTTATCATCTTTTCTTATCTTTTATCATTGATCAAGAGAAATTCATAAAGTCAAGTCTTCCACAACAAGTTTCATTGGTAAAAGTTGAAGTTTTAGGGCAGCAAACTAGGGTTTTGCAGGTCTTGAAGCTCACCTCTCTTGTCAAGATCCAACATTGCAAAGGATTGATGATGGATTCCTATGGTGAATCATGAAGAAATCTAGGGTGAAGTGGTGCAACTAGCCACCAAATCACACCTAAGGTCTTGGTTTCCTATTGAGTCCATCTTCCATTTTCAATCTATCTTCAAATTAAGGTTTGCATCTTGTTTGTTTATCATTTGCATGTCATTTCATTCCTATTTTTCATGTCTTTTAAGGTTTCTATGGTTGAGATCTTGCATCATATAGATCATTCTTACATGCCTTATTCTAGAGAAATAGGATAGGATCTTTGTCACATCTCAGCTTTTCCTGGTCTTTAACACATCTAAGGCTAGGGTTTATGCAGATTTTTCTCCATTGAAGGTTTAATTACCCAAGTAGGGGTTTGAATAAGGAAAACCCCCCATTTGACAAACAATTTTGAGCTATTTTGTAGGAATTTTTTTAGATCCAAAGTTGGGTTTTTGTCAGAAATTACTGTGCAGGTGTCAAGGTGTAGGACAAAATTTTGAAATTACAAAAATCTAAAAGTGGAATAATTCACCATGCATGGTGAATGAGTCCCTCGTAAGGTGTAGATTTGAGTTAGATGCAGATCTAGGTCCCCGACTGTCAAAAAACAACTTCTGTGCAAAAAATCTTGATCTTAGACTGATTCACCCAAGGTGGTGAATGAGTCCCAATCAGCCTAAAGTCAAGTTTAATCAATTTTCTAGTCTTCTCAAGTTCTCTAGGTGCACTCACTCTGAGAAACAACCTTCTGTTTAGTTTAATTTGCACTTTTATTCATTCTTTAAAGCATTTTTGCAAACAACACTATGTTTTCAAACATAGCATAGATCTTAATTTTGCATTCATAATTTTTTTTGTAGATCATTCAATTGCATTTAGTTTACTTCATTTAGATTATACAACATCACACATAACATAATTTGAATGAACTAGTTAGCATTTTTGGCCTAACTCCTTTTAGGTGAAAAACCCTAGAAGAGTTAGAGATCCCAAGAGCCAAAAATCAACGGTTCATTTTCGTTAACCTGAATTTTGAGCATAACATCATTCTGATTTAGATTTCTATTTGCATCTTAGGAATTCATTACTTCATCTTGCATTGTTTTTCATCTTTCAGATTCTTAAACATTGCATTAGTGAAAGCATTATTTAGATCTCATTATTACATTATATTTCATTCAATCATTTCAAAATTTTATATTTTCATTCTATTTATGCCTTGTACATACTTCAAAATCTTCAGAAAACATAAAAAAATTAGAAAAATCTTAAAAAAATTCATCCCATGGGACTCGTTTGCCACCTTGGGTGAATCAGTCCCTCTGCAGTTTTGCATCAACATTTCCAGATTTTAGTTTCCTGCATTGCATCTTTCTATTTTCTATCATTCTCTTTTTGTTATAGTTCATTAGTTTATGTTTTCATTAGCATAAATTTAATTTCTTTTCATGGAATTTATGAACATTTTTAGATCTTTGAATTTTTCCTTTTTTGTTTTCATTCCTAGTTCTTTTAGATCAGATTCATCAATACATAAGGACACAAAAACTGAAACATCAAACAATCCATTTAAACACATGATTCAAATTAGAAACAACATCTCATCTAAGCCTCTTAGTAGTGATGATGTTGATAAGTTAGCTGAAGTCCTTCAAGACTTTCTCTCACTCACTTCATCCTCTAATGCTTGCAATGAGAAACATAAACCCCTTAATGATAAATTTTTCCTCAAACCTTTTGCTTGTGATGACTTTTATTTGTTAGATGAAGCCCTCCAAGACTTAATCTCACATAAACCATCCACTAAGGTTTGTGGTGACCAACTCACAATATTGAATGTTAAAACCTCTAATGCTTCTCTTGAACATTTTAAAATAGTTGACAAAAATTTACCCCTCAAACCCTTTAGTCATGATGATTTGCATTTGCTAGATAAGTCTCTTCAAGACTTCATCTCACCCAATTCATCTACTTTGGTTTGTTGTGATACCTCTAGCATCAAGGACGTTAATGTAATTCAACCTAAACTTATCCTTTACCCACCCTCACATCCACTTCACCCCTCTAATTGACCCCAGTACACCCTCTACCCCCTAAAACTGATGTATCACAACAATCTAGTAATGATATTGTTTCTCATACATATAACACCTAAAAAAACCTACAACCACCACAACCAACCCCACCCTCTTTACCTTCACCCAATCTGCCTAATGCTCCTCACTATAGCCCACACACAAAGGAGTATGATCTTGTTGAACAATTAAAGAATACTCCCGCCAAAATTTCCCTTTGGGATTTGCTTCAAAACTCACCAAATTATCACAACATTCTTCAAACTTCTCTCAAAAAAATCAAAATTCCTCCTAGTGCCACTCTGAATGATGTGGTAGCTCTCATTCACAAAAAGAATCTTGACATTACCTTCCATCAACATGAGATCCCTCCTTTGGAGTTTCATAAAAATCATGATGCCTTTATGATAATTGCTTGATTCAATCACATAGGCATCAAGTGCACTCTCATAGATAATGGTTCTACCCTTAATGTATGTAGTGTGAGTCTCCTTGATTGATTAGAATTTGACAGGTCACAAATAATACCTGATTTCATCTCTATTCGAGGATTTGATAATAGAGCAAAGCAACCGCTTGGGATAATTACTTTGCCTATTTTGGTTGGGGTGGCTACTTTGCAAACTCCTATCCATGTCATTCCTTATGATCTTTCATATAATCTCTTTTTAGGCTGACCATGGATTCATGAGATGAATGCAATGCCTTCAACTATTCATTGTATTATGAAATATGTCTATAACAATAGAATCTATCAAATTGAAATAAACACCAAGCCTGGAAGTTGCTTGCATCTTGAAAAAGGGGTTACAAGTCCTTTGAAAACATTAATTCCAACATATAATATTGACCCTCTTCAAATTGAAGAAAACGATAAGGAATCAGTATCTAAATTATTTGGTGACAATTGAGGATCCTCAGAATTCACACCCTCATTTATGGGTGAATACATATTCACGCAAAAGAAAGATGTGAAACAAGAATAACCAACCATCATGTCCACTCAAAATTCTAAACAATCTTCTCAAACATCTATCTCCTATAATTTGGATGACAATGCAACATACACAACAAATTTTGATGAGATAGATTACCAATCACTACCTACTCCACACGAAATGGAAAGACATTATGGAAAAGGATATAAATTTGTAAAAAGATTAGGTTATACTAGAAAAGGGTGTGGAAAACATGAGCAAGGTATTTGTGTCCCTATTGAACCTAATACGCAAGAAATGAAAACTAGATTGGGATATTCTTTTTCTAAAATGACCAAAGCTACTCAACGACCATCCTTGACCATTAATGCTATAACATGTCACTCACAATATAAAATTACAATTAAACATCTCGATTTACTTGATATAACCTTACCACCTTCCTTGATGTATGTCGATAGTGATGAGGATTTGAAACAAATGTTAGGTGTTTATGATACCCCATCCTTGCGTACTTACATGACACACATTACTTGTGACATGAATGTTACCAAGCAAGAAGCAAGTGATATCACTGAAGAAATCTCTGAATCTGAAAGTCCTAAATCCAATGCACTCCCTTTAGGAGATACAAATGATGTGCCAATGGAAATTAATGATAAAGATAAAGTTATTAAGATTGGGAAGTGCCTTGATGATGAAGAACAAGAAGATACTACCACTTTACTTCATGATTTTTGTAAAATTTTTGCTTGGAAATATTCTAATATGCCCAGAATTGACCCAAAAATTGTGATGCATAACATTTTCCTTGCTAAAAATTCTAAACCTATTCGTCAAAAGATCTGAAATATGCATCCTAACATAGCCTTGTGTGTTAAAGAGGAACTCAAAAAACTTCTTGATGTAGGCTTTAATAGACCTATTGATTATTCTCCTTGGATCTCAAACATTGTAGTAGTAGCAAAACCTGATAATTGTATTCAGATGTGCACGAATTTTTGAGGCTTGAATAAAGCCTCCTTAAAATATGATTTGTTGCTTCCTAATATAGACATCATCATGGATTCAACTACTGGACATGCTTTGTTGTAATTCATGGATGGATTTTTTGGTTATAATCAAATCCTTATTAACCCTCAAGATCAATATACAACTGCCTTCACAACTACTTGGGGAACATTTTTTTGGGTTGTGATGCCCTTCGGTCTAAAGAATTCCAGTGCAACTTATCAAATTGCAATGACATTAATATTTCATGATTAGATTCACAATATTCTTGAAGATTATGTCAATGATATCCTAGCTAAATCGTTAACACAACAAGACAATATAAATGTCCTTCATAAAATCTTCAAATGAATACGACAATAAAATATGCGATTGAATCCAACAAAGTGTGTCTTTGGCATAGATAGTGGTAAAATTTTGAATTTTTTCATATCTCATAGAGGCATTGAGGTGGACACAAAGAAAATTGATGCAATTATTAACATTCCATCTCCTAGGAATATTTCTCAGTTGCGCACATTATAAGGTCGAATTCAAGCTATTTGTTATTTTGTTGCATATTTAGCCAATCGCACATTACCTTTCATGCATCTCCTTAAAAAGGGTATCCATTTTGATTGGGATGAGGATTGTAAACAAGATTTTGAGAGTCTAAAGGAATATCTAGTTACTCCACCTATTTTACAACCTATTGTGCCACATAGACCATTTATCTTGTACATTGTCTCATCAGCCTATGCTCTTGCAACATTGTTGGCTCAACATGATGATCATTGTAAAGATCACCCTATTTATTACATTAGATGCACCTTAATTGATTATGGGAAATGCTATTCACTAATTGAAAAACAATGTTTAGCTCTTGTATTCACTACTAGTAAGTTCTGACATTATTTACTAAATGATGAATTACAAGTCGTCACAAAATTTGATCCTCTTAAATATATTTTCAACAAAACAAACCTCTCCAGATGCTTAGCTAAGTGGGCGATGTTGTTAACTGAGTTTGACCTTAAATTTGTTTCACAAAAAGCAATCAAATGCCAAGCCTTAACTAATCACTTAGTTGATGCTCCTTCTCCTTTTTCTTTACCTACTCTTGATTCCTTTCCTAATGATCATGTCTTAACCATTAACATTACACCATGGGAGTTATTTTTGGATGGATCTAAGTCTCGAACAAGTTTCGATGCTGGAGTGGTGCTAATTCCACCCAACGACAAACCTATTCCCTTATCCTATCAATTAAATTTCCTATGCACAAATAATATAGCTGAGTATGAGGCACTGATCACAGGTTTGCAAGCTGCTTTATCTCTAAACACTAAACATATCAAGATATTTGGCAATTCAAAATTGGTCATCAAACAAATCATTGGTACATATCAAACTAAACATGAAAAATTATTAAAATACAAGGATCCAATAATGAGACTATTAGAAAAATTTAACTCATTCACCATTGATAATATCCCACACAAAGATAATCAACATGTGGATGCAATGGAGAGTGTAACTTCTCTCATATCCCCACATGATCCTTCCACAGACTTCACTTTCATTATCCATCCCATCATGAAGCCATCGATTGATACTCCATTAGAAGACATTTTGGCAATAACTCAAGATGAATTGTGTGAATGGTACAATACAATATTTAACTATTTGAAATATGGTACCATTCCCAAACCTACCACAAAAAATACTTGAAGGTGTTTACATAAGCTCATAGCTAAATATGTGATCCTTGCAAATGAATTGTATAGAAGATATTTTAATGGTATCCTATTATGATGTCTTAGAGATTCTGAAATACCTTTAGCACTCGAACAGGTTCATGTTGGTGCCTGTGGAGGTCATTTTGGAGGATGTTCGTTATTGCAAATAATTATTTATATGGGTTATTATTGGAGACATATGGAGAAGGATTTCTTTGCCTATGTTAAATTATTCCAAAAATGCTAAGAGAATAGCAATTTGATCCATGCTCCTGCTGTTGAGCTCCATGCCAATGTTCCCATTTGGCCATTTTCAGTATGGGGGTTAGATCTTATTGGAAAAATTTCATCACCTTCTTTTGTTGGACATATGTTTATCATAACTGTAACAAACTATTTCATGAAATGGTTGGAAGCTATTCCTCTCTGTTCTACAAAAGTTGAAGCAATTTTTCATTTCATCTTGGACCACATAATTCCTCACTTTGGACTCCCTTCCACAATCATTTCAAACAAAGGAAATCCATTTAAGAATAATGACATTCAGACATTTCTTGAAACATTCAACATTCAACATCATTTCTCTACAATGTATTATCCACAATCCAATGGACAAGCTAAAAATACTAATAAGCTTCTCAAACAAATCCTTAAGAAAACTGTCACCCAACATCACAAAGACTGGCATATGCAACTATCTTATGCACTTTGGGCTTATAGAACTAACATTAGATCATCCATAGGAAATACCCCTTATAACCTTGTTTATGGCACTAATACGATTATGCCCTTGGAGTTAGAAATTCCTACTTTATGAGTTGCTCTCCGAGATCTTTTTGACGATGACACTTATCAAGATCAATGATGATATCAACTCGAGATGCTCAATGAACAACACATTAACACTCTCGAACATCTCCAAGCTCACATCAAACAATTACAACAAAAAAAAAAACTTTCATGTCATCCCTCGCTCGTTTTCTAAGGGAGATTTTGTTCTTATTGAAAATCAACAAAATGCTAGTGTTGACAACGAAGATAAAGATAAGTTAAGTCCTAATTGGTTGGGACCTTATTAGTTGATACCAATTATGGGTCTGGTGCTTATCTATTAATGCAGCATGATGAAACACCCCTTAGGGAACCCATTAATGCCACACATTTGTGTCAATATTATCTTTAATCCCCTTTGAATAGTACGGTTGATATAGCAGTTTTGTTTAAAGTTATTTGTTGTCATTCTAAATAAATTTCACATTGCTTCATTCTTCAAAACAAAATTTGTGTTTGTCTTGAATAGTTATGTAATTATTTAAGTATATTTTACAATTGCTTTAGGCTTCATACTATTCACATTCCTATTGTGTTAAGTTAGATCCTTATCAGTTTATTTAATTTAACATATTCTTTTCTCATTATCAATGTTGTATCTATATAAAAAATACCATATGTTTTATACTAGATCACATCAATCTTGTTAAATCATGTATCCATTAATTAAATTATTTTACTATAAGTCATTTAATTAATCACATAGCATTTAACATCCACATAAAGAGGCACATCATCATAAAATCATATGCATGTCTATATATATATCAAATTTTTCTATACATCTCAAAATCACATACATAATCATAGTGTTCTGTGAGAGCTAGATCCCTCATGATCTGGCACTCGTGATCTTGTCCCTGGATTTTGTGAGATAGTCATGTGTGATTGTGATCATGAATTGTTGAGTCTAAGTGCATATTACAGACCCTGTACTCGACCAACAACTATAAGCCGCTCATCTGCCATCCGATCCCTTTCCACTCATGTCTATGCCAACTCTGCATGTAGTCTCTCTAACTCTACTGAGGTATGTGCTGACTATAGTGCACTCTCATCCCAATGGATTCATCTCCTCATGCTCTTGTACACTGCCCGTAACCTCGTGAAAGGTCTAAGTGACTCTAGCTCTTCCTCCATGATCTATGGGGACACTTAGGTAGGATCCATCTCCTCCTCATCGATGGATGTAGGTACTATCTCTGTGGTAGCCTGACAATAGAACTTTCACTAGTCTCTCATCACTCCTGCAAGGTAGACAATGTACACAATCAGTACCACATCATCATATGAAAATAGAGCATAACTCACTAAAGGACATGCATAAAATAAAATATCATCACCTATGTCTCTAGATGCATGAGGGATGCCAACCTCCTCATCTCTGGGGGCATGGAGGATGTACTATCCTCTCTCTAACTCTGAGTCTTGATGTCTACTATAGCTACTGCTCATGATCTGGTCATGTAAGTATGTGAGGACTCTCCATGGTTGTACCAATCCTCAATAGCTACCTCATCAGCCTCACTTAGGGGTGGCTCCTCCTCATAGTAATCATCCTCCTCATAATCCTCCTCCTCATAATCCTCTCCTTCATCCTGGTCCACATAATCAGGATTGGCCTCGGACTAGTACTCATCATCAATAACATCTATAAAAATATCTATTGGCCTATACCGTACCTCCTCTACTCTCTCCTCTGGCTCATCACCCTCATCTTTTGCTAGCTCTACATCACCTATAGGAAAATCCATGGGGAACACAAGAGATGGTCATGAATATGACCACCACTCCTCATACTCATCTGTGTTGCTGACATCATAAACATCAAATGCTTGTGGCTGGTCATGATCTGAATGATCAGAATCACTCTCATGAACATGATCTATAATCAGCTGAACAGTATCACCTGGCCTCTGAGCACTCCACAATGATCATCTAATGAAGGGGCATGCCCTCGATGGTGTCTGCACTTGTCCAAATTGTTGCATGACTCACCCATAATAGAATGGTTGTACAATGTAGTCATTCCTCCCTACTAGATGCCTATCCATCTGCATCCTTCGTAATTGTCCAGTGGGATCTGGCCACTGTATAGTGATTAGATAAGGTTTCCATAGGATCTCATCCTCCTCTAGCCAGTCAAATCTCACCCTCCAAAAGTGTAAATCCCCATACTTCCATAGGCATCATAAAGGATAGTCAAATGCTCATGGATAGCCTACAACTATAGTACAAGGGTATTCGATAGGCTTGGTACATGTGATATGCTCAAGGAACCAAACCTGTAGAAGCATACAATGGACCATACTATCGATCTCTCAAAATACAAACTGACTAAGATCATAATACAAGTGTGCCAGAATGTAGTGGCCCCAAGCATAAACTATCCTCTGCTCATACATCCCTCGTATCAAGTGTACTAGTTCCCCATCCAAGTGTGTTGCTCATCCATATAGATTAAGAACCAGTGCCACTATATGCATCATAATCCATCTAACCACATGAGCTTGCTAATATAGTAGCATAGGAAGCTTGATCCATGCTCTAACCCTCTCATCATGTATTAGACCACCTAGACAATGTTGCATATCTCTCTTCTTCTCTCGGAATAGCCAATCCCCCCATAAATATACCCACTCTCACTGAATGGGAACTCAGAGAATGTGGTGTATGTCCTCAAGAGTGATCATCATTTCCTCGATGGGAAGATGAAACGTATATGTATCTACATCCCACTGCTCACACAAAGCCATAAGCATGGCATCATGGTATCTCATAGGTGGCATAAGATACACCCAATAGATACCAACTGATTGTAAATTCTCTACCTCTACTGCTGATAGCGCTAGCACATGATCTCTTAGAAATGTGAGTTTTCTTCCCGCTAGCCACTATCGTGACTAGGCGGGGACCTATTAAAATCATCACAAAATGCTCTAAATTTCATCTAATATCTTCAATTTTCACATTATTCATCAAGCAAGTGTGCTAAAGTCAATCTAGTGTGCTTTTCTAATGGCCTTAGATACTTTAGAACCCTTTTTGGACATTTCACAATGAAATGGGGACACTTGTGAAGAAACGTGACACTTTGCAAACAAAAGGGACACTTTGTGAACAAATGGGACACTTTGCGAACTTTTTTCCAAGGACCCTAAATTAACCTATCCATGCATAAAAATCATTAAATCATTATAAAATTACAAGGCACAAGTTGCAGAATCAACTCACCTCATGGTACAACTCGTCGTGTGCCACTTGCTCATGAATATCATCCAGCCGTGAAGGTGTGTAATCCCATCTGCTCAGCATATTATTCTCTCACATGTCACTCTCAAGCTACACAAAGATAAAATGAATAGTAAGTGACAAGTTACTTTCTTCTCCTTTTAATTACTTTTCATCTCTTTTTGCTTTTCCACATTCACATATGATTATCATCTTTTCATGAACTCAAAATGTAGATATTATTCAAAACAACATAACAAGCACTAGGGTAATCCATTTTTGACATTGTTTGATGCTTTGGAATCATAATTTTTCACTCGATATCATCAATCATCTATCATTATGTGGCATGGTACCTAGAAATTTCCCAATGATATGATATTTCTTATTCGACATGGCTAGATTGCTACCTTGATTCCACCTCCATAAACCAAGCGGAATCAAGGGGGGCATGAATCTACCCTCGAATTGGATTCCTAAGAGTTAGAGGGTATGTGCAAGATCATCATGGAAAAAATAGGCCCTTAAGTGGCAAAAAAATTATAAAAATCAAAGTTAGGCAACTTGACGTAAAAATTTGAATAAGTTATCTATATTATTTCAAAAATATGTAAGAATAGAATCTGTAGAAAATTGAATCTATTTTCTAAACTACTAGGTTTATTGAAAAAAAAATAGAAATCTATTTGGTGAAAGTTTTAAATTTCAATGTAGTAGTACTTAAATTTCAGGGAAAAAATAGGAAGTAGGTGTTTGTCTGACCACCCTAACCACAATAAAATGATAATATTTTTTTATAATATTTTAGATATAAGTAGATGACTCATGTCCCGATGTGATGCATATTTTTTTGTAATTTTTTTCTAAGTAAATCATTAATTATGAATTTTTTATTACAAATTTTTAAAAATATAAAAACTGGTATGTCCACCACCTTAACTTGGTCAAAACTTTATGAATTTTTTTAAATTTTTTTAATCCTATAGTATGCAAAGCATAGAATGTGATGCATGTTTTGGACTCAAAAATATGATACTATTTGAAAACTATAGATGTTTTTCAATAAGCCTATCAATCGGGACTTTAGTCATAATTCAAATAGAAAATGAATAATAATTATTTATTAAATTCAAAGTAAAGCATAATTTATATTGGTGGAAAGCTGGCAATCTCCTTTAAAAACCCTTTTTCTTTTCATGAATTTTGGGTAAAAAAAAGTTGTCAGCCACATGGGTCATCATATCACTTACATATTGCCACTTTTTGGCCCATCATGATCCTGCACATACCCTAGATAAAAGGGATTTTGAGCAATTAACGAATGTGTGTTGTAGGATGTACTTCCTAATGTCGTGGTTGTGCAAATAACTACACTGGGGGCTTCGTTCTCCGATCTTTTGAATGAGTATACTTTTATGTAATAAGGTGCATTATTTAGAGTCATTTAGCTTACATATGCACATAGAGTCATATGGGCTCTAAAATGGGGGCTAAACGTATCATAGAAAATTGAACCCTCTTGAGAAAAGAGAATTTCACACATAAGTGGCCCACTTTTGAGTCCCTTCACATCATTCACTCTTCAAAACAACATTTATAGGCCCCTTAGACCCATTAATTTTGATCTAGAGGCCCATTTTACCTGAGAAATCACATAAAACCTGAAAAAGAACATTTAATTATATCATACCCTAAAAACCCACCTTCAAATAGCAGTAGTGGGACCCATTCACCACCTTGGGAAAATGAGTCCCCTCTGGTGGGACCCATTTCCAAGGGTAGCGAAAGAGTCCCCTTTGAGGGAAAATTCAAATTTAAGTGAGAATTTAATCAATTTAACTTTAATTTCTAGTGAATGTCAGATTCTTATGTCTAATTATTGGGAAAATAAGGTGTTGTTGCTTATAAATACTCATTTCAAGTCATTTCACACATCTTTTTATCATCTTTTCTTATCTTTTATCATTCCTTAAGAGCAATTCATAAAGTCAAGTCTTCCACAACAAGTTTCATTGGAAAAAGTTGAAGTTTTAGGGCAGCAAACTATGGTTTTGTAGGTCTTAAATCTCACTTCTCTTGTCAGGATCCAACATTGCAAAGGATTGATAATGGATGCCTATGGTGAATCATGAAGAAATCTAGGATGAAGAGGTGCAACTAGCCACCAAATCACACCTAAGGACTTGGTTTCCTATTGGTTCCATCTTCCATTTTCAATCTATCTTCAAATTAAGGTTTGCATCTTGTTTGTTTATCATTTGCATGCCATTTCATTCCTATTTTTCATGTATTGTAAGGTTTCTAGGGTTGAGATCTTGCATCATATAGATCATTCTTTCATTTCTTATTCTAGAGGAATAGGATAGGATCTTTGTCACATCTCAACTTTTCCTAGTTTTTAACACATCTAAGGCTAGGGTTTATGGATATTTTTCTCCATTCAAGGTTTAATTACCCAAATAGGGATTTGAATAAGGAAAAAACCCCATTAGACAAACAATTTTGAGTTGTTTTGTAGGAATTTTTTGAGATCCAAAGTCAAGTTTCTACCAGAAATTGTCGTGCAGGTGTCAAGGTGTGGGACATAACTTTGAAATTGTAGAAATTTGAAAGTGGACTGATTCACCATGCATGGTGAATGAGTCCCTCTTGAGGTTCATATTTGAGTTAGATGTAGATCAAGGTCCCTGACTGTCAGAAAATAGCTTCTATGCTGAAAAACTCATGATTTGGGACTGATTCACCCAAGGTGGAAAATGAGTCCCAGTCAACCTAAAGTAAAGTTTCATTAGTTTTCCAATCTATTTTAAAGTCTTCTCCAGTTTTCCAGGTATACTAACTCTGAGAAGCAACCTTCTCTTTAGTTTAATTTTCATTTTTATTCATTCTTTAAAGCATTTTTGCAAACAACACTGTGTTTTCAAACATAACATAGATCTTAGTTTTGCATTCATAATCTATTTTGTAGATCATTCAATTTCATTTAGATTACTTCATTTAGCTTAGACAATGCCACATATAACATAATTTAAATGAACTAGTTAGCATTTTTGGCCTAACTCTCTCCTCTTAGGTGAAAAATCCTAGAAGAGTTAAAGAAGTCCTAAGAGCAAAAAATCAACAGTTCCTTAAAAGTGGGGGGAATACATTACCATTAATTCACTTGCATTATTTGTTCCTAGTGTAGCCTTGTCATTTATATGATGTGTTTGTCACTTTTTGTATGACATTGCGTGTGATATCCTTCATAAGTGTGATCTATCTCAGCATATTGCATTCCTCTTGATGGCCTAATGCGACACACTGCAACCCCCAAGTTGTGAATATACTATTCTTTGATTTTTCCTCTCTTGGAGACATTAGACACAATGTTCCCTAAGTGACTGACCTTGCATGGACTTAACATGACTCCTTCAAACATTTTTTTTGCATTTCACACTTTTTACATTTTTACACTTTACATTTTTACCACCTTGCATAATGCAACTTGCACGACTGTGGTACCTTTCTTTTTGTTCATGAAATTTTTCCTTGTGGTACCTTGTTAAATTTATCAGCAGGTGTAACTTTAATATGGTTGAGCGGGAAGCCCACCTAGCGGCATGACTTTTCCCCATAGCCACCTTTGTGTTTGTGAGTGCATACCAACTAGCATATGTATCTTACCTTTTTTTTGGGCTTTCTCACCCTGTGGACATCTAAAAGTTTTATGGCCCCAAAGTGAGTAAATTTGGGCTTTCTCACCCTACGAATGACTAGAAGTCTCATGGACCCCAGAGTGAGTAAATTTGGGCCTTCTCACCTGGAGGACTATTATGTGTTTTGTCACTCCAGAGTGACTAGACATTTTTTTTTCAAACAATCAGCCTCGATCTAATCCACAACTAGTTGGATTGACGATTGAAGCTTCATCCGATTCATCTCAACACTTGTGTGTTCCTTTGTTGTTATGTCTAGTTTTCCATGGGATCTCCATCTCAGGGGCTTGATCATCCCTCTTGATCATTGTCATTCCATCCTGCTAACATAAGTACATTTGAACCCTCCTCTCAATGTTCATGGCTACTTTAGTGTGAGTTTGAAGCAAGTTCATCCTCTCACTAAAGTGGGGGATAAATGTGCCATAGAAAAATGACTCCTTTTAATTTTGATGGCCTTTTAGGTCTTGTTTCATGGTGTTTGATCTATTTTACTCTGATTTTATGTTGTGACATGGCTTGAACATGTATATTTAGGTACAAAAATTCAAATAATGACATCTTGTGAAGGTGTTGTGAAGTGTTGTAAGACATTTATACATGTTTTTAGACTTTATTCATTACAATTTACCTAATAATCACCTTTTCATCACTAAACAATTCCTATTTTGAAGTGTTGTAAAGTCTTGTAACAAGATTTCGCCTTTTCTAGGCGATCAAATTATAGTCTCCAAAAATGAAAATCTCCATACTACCACATCCATCTTAGTGGATAGCTAAAAGAGTGTGGATATCCTAGGGTTCATATAGATAGAAATCTTGTTGGCTTGGTGCATATAAAATTATTTAGGCACTAAACCTATAGAAGTGTACAATGCACCATGCTCTCAACCTCATGATATGAGAATCATCCTAAATCATAGTATAGATGTGAAAGCATGTTGTGAACCCATGCATAGATGATCCATTGATTCTCCATCTCCATATAATATGAACTAATACTCGATCCAAGTGTGCCTACTAACCATCTAGGACTAGTACTAGTGCTATAGTGAATATCATAATCTATTTGGCAGGTGGTGATCATGCATAGAGTAGGCACTATAGCTCGATATGTGGCCCCACAATCTCATCTCAAACTAGCCCTCCAAGGTAGTACCCTACATTTTCTCACATCTACCTGCATGTACGATCCTCTATGAAATGGACAGTCTCACCCTAGATGGGAAATCAAAGAATGTGATGCATGTCCTCCAAGGTGATTGTCATCTCATTAGTGGTTAACTGAAAGCTATAAGTGTCTACATCCCATCTCTTTGCTAATGCCATGAGCATAGCATCATGGTACCTCATTAGTGGCATGAGGTATGCCCAATACATTCCAGTAGCCTACAAGGCCTATCTATCCTCCTCTAATAGTGTCATAACAAGGTCTCATAAGTGACAAAATAGTCTACCATCAAGACATTGTCGTGATCACAAAGGATTCTAAAAAAAGAAAAAATATCACCTATAAGCGTTCAGATAATCTTAAATCTATACATCAACAATCAAAAAGTGTACTAAATTTTCTCTAGGGTACTTATCTAAGGGTCCTAGATACTTTATTCCTTTTCTAAGAGACTTCACAAAGAAATGGGACACATTGTGAAAAAAAGGGATGCTTGGAAACTTTTCCTTCTAGGGTCCTAATTCTATCTAGAAATGTGTAAGAACATAAAATAAATGAACAAAAAACAAAGCTAAGGTATAGAAGAATTCACTCACAAGATATTGTAGTTCACCTTGTGCCACATCCTCACATAGGTCTGGTCTCAGGGGTGCATATGGTTGTACACTCAGAATTCTTTCTCACTCTCCACTGAAATCAAACTACAAGAAGGTAAAAGACAAAATGATTACAATTAGCTTCAGTTTTTACTCTTATATATGTTTAAATTAGGTCATTTACGTATTAGGGTTAAAAGTACTTTTTTAATTAAAACTAGCATATTGGGGGCTAGAGAACTCTATTTTCAATGTCATTTGTTGCATTGGATTCTTGATTCCACTCTCATTCCCATAAAAAATCTATAATTATGTGATATGGTACTTGGAAATACCCTATGTTATGACTTATTCAATTTTATGTGGTTAGACTACTACCTTGATTCCACTACATAAAGCAAGCAGAATCACAAGGAGACATATAGTTACCCTAAAATTTGATTTCGTAAAGAAGTTAGATAAGAGGATTTTTGAATGAATAACAAATTAGTCTTGCAAAATGTGGGTCCTAACATTATGGTTTTGTAGATAGCTACAATGAGGGCTTTCATTCCCTCATGTTTGTGAATGAATCTATATGAGTATCCTTTTATGACATGAAATTTATTGTTTATATTCATTTAGCTTGCATATGCATGTAGAGTCATAAGGGGACTAGAGTGGGGGTTAAATGTAGTGTATAAAATTGTACTCCCTTCTTGGAGATGGTACAATTTCACACTTACTTTGGACCCATTTTATTACCCTTGCATTCATGACACCTTTAAACCATCATTAATAGGCCTCTAAAATCCTTTATTTCAGATCTCAAGGCTTATTACAATTAAGAAATTGAAAAAATCAACAAAGGAATTCAACTTCTAACAACCCAACATTTACTCACCTTGAAAATTGGCGTATGAGTCCCAGGTGGCCCCTTTTTTGGGTTTGAGTAATAAATTAAGGTTTTAAATTAAGAATTTTGGTTGATTTTGGAATTTTAGATCTAATAAAGGGTAAATTAGATGAAGTGCCTATATAAACAAGGTTTCAAATCATTATTTTGATCTAAAATAGCAATTCAACATCTAAGCATTCATTATATCAACTTGAGCACTCAAGAATACTTTCACAAGAGAATTCAAAAGCAAGTAGCAAGCCGAGGTGATTATGGATTATTAGGGTGATTAAAGATCTCCTAAAATGAGTCATCATCTCTATATTTAATTCATGCATCTTATTCTAGCACATTAGAATAGGTTTTATGGCATTTTAGATCTCCTAATCTTAGATGCACTTAAGATTAGGAATTGCATTCATATTTACTTCCAAGATATATCATTTCAATCAAGGTTTAACTACCAAACTATGGATTTAATCGAGGAAAACCCCCTATAATCAAGTCAATACAATATTATGTTTTACAGGATTTTTAATAGGTTCAGCTCTAGAAATGAAGTCAAGAAGAAAGAGTAGAGATTAAATAATAGATTCAGACCTTGACTTTCCAAAAAATTAGAATGGGACTAATACATCACTTGTGGCATATGAGTACTAGTATAGAAAATTTTCCAAGTTTCAGAGGATTCAGACTTGTCATTGCCAGAATCCATTTTCTACCCAAAAACCCTAATATGGGACTAAATCACCCACCCTAGTGTATGAGTCCTAGTAAGTAGTAGCATTTATAGGATTTTATACTTTCATTCAAGCCTCTTTGGTTTCTAGGTGCACCTCTGTACTTCCTCATTTTATTATTTTGATTTGAATTCATTTCTAGGTCATTTACTTTTAAGTCTTGCATATCATTTACATTTCTTATCTTTCAAAGCTCTAGCTTGGTGGTGAACCTGGTTTATACCCTTAATCACACCTTTGGACACATTATTACAAATATATTTCTCTTATTCCATCCTTGGATTGAGATCTCTAAGGTTTCCTTGAGTGAAACATAAGGAAAATAAGTGGAAGGGTCATAAACCCTAGTTCTATATTCCAAAAAGATTAGAACTCTCCACTTCATTTTTTCTAGGTTCCATTCATTAAAAACTTTAATGATTCCAACTCTAAGGAGATATTGATCCCCTAACTAAGAACCAACTCAAAAAATTTATGGAACCAAGTAATAATAAAAAAGGAGCTACAACTCCAAATTACATAAGTGCTTCAATTGAATCCAATATCATGTTATAGGTCTGATTAGCAATCATACATTACTTCTTTTCTTTGTTCTACTCTTCAGAACATTCTCTATACTCTATTTCTATAGGAAAAATTCTTCTATATTTATTACTACTATAATCTCAGTAATGTTGTGTGGTCTCACAACACACCCCAAGGCTGTAAGACTTAGGGACCCAAGTGAAAAATTTAACTCTTTTGGCAGGAGCTAGCAAGTTGAAAAGATCATCGGAAGTGAAGAGCAAAGAGAAATATTTAATAAAATAGTAATTTTTAATATAGTGTTCTGGGTATCGAATACCAAGAATGATTGAAATGGGAAAAAGGTAATGCAAATGTGAGCAAAATGTCCTGGTCTGATAGCCGAGGTCTGCTAAAATGGAAGTTTCAATAAAACCAAAATCCAGGGAAAATTCATGGGTAAAGTTGAATACCGAGTACCGAGTAGAGATGTAAAGTGAATTTTTAAAATATTATGGTTATCCAATGATCCCAATAATCTAGTAATCTGTTATATACAATATAATCATGCAAGGATTCATGATATTCTATAAGGTGTGTTATTTATAAGAAATTTATGTGATAACAATCGAATGATGGTTTTATTTACATGAGATGTTTATAAATGTGTTCTTTATTTTAAAAGGGATTTAATGAGTGGAGTTTGTGATTGTAGGAGATATAGAGTTTAGGTATGGATGGTCATGAATATTTGAATCATGGATATAAATAGATCTAGATCAGGTTGCATACTCTGGGAGGTTATAAGGAAGAGGTCTTTGAGTCCACCAAAATGCTGGAGACCCCGGTATTGCACATGTGGTGGAGACAAATGTCGATCTTCGGGGAAGCCCATTCTTGAGAGTAGCAAGCCCGAAGCAGAGCAGAGTGTAGGAATAGGGTGATAAATTAATTGTTCCAAATATATGGGAAAGTTCCTACACGGTATCCTGATTCAAGTTATTTTCTTGGTGAAAATAAAAAAGATTAAAGCCTAAAGTGCTTCAATGTGTGATCAAAGTTGACCCTCATTGACTTGAATTGCAGTTCTCTTACCATTCACTACATTCCATGTGCCTTGATTTGATTCATCCCTTGGATTTCCTCTCATGTATTTGTCTTATCCTATTTATGTCATACTTTTATAAAAGGCTAGCAGATACTTCTTTTTAAGTTAAGTTCAAAATTTATGGATTTTGGAGGAGCCAAAACTTCCTTAAGTTTTGTTCTTTTTTTTTTGTTTTATAAATTATTCCATTCTAAAAACCTGTATCCATGTAGATATTAATCAATATTAAAGCCAATTTGATAGCTACCTATCTCAAGAATATTTGTAGTTGGTTTTGTTAGTTTAGTCAAACAAAACTGTGTGTTGCGCCATTTAAGGGTGCATGCAGAACCTACTTGGTTTCCAAACTAAAACCCCTCTCTTTAAAAGACCTTACTATTTTATATATAGTTGTGAAAAAATCTAGTGAAGTATAAAGTGGTTTTCTTTGATTTGGTTAATTCTTTGGGGAATTTATGGAGACTAACTAGGATAAATTTTAATTTTTAGTATTTTTTATGGTTTATTTTAGAATAGGTGTTTAAATTCTAGAAAATACTTCAAAAAAATAGATGATTGGATGGAAATTTATTGAAAATATTTCTTTTCCTATGAAAATGTTGAATGCTTAATGCTAAATATATTTAGGTGATAACAAAAATTGTTGATTTGTTCATGAAATATTGTTTCAAATCTTTCGATTTCATGATATTATTTTATGATCAAACTAAAAATTCAGTGTATAATACATATGATTTCAAAAAAACATAGTCCCTTTGAGATTAATAGCAATATCACATCATACCTTGAAGTGAACCTAGTACTGTCAAGACCTGACTAGTGGAGACTTTGGATTGAACTGAGCCAACCTTTATCCTATCATACAGATCCCCTAGGGTTGCCTTTGGTTAAGTCTTTCAAGAAGGATAGGCTCTTTGCAGTTTGTTTGTGAAGAATTTATTCACCCTATTGCTGTGAGTAACATTTCCATCAATAGGAACTAGCACTAGAAGGAGGGCCATATATTGAAATTTGTATTAGTCCTGAGTTTAAGGAGAAAGATTGCAATGAAAAAATTTAATGCAAGCTGGTATTTCAATATGAAAGTTGAGACACTTTGGAAAAAATTTAACCAAAGATTGTATCCTTTGAGTTTACTCACCTTTGTTAGAGTCACCGAGTGTAGAATTCATGATACAACTAATCACGGTGAACTTGATTGTGATTTTTTTTAACTAAGGTAAGTTTGGCCATATGTAAGGTGATTTCATTAATAGAAGTTCTAACTCCTAGAAGAAAAGAATCATTAACAAGAAATACATGCAACCCTAGTGGAATTGGAAATATTAAAAAATTAGCCAATACACAAAAACGGTTTGACAACTACAATTATTATAAAGAAAATCCTAACGTTTTGTAGAAAAATAAGTGAGAATTCCAAGATTCAAAGAAATTGCATTAGAAATGAGGAAATGGTATTGATGATTCATCATTCTCTTTATACATGAAAAAATAAAATGAAGAAAAGGAGTGGGAGAACTGACCAAGAGACATGTGTATTTTTCTCCAAGTTGAAAATTCACAAGTTAAAAAAGGAAATTTTCCTTATTTTATGCATGATACAGAGTATCAAACTTTTACTTGTTCTTTCTCTGATAATAGTATAAATTGTGATATATCATGGTCTAACAAAGTGCAAAGTGAAGATAGGACCAAAGACACGAAGATTTTTCAGACAAGAAGAAAGTCGAGAAATGGACACAGTCATTCATGGAGGCAAATAGAGTGAAGAAACAAGCCATGAATTAGGGCTAAAAGAAGGTAGAGTATCGTCAAATCAGATGAAGTGTGTGTAATCAACCTTTAATGAGGTTTTTTTCATACACATGAGCCAAGTTATTAGTAAGTACACCTTTGAATTTATGATTATTAAACATAGAAAATTTAGAAGAATTCATTGTTACAGTAGAACTTTCAAAATTTTGTTGAATAAATTTAAGGATAAACCTACTATAATTCGTAGTAAAACAATAATGGAAATAGTCATTGAAATCAAAATAAGTTGCTTTAATAGGGTTAATCATTTGTTAAATTAGAGGTTTGGTTAGTTGGGGTTAGTTTGCTTTCTATAGGGTTTGTTTTGTTTTGCTTTGCTTTTCTTTGTTGTCAGTTTTCTTTCTTTCCTTTTATTTTCTTTTCATTTGGCCTCTACATTAGCAAATTATGCTTAACTTATCTTACACATGAGAGTTAATACAAACATTTGTAAGAGTATGTTGTGAAATGAAAATGATAAAACCATACATAGTAAATACATGCTTTAAGATGTACTACAAAGCTATATATATGTGTGCATATCATGTATATACATGGAGTATCGAAATTATTGCTTCAAAAGATCAAAAAAGTCAAAAAAGAGTAAATCGAGTTATAGGTAGTAGTAGCCATTCAGTCGATGTGAGATGCCTCATCTATCAAGGTCAAATACCCTATGTAGGCAAGTTCCTGATGAACTTCAAAGTCACAAATATGGAGGTCAATGAGGAAAGGCTAGAGTGGAACCACTTCCCTCTGTTCCAAGAAGTGAGGGATATCATCCATGGAAGGGATTCCAATGGTTCGGTGTGCGATAGAAAAAATAGTATCTAGATTCTCCAAATATTTAGGCCTTACTATCACATTGGTAGTTGAGTGAACATCTTCTATAGGAAGCCCGATATCTATAAGTGATGCTACAAAATGAGAAGCCACGTCAGAATAGAAGTAGAAGTAGCAGCTAGATTCTACATACTTTTCCCCAAGAACTAATAAAATTTTTGGTACAATGAAACTAGAAGTTTGAATGAAGAAAACCTTTTCAAGCCTTTGCAGTGTGATACTTCCTAAGAAAACATTTTGGTGGTGAGAGCAGGACAAGCAAATTGGAGTATCCATAACCTAGAAGCAAGCAAGAATTAGCAAAGCACGAAATGCAAAATAACAAGAAATCCTAGTAAAAGTGTGAAGAATTCGAGAAGTATAGAATTTATAAAAATTAGTGAGGAAGTTGGGGTACATAGTTGTCTCGAGCGAAGTCTTGGAAACCATAAGGAAGGTGGCAACTGAATAATTGTCTTCAGATTGGAATGCTAAATCAATTTAATTCTTTACAAAAAGTTGGTGATAAATTGCTTCAAATTTGATCAATATGAAGATTGCAAACCAAGCAAGTTGAAGATTTCAAAGTTAATAGTGGTGAACCATAGATTTTTGGCACCACAAGGCTCTCTAACTCTTCTAGGGTTTTTCACCTAAAAGGAGAAAGGTAGGCCAAAAATGCTAGCTAGGTTCACTCAAATTATGCAATGTATGATGTTATTTTGGCTAAATGAAATGAACTAAATGCAATTAAGTGATCTATATAACTGATTATCCATGCAAAACTTAAGATTTACACAATGTTTTAAAACACAATGTTGTTTGCAAAAAGCTTAAAAGAATGAACAAAAATGTAAACTAAACCAAATAGGAGACTGTTTTCAAAATGTGTGCACCTCAGAAACTAAAGGAGACTGGAGAACAATTTGAAATATTGATGAAGTCTAAATTTGAGTTGACTGGGACTCATTCGCCACCTTGGGTGAATCAGTCCTAGGTCTAGGTTTCTCTACACAAAAGTTATTTTTTGTCATCCGAGAACTAGGATCTTCATCTAACTCAAAATTGCATCTTAGGAGGGACTCATTTGCTATGCACAGTGAATCATTCCACCTTTAAATTTATGTAACCTCAAATCTCTATTTTGCACCTTGACACATGTACAACAATTTCTGACAGAAACCCAACTTGGTATCTTAGAAAATTCTTGCAAAAAAACTTAAAATTGTTTTTCTAATGGGGGGTTTTCCTTGGTCAAACCCCTAGTTGGGTAATTAAACCTTGAATGGAAAAAATTCTACAAAAAACCTAGCCTTAGATGTGTTAAAGACTAGGAAAGTTTGAAATATGACAAAATCTCTATTTTATTGTGCTAGAATAAGAAATGAAAAAATGATTTGTGTGATGCAAGATATCAACCCTAGAAACCTTACAACACATCAAAAGTGGAAATGAAATGACATGCAAATGGAAAGTAAACAAAATGCAAACCTTAATCTGAAGATAGAGTGAAAATGGAAGATGGAATCACTTTGAAACCAAGTCTTTAGGTGTTATTTTGTGGTTAGTTACACCTCCTCAATGTATATTTCTCCATGATTCACCATAGGAATCCATCATCAACCCTTTGCAATGTTTAATCTTGACCAAAAGAGTGAGCTTCAAGACCTACAAAAAACCCTAGTTTGTTGCCCTAAAACTTCAACTTTTGCTAATGAGACTTGTTGTAGAAGTCTTGACTTTAGAAATTGATTTTATGAAAATGATAAAAAGATGTGTAAAATGACTTAAAATGAGTATTTATAAGAAAAAACACCTTATTTTCCTATTATTTAGACCTAAGAGGCTGACATTCACCAGAAATTTAAGTTAAATTAATCAAATTCCCGCTTAAAATTGAATTTTCCCTCAAAAGGGACTCATTTGCCACCCTTGGCAAATGGGTCCCACCAAAGGGGACTCATTCTCCCAAGGTTGTGAATGAGTCCCACCAAAGGGGACTCATTCACTCAAGGTGGAGAATGGATCCCACTACTAATTTTTGAAGGTGGGTTTAAGAGGTATGAGAGAATTAAGTGTTGTTTATCAGGTTTTAGGTGATTTATTATGTGAAACATGCCTTTAGATAAAATATAATGGGTCATAGGGGCCTATAAATGTTGTTTTGAAGGATAAATGATGCAAACAAACTCAAAATTGGGTCAAATTACATGTGAAATTATCTCTTTTTGTAAGAGGGTCCAATTTTATATGGTGTATTTAGCCCCCACTTTAGCACCCATATGACTCTATGTGCATATGTAAGCTAAAGGACTCTAAATGATGCACTTTATTAAATAAAAGGATACTCATTCAAAAGGCGAGAGAATGAAGCCCCCAGTGTAGTTCTCTGCAAAACCACAACATTAGGAACTGCATCCTACAACACACAATCATTAATTGTCCAAAAATCCTTTTAACTAACTCCTAGGAATCCAATTCGTGGGTAGATGTATTCCCCCCTTTGATTTCGCTTTCTTTACAGAGGTGGAATCAAGGTAGCAATCTAGCCACGTCAAATAAGAAAAATTGTATCATAGGGAATTTCTAAGTACAATGCTACATAACGATAGACAAATGATGATGTCGGGTGCAAAATCACAATTCCAACACATTAAACAGCATCGCAAATGGATTACCCTAGCTCTCATTATGTTGGTTTGAAGAAGAGATACTTTATTAATTATTAAAAGACAATAACACTATGTTAATACGTAAGAGTAAAAAAGAGATGAAAATGGATTAAAGAAGTAGAAGAAAGTAACATGTCACTTACTATTCATTTTACCATCTTGTAGCTTGAGAGTGATGAGTGAGGGCAGAAAATGCTGAGTAGATGGGATTACACACCTTCACGGCTGGATGAGCTTTGCAAAGTGTCTCGTTTGTCCTTTGAGTGTCCCTTTTGTTTGCAAAGTGTCTTGTTTCTTCATGAAGTGTCCAGAAAGGGTTCTAAAGTGTTTAGGGCCATTAGAAAAGCACACTAGATTATACTTTAGCACACTTGTATGATGAAATATGTGAAAATTAAAGAAATTAGATGGATTATAGAGCATTTTGTGTTGATTTTCATAGGTCCCTGCCCAGTCACGACAGTGGCTAGGGGGAAGATAGCTCACATTTGTGAGAGATCATGCACCAGTGTTATTGGCATTATAGATAGAGAATTTATAGTCAATAGGTATCTATTGGGTATATCTTATACCACTTATGAGATACCATGATGCCATTCTTATTGCTCTGTGCAAGCGTTGGGATGTTGATACTTGTACTTTTCATCTTCCTACCAAGGAGATGACCATCACGCTCAAGGATGTACAATGAATTCTCTGAGTTCCCATCTGGGGAGAGCAGGTATACTTCCAGAGGGATCATTTATTATGTGAGAAGAAGAGGGACATGTAGTATTGTCTAGGTGGACCTATACATGATGAGCCGGTGAGAGCACGAATCGAGCTTCCCATGCTGCTATATTCATGAGATCCGATTGTTATATGGATTATGATGCACACAATGGCTCTGGTTCTCAATCTATATGGATGAGTGACACACTTGGATGGAGGACTAGTACATTTGATACGAGGGATGTATGAGAAGAAGAAATTCTATGCTTGGGGTCACTACATTTAAGCACACTTGTATTATGATCTTGGTCAGTTTTTGTTTTGAGAGATCGACAGTATGGTGCACTATACACTTCTATAGGTGTGGTGCCTCGATCATATCACATGCACCAGGCCTATTAGATTCCCTTTTGCTATAGCTACAGGATATCCATGAGCATTTAACTATCCTTTACAATACCTGTGGTAGTACGGGGATTTACACTTTTGGTGGGTGAGATTTGACCAGCTGGAGGAGGATAAGATCCTATGGAGACCTTATCTACTCTCTCTATAGTGGCTAGATCCCATGGGACAACTGAGGACAATGCAGATGGACAAGTGTCTAGCTAGGAGGCATGACTATGTTGTACGACCTTTCTACTATGGGTGAGTCATGCAATAGTTTGGATAGGTGTAGACACCACTAAGGATGTGCCCCTTCATTAGATGATTAATGTGGAGTGATCGAAGGCCAGGTGATACTGTTTGGCTGACTATAGATCATGTTCGTGAGAGTGATTCCAATGATTTAGATCACAATCGGCCACCAACATCTGACACTGATGATATCGGCAGCATAGATGAGCATGAGGAGTGGTGTTCATATGCACAACCAGCTCCTGTGTTCCCTATAGAATTACCTATAGGTGATGCAAGACCAACACCAAATGAGGGGGATGATCCAGAGGAGAGAGAAAAGGAGGTATGATATAGGCCAACAAATATTTTTATTGATGTTATTGATGAGTACTAGTTCAGGACGGATCCTAATTACGATGACCAGGATGGAGGAGAGGATGACGAGGAGGAGGCTTATGAGGATGATGAGTTTTTCAAGGAGGAACTACCCTTGATAGAGAGCGATGAGGTAGCTATTGAGGATCAGTATGAGCATGGAGAGTCTTCTCATACTTATAGGACCAGATCATGGATAATAGCTATAGCAAACATCAACATTCAAAGTCAAAGAGAGGCTAGCACGTCCTTGATGCCCCCTGGAGAGGATAAGTTTGACATTCCTCATCCGACTAGAGACATAGGTGATGACATTTGATTCTATACATGTCCTTTAGTATTTAATTCTTTAATGTTATATATACATATATCATGATGATGATTACTAATTGTGCACATTGTCTATCTTGCAAGAGTGATGAGAGACTGGTGAGAGTTCTATCATTAGGCTATCATGAACATAGTACCTACATCCATTGACAAGGAGGAGATGGATCCTGACTATGTTCCCCCACCGATCATGGAGGAGGAGCTAGAGTCACTCAGACCTTTTGCAAGGTTACGGGTAGTGTACGAGAGTGTGAGGAGATGACTCTGTTGAGTTGAGAGTGTAACTTATAGACATCACAGACCTCAGTAGAGGTTGAGAGACTATATGCAGAGCTGGCACAGACACAAGTGAAGAGGGATCAAATGGCAGAGGAGCGACTTGTGCATGTTGGTCGAGTACAATGTTTGGAGTATGCACTTAGAATCGATAGTTTGCAATCACAGTCACACACCACTATCTCATGGAATCTTGGGACTAGATCATGAGTGCTAGATCCTAAGGGGTCTAGCTCTCACAGACCTTTATGACTTTGTATATGATACTGAGATGTATATAAACTTTGATATATATATAAACATGCACATTTAATTTTATTATGATGTGTCTCTTTGTGTGGATCTTAAATGCAATGTGATTAATTAAATGACTTATGGTAAAAGTATTTAATTAATGTATACATGATGTAACATGATTAATGTGATATAGTATAAAACATATTTTAGTTTTGTTGTAGATACAACATTGTTAATTAGAAGAGAATATGTTAAATTAAATACACCTATAATTCATTTAAGGAACTAACTTAACATAACACAAAGGTGAATAGTATGAATCCTAAAGTAATTATAAAGTGAACTTAACTTATTACCTTAGTGTTCAAGACAAACACAAAATTAGTTGTCAAGAATGAAGCAATGTGAAAGTTATTTAGAATAACATCAAATAACTTTAAAAAACACTGCTTTGTCAATCACACTATTCAAAGAGGTTGGAGATAATACCGATGCAAATGTGTGGCATTAATAGGTTCCTTAAGGGGTGTTCCATCAAGCTGCATTAGAACATAAGCACTAGACCCATAATTGGTATCAACTATGTAATGTACTAACCAATTAGGGCTGAATTTATCTTTATCTTCATTGTTAGCATTAGTATTGTGTTGATTTTCAATAAGAACAAAATCCCCCTTACTAAATGATCTAGGTATGACTTGTGTGTTGTTTCTTGGTTGTAATTGTTTTATATGGGTGTGGAGATGTTCAAGAGTGTTAATACGTTGTTTGCAGAGCATCTCAAGTTGATGTAATCATTGATCTTTATAAGTGTCATCGTCAATAAGGTCTTGGAGAGCAACTCACAATGTCATAATTTCTAACTCCAAGGGAATAATCACATTAGTTCCATAAACAAGGTTATAAGGTGTAGTTCCCATGGATGATCTAACACTTGTTTGATAAGCCCAAAGTGCATAATATAATTGTGTATGCCAATATTTATGATGTTTGTTGAAAATTTTCTTGAGGATTTGTTCTAGAATCTGATTAGTATTTTTAGCTTGTCCATTGGATTGCAGATAATATGGTGTGGAAAAGAAATGTTGAATATGGAACATTTCAAGAAATTTCTTAACTTCATTTTTCTTAAACAAAGTTTTGTTGTATGAAACAATTGCAGAAGGGAGTCCAAAGCGAGCAATTATGTGTTCCAATATGAAACAAAAAATTGCTTCAACAGTTGTAGAACAAAAAGGAATATCTTCCACCCATTTCATGAAATAGTCTGTTGCAGTTATGATAAACATATGCCCAGCAGAAGAGGGAGATGAATTTTTACAAATAATATCCAATCCCTATACTAAAAACGGCCAAATGGGAACTTGGGCATGAAATTTAGCAGCAAGAGCATGGAACAAATGGCTATGTTCTTGACATTTTTGACATTTTATAATGTAAGTGAAGCAATATTTCTCCATATGTTTCCAATGATAACCCATACGGATAAGTTTTTGCACTAACGACCGACCTCCAAAATGACCTCCACAAGCACCAACATGGGCTACTTCAAGTGCTATGGGGATTTCAGAATCCTTAAGACATCATAATAAGAGACCATTGAAAGATCTTCTATACAATGCATTTGCAAGAATCACATATTTAGTTGCTAGTGTGGGTAAACATTTTCAAATATTTTTTGTGGTAGACTCGGGAATGGTACCATATTTTAAATTGTTGTATATTGTATCATACCATTCACATGAGGCATCTTGAGTTATTGCCAAAATGTTTTCTAGTGGAGTATCAATCAAAGGTTTTTATCATATGGGATGGATAACAAAGGTGAAATTTTTGGAAGGATTGTGTGGGGATATAAGAGAAGGTGTGCTCACCATTGCATCCATGTGTATATTATCTTTTTGTGGGATGTTATAAATGGTGAATGAGTTGAACTTCTCTAATAGTCTCATTATAATATCCTTGTATTTTGATCAGTTGTCATGTTTAGTTTGATATGTACCATTGATTTGTTTGATGATCAATTGTGAATCGCCAAAGAACTTGACATGTTTAGCGTTCATTGTTAAAGTAGTGTGCAGACCTGTGATCAATTACTCATACTCTATTGTGTTATTTGTGCATAGGAAATTTATTTAATAGGACAAGGGAATAAGTTTTTCATTAGGTGGAATTAGTACCACTCTAGCACCAGAGCTAGTTCTACACTTAGATCCATCGAAATATAATTCCCATGGTTTAATGTCACCGGTCATGATATTGTCATTAGGAAAGGAGTCATGATTGGGTAGAGAAAAGGGGGAAGGTGCATCAACTAAGTGATTGGTTAAGGCTTGTCCTTTGATTACTTTTTGTGAAAAAAAATTAAGTTCAAACTTAGTTAACAACATTAAACACTTAGCTAAGCATCCTGAAAGATCTTTTTTGTTTAAAATATGTTTAAGAGAATCAAATTTTGTGATGGCTTGTATTTTAGCATTTATTAAATAATGTCACAAATTACTAGTATCGAATATAAAAGCCAAGAATTGTTTTTCAATTAACAAATATTGATTTTCTTAATTAATTAAATTCTGAATTATGTAATAAACAGGATGATCTTTCCCATGATTGTCGTGTTGAGCTAACAATTCTACAAGAGCATGGGCAGATGTAGTAATGTACAAGATACATAATCTATTTAGCACAACAGGTTGAAAAATAGGTGGAGTTGTAAGGTATTCTTTTAAACTCTCAAAAGCATGTTTACAGTCCTCATCCCAATCAAAAGGTATACATTTTTAAGGAGATGCATGAAAGGAAATGTGTGATCAGCTAAAGTTGCAATGAAACAGCAGATAGCTTGAATTCAACCTTGTAACATGCACAACTAAGAAATATTACTAGGAGGTGGCATGCTAATGATTGCATCAATTTTCTTCGTGTCCACCTCAATGCCTCTATGAGATATGATAAAGCCCAGAAGTTTTCCACTATCTACACCAAAGACACACTTTTTTGGATTCAATCGCATATTGTATTTACGTATTCGTTCAAATATTTTGTGAAGGAAATTTACATTGTCTTGACATGTTAAACATTTAGCTAGGATATTGTTGACATAATCTTCCAAAATTTTGTCGATGTACTCATGAAAGATTAATTTCATTGCACGTTGATAAGTCGCACTGGCATTCTTTAGACTAAAGGGCATCACCACCCAACAAAATTTTCTCCAAACAGTTGTAAAGGTGGTTTTATATTGATCTTGAGGGTTAATAAGGATTTGATTATAGCCAGAAAATCCATCCATGAATGATATAAAAGCATGTCTAGCAGTTGAATCCATGATCATGTCTATATTAGGGAGTAGAAAATTGTCTTTCAAGGAAGCTTTATTGAAGTCGCGAAAATCCATACATATCCTAATACGATTATTAGGTTTTGCAACTATGACAATGTTTGAGATCCAAGGAGAATAATCAACAGGTCTAATAAATCCTACATTAAGGAGTTTTTCAACATCTGCTTTAACATGAAAGGCTATGTTAGGACTCATTTTTTGTATCTTTTGACAAATATGTTTAGTGCTTTCAGCAAGGACAATGTTATGTGTCAAATTTTTTTGGGTCGATTCCTGGCATATCAGAATATTTCCAAGCAAAATTTTTAGGAAAATCATGAATTAAAGAGGTAGTGTCTTCTTGTTCTTCATCGGCAAGGCACTTCCCAATCTTAATAACTTTATCTTTATCATTAATGTCCATTGTGTGTCACAAAGAAAAAGGACCCTTTTCTTGACATGGGATTAATTCATGATAAAATTGACTTAATGAGGCCTTGATCCAGGTGTTGTGAGGCATTTTATGCATCCACACTAGGTCTTGGACCCTTGCAAATAAAATAACATGCTTTTCTCAATATCTTGTGAAGGTGTTGTAAAGTCTTGTAATGGACTTTCACGCTTTTCTAGACTTAATGAACCCATTTATTCCTAATTCAACATTATAAAATATGTTTAATAACATTATTACATCAATCTAGAAGGTTCTTGACTTAAACTTAATGTTAAAATAGTGGTGTAATGTGTCCTACACATTCACATTGGTTCTTGTGTCTTCCTAGGCTGTTTTGACCTCATTTTAGTGTTGTAAAGTGTATTTAATCACACATTCAATTTGAATTTTGTGTCATAAGCCCTAATTGACTTTTATATCATCACTAATAGGCCCCTATCAACCCATATTGTGCATCCTGAGGCATAATTTGATCAAATAACTGACATAGTCATCATATAAGCCTGATTTTCTAACTTCTTAGCATTCCATCTAGCAAAAATGGCCCCTATGGGACCCATTCCCCATTAGTGGTGAATGAGTCCCAATTTGAGCCATTTTTGGGGTTTGAGCAGGAAAAATTAGGTTTTTATTCAGTTTTTCTTCATGTCGGCCTTGGGGGTCCAATTTACAGGAAAATAAGGTGAATTGACTATAAATAAAACCTTCTTAACTCTAATTCATAATAACTTAACTTCATTCATCATTTTTCTTCCATCTCAAGTCAAGCAAGCTAGGGTTTTATCATTCTAAGTCACCAAGGTAGCACTTTTCAGACATTCAAGGGCAGAATCTTCATGTTTTGTTGCATACATTCAAGTTTAATCATCATGGAAAGGTACTAAACTCCATTATTGCATGTTTCATTACTTTCTTTCATCATTTTGGTTTAATTACCTAAAATGGGTTTGACTAAGGCAAACCCTAATGCCCTAACAATCAACATTTTCTCTCTTTTCCTTTGTGTGTTTGTAGATTTGGTTGCATGAATGGTGTGGACATGATTGAAGATTAGGTTGAAAACTTGTTGAAGTCATATCCACTTTTGCAAGGCAAAAATCTACACAAAAAGTTATTTACAAGTTCAGAAATCAAGTTTTTAGATCTAGGTACTTGGAGGTGCATATTGACCAGACCAGGAGCTCCAGATTCTATTTTGAGTTTTCAGAAAATCTAAAGTGGACTAATTCACCATTAGTGATGAATGAGTCCTATATAAATGGGTAAATTTTGCGATTAAGGTTAGAAATCATTAGATCAATAATATAAACCCAAAGAAGTTATGAAGCACAAAGAAAGTAAATAATATGAACGATTATACCAAATATTCATTGAAGCCTTCATGATTCACCTCCATAGCACCTTCTAACTTGTTGATTTTTGCCCTTAGATCGAATGTGTGAGCAATTTGACTATGACATTGTCCTATGCAAGTTTTGAAGGATTTAAGTAAAATTATGCCTATGCTAATGATAAATGACTATAATGCCTATAATAATGGAGTGGTCCCTAAATTATGAGAAAATTTGACATTTTATAGAAAACATAATTTTGAATGGACGGACGAGATCGACTCTTGACAGAAACCTAAAATTAGAGGATGAGATTTCATTTTATAATCCCTAATCAAGGTTAGGGAACAATCCTTAGACAAGTGGTCAAGATTTCATATGAGAGAATCGAATCGGCGGTGGAGAAAAGATGAGATAATTAATTAGAAAAATAAAGATTTTCAAAAATCAAGAAGATAAGAGGTGGACTGAAAAGCAAATTTGAAAAATCAAGAATATGCTCGCTTTATTTGATTTTTGGAAGAAAGCTACCAATTTGAATTAAATCAACTCAAAATATGGATTTTGCGAGATAATAAATAATCTTTTTCAGATTATTTACTAAATTGAAGTGACGGTTAATAAAATGGAATCATTTTAAATAATAAATTGATTTAAAATGATGAAAATGTTAAATTGAGTAATTAAATAATTAAAGATAATTATTTAATTTTAGAGGATTATGACTGATAATTAAATAAATTCATAAATTTATTTAATTATGGAAATTATGACATATTGAATAAATAAATAAAATTTATTTATTTAATAATTAGGAAGAATAAATGGATAAGGGTAATTAAACAAATTAACAAATTTATTTAATTAAAGGAAGACTTTATACAATTAAAAACGTACTGAATAAATAAATAAAATTTATTTATTTAATAATCATGAAGAATAAAAGGACAGGAATTAATTAAACAATTATAAATTATTTAATTAATAGTCGAATGTGGACCAATGACATAATTAAATGTCATAATTATGCTAGGAAAAAAGTGGTAAAAATGAAGCTTGTAGGCCTAGGTCATTTTTAAGTGTTTGCAAGTCCCACTATACCTATTTCCTAAATAATTTTATAGATTTGGACACCCACTTGGCTAAAATAGGCCCCAGTACAATTTTCCAGAACTGGGATTGATTTTCCTAGAATGGAGAATGAGTCCCACTAGGCCTAAATTTTAGCATCAATAAAATTCTAGAAGTCATTTCTAGTCCTCATCGATATCTCAGGTGTGCACTTTCAGTTTGGTTCATTTCTGTTAAGTTTTGCATTCATTTCTACTTCATTGTTGCATTACACAATGTGTTTTCAAACATCATTTGTTTCTTGGGTTTGCATTAATATTCAATCAATTTCATAGCTTAATTTCACTTAGATCATTCCATTTAGTCTAAATAGTATCACACATAACATAATTTGAATGATCCCTTTAGCATTTTTGGCCTTACCTCTCTCCTTTTAGGTGAAAAACCCTAGAAGAGTTAGAGGTACATAGGTGCCAAAAATCTACGGTTCATTTTAGTGAACCTACTTTTGAAAATATTATTTTCTGATTTGGAGTCCATTTTCATCCTAATCTATCTTGCATTAAAGTTGTATTAGAGTTGCATTGGTTAATTTGCATCTAGGGTTTCAAATTTTTGTATTAGAAAAAAGTGTATTTAGCTTGCATTTTTGCATACAATTTCTATAAAAATCTCTGAAATTCTGCATCTCCATCTTAGGTTTGTATCTTACAACATTAAACACATCAAAAACACTTCAAATTTTCTAAAAATTTTGCAAAAAAATCTAGTATTGGGACTCATTCGCCATACTGGGAGAATCAGTCCCTATCCAAATTTTTGACTATTTGTTCTTGCATTAGAAACCTCATTTATGTGCTTCCTAAGCCTCCTAGTATCATATATTATAAGTCTAGAAAGTTTTTGGAACATTTTTTTATGCATTTCACTTTAAAACATCATTTTAGATTCCTCATTCTTCAAATTCTGATCTGAAAATGCTTACATTTCTACAATTTTACATAACATTGATAAAAGCACTTTTCACTTTTGCATATACAATGTTTCTATTCCTAAAAAATTTCATAAGTTTTTTAAAAGTTTTTTTCATTCTTTCATGTACATTATTTTCATTTTCAAAATCTTGCATACATTGGATAAGAGTGTTTTGTATCTTTTCATATACATTGTTCATATCGCTGAAATATTGCATGCAATGGTTACATGTGCTTTTCATTTTTATTCAAACAATGTTAGTACCTTACATAATTAAACATGTTAAGAAACATTTCCTATCCCCTCCCTATGAGAGTGTTTTCATGAAAGAGACTACAACTTGGGCCATTCCTAACAATCATACTTGTTCTCATAATATCTCTCCTCTTGATGATGAAGATATTTTAGTAGAAGAATCAATAAATGAGAGTTTTGAGAATCCTAGTTGTTTCTCTACTTTTACCTCTCTTAGTGGACAAAACATTCACAACCAACATAACACAACCATAGGTAATCATGACAATAACATTTTTTCTTCAGCTCTTATCTCTCCTAGTTGTGTAGTAGATACTTTGATGCTAGACAACACAATCAATGAAAATCATGAATATCTTAGTTGTCCCCCTTCACCTATGGAAACCCTTCTTTAAAACCAATCTTCAACCACTAATCATTCCCCTACTTGCAATGAATTCCTTTTAGAGGAACCAATATATGAATGTCATAAAAATTTGGCTTGTTTTTCTCCTAAAAAACTCTCCTCCTAGGGAGAATATCATGGTGCACAAACATATGAACATTGACACATATCCTTGAACCACTAAACCTTCCCTAGATAGGGATACTCAAGTGGAATTATAATCCCCTTCACCAACATATCATGCCAATCAAGAAAAAAAATTTGAGGTAATGACGACACAAGTGGGATCCCCTTTAATTATTGAGATTCCTAAATCACCTTCCATTAGTGAAAAACACAAAAATTCTGAGATGTCTTGAAATCCATAATGCAATCTACTCATAACAATTTTTTGCAACCACTAAGTTGTAACTTAGTGACTCAAACATCTAGAGGACCACACAACACTCCTACACCATTACCTTTTCCTCAACAAGTACCTAGTTTTGAAGATATTAAAAAGACTCCTACTAATATATATGTATGGGATCTCATTCAAATTTCACCAATAGTCAAACTTCTCTTCCATGAAATGTTGGAAATACAGAAGGAAGAGATCCAATATTACATAAATCTAAATCATGTAACATCCTTCGCTCATCCCATATAAGCCACCTAGTAAAAAATCACATTCCCTAAACATGAATTACCTGCACATGAGATTCAAGAAAAAAATGATCCCCTGATGATAAAGGTGATAATTAATGAAACTCTAGTTAGGCACACTCTCATCGACAATGGATCAAAAATTAATGTTTGTAGCATGGACCTCCTACACAAACTTGACATGGACAAAAATCTTATTCAACTTAATGATATTCATACTAGTGGCTTTGATAATGTTCATAGGAAACCACTTGGGATGATCACATTACCTATTAAGGTCGGACATGTAGTATTGCCTACCTCTAGTCATATCATGCCAAAACCTCTTCCATACAATCTTATCCTAGGGAGAGCATGGATTCATGCTATGAAAGGAGTCCCATCTACCCTTCACCGTATCATGAAATTTGAATACAAAAACAAGATATATACAATTGATGCCAATGATTGAAGCTATGTGTCAATTGATCACAAAACTTCCAACTCCCCTAATCCTTTCATTCCTAGATCAAAACTTGAACCTATACATGATGATGTTAACTCTTCACATACAACAAAACTCTTTTGTGATAATTGGGGATCATTAGATTCTACCCCTCCTTCCCATAATATTTCCAAAATCTCACCCTCATGGTCCAAAGAGTCATATACAAATGATTCACTTTTAGACACAAGTTCCAGTAGTGATAGGAGTTTCACACCTCCCTTTAAGGAAAGGTGTGTGATATCCCCCTCTGAACCCAAACAACCTTTTGTTCCATTTTCTCAACTTAGTTCTATCAAATCACCTCGTGGTGGTGATGTGGGAAATCTAACTCCCATCCCTCATGAAGCAATGATACATAACACTAAAAAGGATTTTTGTTCTTGTAAAGAAACCAATCCTTCTCACAAACACACACCCCCTTCCCCTAACTTGGAAGATTATCATGGTAAAGGTTACAATCTTCCTCCTATACATGAATGCAATAAAAACATAAACATATCCAACATATCATACTTTTCTTCTCTTTGATCAAAGACTTTACACAACAATAAAATTAAAACTCTCGAGGATTGTGGTGCTCTTCCTTGTACTTGATACTCACTTTCATCCATTCCAGGGTCACCTTTGTCCTGCACTAAGTGGGGGAAAGGGGTTTGATATCCTTTTCCTCATATGTCACTTGTCACTGCTTTCGACTAGTAATTAATTTTTCATGAATACATAAGAGAAATCTTGGGATGTGGATTACATGTCTTAAGATTGACTCACATGTGGCATACTACCTTTCTTCATGACGTAGCTTATTGGAAACATATGACTTGGCATAGGGCTTTCCGAGTAAGATCTCATGTCTTCTTCTTTCTCTTCTACTTTAAAGCAATTTCTCATAGTACAAATTCTTGCAATTGCTTTAAAGTGGGGGCATACATCACCACTCAAATTTCATTGTGTCACTTCTTTCTTCTTGTGATGTGTCCTTTTATTAGTGGAGTCATTGGGCTTGATTCCCTCCAAAATCATGATACTTCTTTTGACTTATCCTCTCTTGGAGACATTAAGCATAATGTTCCCTAATACAAGACCTTGCATGAACTAAAAAATTTATCTTTGAACATTCCTTACACTATTTTGCATTAACAATTTCTATGAGTGTCAAGCATACAAAGTTTTGCTTACTTTATAGAGCTCAAAACAACATTATCTTCTTTGTGGCACCTTATTAAAGTTATCAAGAGGTATAACTTTGATATGGTTCAGTGGGAAGCCCATCTAGTGGTATGAATTTCCCCATAGCCATGTTTATGTTTGTGAGTGCATATCAACTAGCGTACGTTTCTAAACTTTTGGAATTTCTCACCCCATGGATAACCAAAAGTTTCATGGCCCCAGAGTGAGTATACTTGAGCCTTCTCACACAGTGGACCACCATTAGTTTTTTTTCCCTAGAGTGACTACACATTTCCTTTCCAAACAAACAAGCCTAGATCTGATCCACAACTAGTTGGAAAAACAATCGAAGGTTGATCCACCCCTTTCATTTTCATCCTCTTCATTCTTGCCATTGCATGATTTTGTATCTTGTTTTTTTGACTTAGGATCTTGGATCCTGTAGGCTTGTGCAACCTCCTTGATCTTTTTCATTCTTTATCATCTGCATCTATACATATGGATCTCTCTTGAATGTCTACTTTAGTGTGAGTTTGAAGCAAGTTCATCCTCTCACTAAAGTGGGGGCTAAATGTGCCATAGAAAAAAATGTCCCTTTTCTTGAAATGGGATTAATTCATGATAAAATTGACTTAATGAGGCCTTGATTCAGGTCTTGTGAGGAATTTTATGCATCCACACTAAGTCTTGAACCCTTGCAAATCAAATAACATGCTTTTATCAATATCTTGTGAAGGTGTTGTAAAGTCTTGTAATGGAATTTCATTCTTTCTAGACTTAATGAACCCATTCATTCCTAATTCAACATTATATAATATGTTTAATAACATTATTACATCAATCTGGAAGGTTTATAACTTAAACTTAATGTTAAACTAGTGTTGTAATGTGTCCTACACATTCACATTGGTTCTTGTGCCTTCCTAGGTTGTGTGGACCTCATTTTAGTGTTGTAAAGTGTATTTAATCACACTTTCACATTTAATTTTCTGTCCCAAGCCATAATTTACTTTAATATCATCACTAATAGGCCCCTATCAACCCATATTATGCATCCCGAGGCATAATTTGCTCAAATAACTGACATAGTCATCATATAAGCTTGATTTTCTTACTTCTCAAGATTATAGCTAGAAAAAATGGCCCATGTGGGACCCATTCACCATTAGTGGAAAATTACTCCCATATAGGTGGGACCCATTCACCATTAGTGGCAAATGAGTCCCATTTTGAGCCATTTTTGGGGTTTGAGCAGGAAAAATTAGGTTTTTATTCAATTTTTCTTCATGTCAGCCTTGGGGGTCTAATTTATGGGAAAATAAGGTGAATTTCCTATAAATAAAACCTTCTAAACTCTAATTCATAATAACTTAACTTCATTCATCATTTGTCTTCCATCTCAAGTCAAGCAAGCTAGGGTTTTATCATTCTAAGTCACCAAGGCAGCACTTTTCAGACATTCAAGGGCAGAATATTCATGTTTTGCTATAGAAATTCAAGTTAAATCATAATGGAATGGTAATAAACTCCATTACTGCATGTTTCATTACTTTCTTTCATTATTTTGGTTTAATTACCTAAAAGGGGTTTGACCAAGGCAAAGCCCCATGCCCTAACAATCAACATTTTCTCTCTTTTCCTTTGTGTGTTTGCAAATTTGGGTGCATGGATGGCATGGACATGATTGAATATTAGGTTTAAAACTTGTTGAATTCATATCCACTTTTGCAAGGCCAAAATCTACACAAAAAGTCATTTACAACTTTGAAAATCAAGGTTTCAGATCTAGGTACCTAGAGGTGCAGATTGAGCAGACCAGGAGCTCCATATTCTATTTTTGAGTTTTTAGAAATTACAAAGTGAACTAATCCACCATTAGTGGTGAATGAGTCCCATTTTACCTATTTCCTAAATATTTTTGTAGATTCAGACACCCATTTGGCTAAAACGGGCCTCGGTACAGTTTTCCAAAACTAGGAGTAATTCACCTAGAATGGTGAATGAGTCCCACCAGGCCTAAATTTTAGCATCAGTAGCATTCCCGAAGTCATTTACAGTCCTCATCTGTATATCAGGTTCACATTTTCAGTTTGGTTCATTTATGTTAAGTTTTGCATTCATTTCTAGTTCATTGTTGCATTACACAATGTGTTTTCAAACATTATTTGTTTCTTGTGTTTTTCATTCATATTCAATCAATTTCATAGCTTAATTGCACTTATATCATTCCATTTAGAATAAATAACATCACACATAACATAATTTGAATGAACCCTTTAACATTTTTGGCCCTACCTCTCTCCTTTTAGGTGAAAAACCCTAGAAGAGTTAGAGGTACATAGGTGCCAAAAATATACGGTTCAGATTGGAACATCAATTGTATCTCCTAAAGGGAGTGCATTGGATTTAGGTACTTTAGACTCATAGGGTACTTTAGTGATATCACTTTCTTCTTGCTTGGTAACAATCATAGCACAGGGAATTTGTTTCATGGGAGTAAGTGAGGATGTGTTATCATAAACACCTAATTTTTTTTTCAAAGTTTCATCACTATCAACATAATTCCATGACGGTGGTAAGTTCATATCAATCAATTTAGGATGTTTAATTGTTATTTGATGTTTTGGTTGACATGTGGTAGTGTTAATGTTCAAAGATGGTCAGTGAGTAGCTTTTGTCGTTTTAGAAAAAGAATATCCCAATCCATTTTTTTGTTTCTTGTGTATTAGGTTCAATAGGGACACAAATAACTTGTTCATGTTTTCCACAGCCTTTTCTAGTATATCCTAGTTGTTTTACAATTTGATAACCTTTTCCATAAAGTCTTTCCATTTCTTTTGGATTGGGCAGGGATTGATAATCTATCTCATAAAAATTTGTTGTGTATGTTGCATTTTCATCCAAAGTGTAGGAGATAGATGTTTGAGAAGATTGTTCAGAATTTTGAGTTGACATGATTGTTGCTTGTTCTTGTTTCTCATCTTTCTTTTGTATGAATATGTATTCACCCATAAACGATGGTGTGAATTCTAAGGATCCCCAATCATCGCCAAACAATTTAGATACCGATTTTGTATTGTTTTTGTTCAATTTCAAGAGGATCTATGTTAAATGTTGGAATTAATGTTTTCAGAGGACTTGTAACTCCTTTTTCAAGGTGCAAGAAACTTTCAAGCTCAAGGCCTATTTCAACTTAATAAATGTGATTGTTATGGACATATTTCATGATATGATGAAGGGTAGAAGGCACTGCATTCATCTCATGAATCCATGGTCTACCTAAAAGAAGATTATACAAAAGATCATAAGGCATGGCATGGATAGGATTTTGCAAAGTAGCCACCCTAATTGTAATAGGTAAAGTAATTATCCCAAGTAGTTACTTTGTTGCATTGTCAAATACTCAAATGAATACAAAATTAGGTATTATTTGTGACTTGTGAATGCATAATCGATCAAGGAGATTCAAACTACACACATTAAGGGCATAACCATTATCAATGAGGGTTCGTTTGATACCTATGCAATTGAATTGAGAAATTATCATAAAAGCTTCATATTTTTTGCACAAATCTAAAGGAGGGAGCTCATGTTGATGGAAAGTAATGTCAAGATTCATTTTTTGGATTAGAGCTCCCACATCATTTGGAGTGGTACTAGGAGGAACTGCAAAAATTTTAAGGTTGTTTGAAGAATAGTGTGCTAATTTGGTGAGTTTTGAAGTAAATCCCAAAGGGAAACTTTGGCAGGAGTATTATTTAATTGTTCAACAATATCATGCTCCTTTGTGTGTGGGCTATAGTGAGGAGCACTATGTGGATTGGGTAAAGGCAAAGAGGGTGGGGTTGGCTGTGTCGGTTTCAAATTGTTTCAAGTATTATATGTATGAGCAATAGTAACATTACTAGATTGTTGCAACACATTGGTTTTAGGTGGGTAAAGAGTGTACTAAGGTCGGTTATAGGGATTAAGTTTATGTGAGGGTGGGTAAATAATAAGTTGAGGTTGAATGACATTAACATCCTTGGTTTTATATTTCTCACAACAAAACATAGCAGATGATTTGGGTGAGATGAAGTCTTGAAGGGACTCATCTAACAAGTGTAAATCATCACGACTAAAAGGTTTGAGGGGTAAGTCATTGTCAATTGGTTTAAGTTTTTTAGGAGAAGCATTAGAGGTGTGAATGGTCTCTATTGTGAGTTTTTCACAACAAACCTTAGTGGATGACTTATGTGAGATGAAGTCTTGGAGGGCTTCATCTAACAAATCAAAGTCATCACAATGAAAATTTTTGAGGGATACTTTATCATTAAGGGGTTTAGGTTTCTCATTACAAGTATTAGAGGATGAAGTGAGTGAGAGGAAGTCTTGAATAAATTCATCTAACTTGTCAACATCATCACTACTAAGAGGCTTGGATGAGATGTTGTTTCTAACTTGAATCATTTGTTTGAAGGGTTGGTTTGATGTTTCAATTTTTATATTTTTATGTATTGATGAATCTGATCTAAAGGAACTAGGAACAAATACTAAAAAGGAAATTTGCAAAAATTTAAGACTATCCATAAATTCCATGAAAGGAAATTAAATTTATGCTAAGAAAAAAGAAATAACTAAACTATAACAGAAAGGTATTTGTATAAAACAAAAAGGTGAAATGCAATAAACTAAAATCTGGAAATTATGATTCAAAAATTGTAGTGGGACTGATTCATCCAAGGTGGTGAATGAGTCCCAAGGGTTGAATTTTTTGAAGGTTTTTATATTTTTTTGTCTTTTCTAAATATTTTTATGTCTATACAATGCAGAGACAAAATGTAAGTGCAGAATTTTGAAATGATTTAATGAAATGTGATGCAATAACGAAGTCTAAATGATGCCTTCACTAATGCAATGCTTAAGAAGTCCTAAGATGCAAACCAATGCAAAATAATAAAGTTCTTAAGAACTAAGATTCAAATAGAAATGCAAATTAGAATGGTATGATGTTAAAAATGTAGGTTCACCAAAATGAACTATAGATTTTTAGCACCACAAGGCTCTCTAATTCTTCTAGGGTTTTTCACTTAAAAGGAGAGTGGTAGGCCAAAAATGCTAGCTAGGTTCACTCAAATTATGCAATGTATGATGTTATTTTGGCTAAATGAAATGAACTAAATGCAATTAAATGATCTATATAACTGATTATCCATGCAAAACTTAAGATTTATAAAAATTTTGAAAACATAATGTTGTTTGCAAAAAGCTTAAAAGAATGAAAAAAATGTAAACTAAACCAAACAAGAGACTGTTTTCAAAATGTGTGCACCTGGGAAACTGAAGAATACTGGAGAACAATTTGGAATATTGATGAAGTCTAATTCTAAGCTGACTGGGACTCATTCGACACCTTGGGTGAATCAATCCCAGGTCTCGGTTTTTTTGCACACAAGTTGTTTTTTGTCAACTGAGAACCAAGATTTGCATCTAACTCAAAACTGTATCTTAGGAGGAACTCATTCACCATGCATGGTGAATCATTCCACCTTCAAATTTTTGCAACCTCAAATCTTTGTTCTACACCTTGACACCTGCACAACAATTTCTGATAGAAACCCAACTCGGTATCTCAGAAAATTCCTACAAAACAGCTTAAAATTATTTGTCTAATGGGGGGTTTTCCTTGGTCAAACCCCTAGTTTGGTAATTAAACCTTGAATGGATAAAATTATACAAAAAACCCTAGCCTTAGATGTGTTGAAGACTAGGAAAGTCTGAAATATGACAAAAGACCTATTTTATTGTGCTAGAATAAGAAATACAAAGATGGTTTGTGTGATGCAAGATCTCAACCCTAGAAACCTTAAAACACATCAAAAATGGAAATTAAATGAAATGAAAATGACAAGTAAACAAAATGTAAACCTTAATTTGAAAATAGAGTGAAAATGGAAGATGGAATCACTTTGAAACCAAGTCTTTAGGTGTGATTTGGTGGCTAGTTGCACATACTCAACCTATATTTCTCCATGATTCACTATAGGCACCCATCATCAACCATTTGCAATGTTTAATCTTGACCAAAAGAGTGAGCTTCAAGACCTACAAAAAACCCTAGTTCACTACCCTAAAACTTCAACATTTGCTAATGCAACTTGTTGTAGAAGTCTTGACTTTAGAAATTGCTTTTGTGTAAATGATAAAAAGATGTCTAAAATGACTTAAAATGAGTATTTATAAGCAACAACACCTTATTTTCCCATTATTTAGACCTAAGAGACTGAAATTCACTAGAAATTTAAGTTAAATTAATCAATTTCCCACTTAAAATTGAATTTTCCCTCAAAAGGGACTCATTCTCCACCCTTGGTAAATGGGTCCCACTATAGGGGAATCATTCACCCAATATGGAAAATGGATCCCTCTACTAATTTTTGAAGGTGTGTATTTTCAGGGTATGAGAGAATTAAGTGTTGTTTGTCAGGTTTTAGGTGATTTCTCAGGTGAAACAGGCCTTTAGATCAAAAATAATGGGTCTTAAGGGCCTATAAATGTTGTTTTGAAGGAAAAATGATGCAAAGGGACTCAAAAGTGGGTCAAATTACATGTGAAATTTTATCTTTTCTCAAGAGGTTCCAATTTTCTATGGTGCAAGTGGTCATTTAATCTATTTTTTTAAGTCATATTAATTATGAAGGTGCTTATGTGTGAAGAGTAGAAAGAAAAATGAAGACAGTAAGGCAACACATGTCATCGCCTGGTTAATTTGAAAGAAGTAATATGTGAAAACTACGGTGTGTGAATTTAATGAGGAATAATTTGATCGTGTTTCAATGTCATCATGATATTCCTAATTCATTAATGTGGTACATCATCATCAAATTGGAAGTGCTAGCCGAGTATTTAGCGGTTGCCATAGAATTTAATCAGAAGGGTGGTAACTAATAGTTCTAAATTTGGTGATTAAATTTTTCATGTTTCTAAATTTTAATTTATGCATATTTTCTAACATAGAGCGAGTTGTAGTTAGCTAGGATTTGGCATAAATTGGTAAAATTTAGCCGGAAATATGCACCAATAGGGAATTACTAAATGAATTTTTGGGAAGTGAATTAATGAAGGGATTTGCATTGAATGAAAAATAAAAAGGTAACCTTCACTACCACTATAATTCCCAACCTAATAGTGGGCTTCATTGCCTACAAGTTCAAAAATGAGCTATTATTGAAATATCAAAAGAGAAAATGAGCTATCATTTGCAATATCTATAAAAATAATTGACTCTTTAGGCTATCCAAATATCTCTACCGAGGCTATAGACGTTTGGCCAAAAGTAGAGCTATGTTTGGGGGGAATTACAGAGATAACCTTGTGAGGGCTATGGATGCTTGACTGGTAGCAAGGATCTATCCCTGGTTGGCTTTGGAGGATTACCATATTATGTAGTTCAATGTTAATGAACTAATTTTTTTCACTAAATTCTAAAAACTAGAATTATTCAAAGCACACATGGATGTTTATGATGGATTTTTACTTTTTAATGCCAGAATCTAAGTAAAGGTAAAATTTATTATTTTAAAATATGCATAAATTATAATTTACAACTCGTGATTTAATCTCAAGTTTTCATTTAAATTTTGTTTTATTGGTTGTGAGTTGTCTCATCTCACAACACACCCAAAAGCTATAAGACTTGGGGACCCAAGTGAAAAATTTAACTCTTATGGCAGGAGCTAGCAAGTTGAAAAGATCACTAGAAGTGAAGAGTAAAGATAAATTATTAATAAAAGAGTACTTCATAAAGTAGTGTTTTGGATACCAGATACCACGAACCGGGAATACTTGAAAAGGGAAAAAGGTAATGCAAATGTGAGAAAAATGTTTTGGTCTGATAAGTGAGGTCTGGTAAAACTGAAGTTTGGGGAAAATTCATGGGTAAAGCTGAATATTGGGTATCGGGTACCAAGTAGAGATGTAAAGTGAAGTTTAAAATCTTATGGTTATCCAATGATCTCAATAGTTCAGTAATCTGGTATATACAAGATAATCATACAAGGATTCGTGATATACTAGAAAGCATGTCATTTATGAGAAATTTATGTGATAACAATTGAATGATGGTTTTATTTACATGAGATGTTTATAAATGTTTTCTTTCTTTTAAAAGAGATTTAATGAGTTGAATTTGTGATTGTAGGAGATGCAGAGTTCGAGTATGGACGGTCAAGAAAATTTGAATCACAAATAGAAATAGATCTAGATCAGGTTGCATACTCTAGGAGGTTTTAAGGCAGAGGGCTTCAAGTCCATTGGAATGTTGGAGACCTCTGTATTTCACATGCGATGGAGATAAATGTCGATCTTCGAGGAAGCTCATTCCCAAGAGTAGCAAGCTCAAAGTAGAGAAAAGTGTACAAATAGGGTGATAAATTAATCATTCTAAATATATGGGAAATTTCCAACACACTATCCTGATTCAAGTTATTTTCTTGGCAAAAATAAAAAATATTAAAGCTTGAAATTCTTCAATGTGTGATTGGAGTTGACCCTCGTTGACTTCAATTGCAATTCTCTTACCAGTCACTACATTCCATGTGCCTTGATTTGATTCATCCCTTGAATTTTATCTCATTTATTTGTATTATCCTAATTGTGCCTTACTTCTATAAAATACTAGAGGATATTAATTTTTAAGTTAAGCTAAAAAATTTTGGATTTTAGAAGAGCCAAAACTTCTCTAAGTTTTGTTCTTTTTTCCTATTTTATGAATCATTCTGGTCTAGAAACTTGTAGGCGTGTAGATATTGATCAATATTGAAGCCAATTTGATAGCTACCTATCTCATGAATCTTTGTAGCTAGTTTTTTTAGTTCATTTGAACAAGACTTTGTGTTATGCCATTTAAGGGTGCATGCAGAATCTACTTGGTGTGCAAACTAAAACCCCTCCCTTTAAAAGCTCACACTATTTTATATGTAGCTGTGAAATAATTTGGTGAAGTATAAAGTGGTTTTCTTTGATTTGGTTAATTCTTTGGGGCATGTGTGGAGAATAACCCAGAGAAATTTTAATTTTTAGTACTTTTTATGCTTTATTTAGAATAGATCTTTAAATTATGGAAAATGTTTCAAAAAAAATAGATGATTGGGTATAAATTTATTGAAAATATTTTGTTTCCTTATATGAAATTATTGAATGCTTAAAGCTAAGTCTACTTAAGTGATAGAAAAAATTGATGATGTTCATGAAATATTGTTTCAAATCTTTTGATTTCATGATATTATTTTATGATCAGACTGGAAATTTAGTGTCTAATACATATGATTTCAAACAAGCATAGTCCCTTTGAGATTAACATTAATATCACATCATACCCTAAAGTAAACTTAGTACTATCAAGACCTGACTACTAGAGACTTGGGATTGAACTGAGCCAATCTTTATCCTATCATATGGATCCCCTAGGGTTGCCTTTGGTTAAGTCTTTCAATAAGGATAGGCTCTTCACAATTTTTTTCTGAAGAATTTATCTACCTTGTTGCTATGAGTAACATTGTATTCAACAAGTAACTCATCATTCCTCTCTCTTCTCTTTCTCTACTTAATCTCTGTTAAGCATTTCTATTATTCATTCAAGATATATACACACCTCATACTATGTTACTTTGTATGTATTTAAGTGTATGTAATTCTCAACATTACCAAGAAAATTATTTTTAATATTAGGACATCATTTTATATACCCTGTTCCACCACTTATCTACTTTGTATCAAAAGCCATAGCCTTAGATTTGATATGTAAGTTTGATGCTTAATAAATGCATTTTTTGTATAATTGAAATTGCATTTGGTCTTCATCATCGCCAAAAACATTGTGATGTTTTTTTTTCCAATAGAATTTCATTCATTCATTGTCATGGAGTAATAGATTTTTTCATTAGTGTCAAGTTCCATTGCCTAATGATTCACACCACTTCCTGACCATTTTGATGTTACAACTTTGAATGTAGGCCATTGATATCTATCTTCACACCATCATCTAGATCTATATTGAAATTATTCAAATTTAAAACATGATCATTTGATCATATTTATTCTAAATGATCACCATTGATCTCTATCACAAGCCTTATTCTTGTCACAACTTTGTTGGTGCTTGAGAATTCATTTTATCCAATGTATTGAACATGTGTCATACATTAGTTTTCTTCCACCTATACATACTATTGACCATCAAAGCTTGCACCTCTCTGATAATCTTATGGGAAATTTAGTGAGTGGGGAATCAATTTGTGCCTCACTAAATACCTCTAGGATTTTTATAGAAAGCTAGCTCTTCCTTGGGGTTTGGAGAAAAGGGTAGAAGGAAATGTAAATTAAAACATAAAAATGGTGATGCACCAATGCTTTTACAATATTTCAAAACCCAACCATTCCTATGATTGATATAATTAGACATAGAATGCCACAACCCTTCATTATTGGAAAGAGAATGAACAAAAAAGGCTAACAACAAGCACAGTGCAGACTTTCAAATATTTCCATACGTAGTGTTCATTAAGGTTGGATCAAACATAAATATTTCTAAGGGTAATAGGAAAAACATTTAGAAATTACATGAACTCTTCCTTCTAATACAACATAATATAATAAAACTACCTGTCAAAAAAATAGAGAAGTCCAATGACATAATCTAGTTTTCATGAGTTATTATTCTACTATACAAGCATACAACATGGAAATCAACTACTTAAACTATTCAAATTAAGCTTGCAAGACACGGTGTCTCATTCAAAACTAAAAAATAAAGAAAGAAAGCTTGATAAAAGCCATACATGCATCGTCTCAATAATTTATTCTCAATGGTTCATGCTTCAAATATTAAATAAACTTTAAAATAGAGGTAGAATGCCAATTTGACAATAATTTAAGCCTTAAAATATATAACATGCTAGAGAAAAGTATTTTTGTAACTTAACTTCTGAAAATAGTTCTATATTCTACAAAAACTAAAGAAACCTTTCCCTAAAAAAGGAAACTAAAACTTGGAATCCAACCCTTTCAACTATTGTTTCCCCTCTTTTATAGCTACAAAAAGAAGTAAACACTACCACAACACAAAAGTAATCATTTCCAAGTGTTGACTTTTGATTGAACATGATCTGATCATAGATCCTTGGTTAGGTCATAACAATCATTGCTCATCAATTCTCAGTGGCTGCATTAATGATTTTTAGATATTTAGAAAAGATAGAGGCCTGTAAATGATCAAATTCTAGAAACACAACCTAGCAAAAAGATCCAGTTGAGCAATCACATCACCCAGTAGCACCGACTCAAAGCTTCAATCTCAAAAACCAAGAAAAGAAAATGGCCAGAAAGCTCTAACAAACCCCCAAAAGATATCACTTCATAAGAAGAAAAATTCACCCAGAGCGAAGAGATGACATGTCAAAAAGGTAGAAACTTTTAAGTTGATGAATATAGCTCCTTATAAAATCTCTAAATAGCCAACACGTGTCCTGAATCTCTCCCAAAAGGAAGGTGAAAAATGAAAGCTACATAGCCACCGCGTGGCACATTGCGTACCTTTTAGATAACTCTACTTGAGCACGGGCACATCTAAAACTAAAAACATTAAACAAGCTAAAAATCAAAATGATTAAGGAAAAAACTGCTTCATACTTCTGGCGACTCACCAAAGGTCTTTGCTTGTGTAGGCATGAACCTAGGCCTCTAGTAATTCTTGGAGTTTGAGGAAAGTAGAATGTTGTGCCTCCCAGTATACATCAATTGGTAGGATGAGAGTGTGGATCTTCCTGTATGCTTGCTCTAGCTCAAAAACCTCTTTAAAAGAGACAAATCCCCATCTGGAAGAAACTGCTCCAAGGTAATAATAGATTTGAGAAAGAGGATAAATCTTATGCTCAATATCATCAACTATGGATGTTGTACTCAGACTTGGGAGTTCCATAAAGGCATGGATCTTGTGTTGGATTGCATCTATGACATACTTTAGGGTGGGTGCATGAAGTTGGGTACCAATTTTCTAGCCACTTATGATTTTTTTTTTAAAAACGCACTCGCGTTATAATGCGCTCACATTATTTCACGTTAAAAAAAAAGAAAAAAAGTGAAATTATTTTCCTTGGAATACCAACCCAAAGGCTTGGAGGGCATTCCCAACAAGGCCAGAGACGTGTTTTTTGCAAATTCTACAATTTTTCACATAATCGGGTTCGTGCTCACCATCAATATTGCATTTAGTTCAATATTGACAAAATCGAAAACATGGGTAATGTTAGGTTCTTTCTTAGCTATCCAACGATGTAATTTTTTTCACTTTTTGACAATGTTAAGCCTTTCATCCATAATTTATTTTATTTGTATGTCTATTTTTTTGCCTAAAAGTAGTGTTTAGTTTTTTTTTTTGTTATAAATTAACTGTTCATCAAAATTTCAAATAAATTACATTTTTAGAAACTAGACTCCATTCTACAAATTTAAAAATAAAATAGAAAAAAATCAATTATTTTCAAAAATTTGTAGGGGAACACGCCAAAATTTTTCTTTTCGGAAGTTCCCACTTAGAAAATTAGTAAAAAATCAAATATTCATTAAAAACTATCAGAAAAATTGTGCACCAACTAGATGCTATTAGATAACTTCTAACCGTAGCGATTTTAAAAATACTACAAAAAGTTCACTGCTCAGGTCGTACAAGAGTTGCTATGTTATGTTTTTCTGACAAAAAACAACACCAATTTCTGTACATCCCTTTTTTGAACCCCTTAATCTCAACCATTTTCAAAATAAATTAGTAGTTTAGAAAGTAGACTCGGAGCACTTTGATCCTTGTTTTTGTTCCATCTCAAAATTTTGAGTGTAACTATCCTCAATTTCACGTCCAAGGTCAGCATTTCCTGATTTTAGAAAAAAGTGGCCACTTAAGCCCCCTTTTTGGGAACCATCTTGGTGCACTTACCCTTTACCATCAACACATCTTCATCTAGTGAAAGAAGATGAGGTAGCCTGAAGTTAACCAAGACGTTGAAGTCCTTGATCTCGATGACCCACTTATTCATCATCATCTGACATTCTTTATACTTCACTGCAACCTTGTGACAATTGATGATCTTATTTTCTTTGATGGAGATGACCCGTCGATTGGGAATCCCTACACTACTTAGATCCTTATCAATGGCTATGCATAACTTGGAAATGAAGTTATGTGATTTTTCCAGTCTAGGTGAGAATTTTTGAATAAAGTGATCGGCCATCAGGAAAACCTTACCATTCAATTCTTGAACATATCTTAAGAATTGTAGAGCAGGCCCAAGAATGGTAACACCAACTGTGATCCACTCCCAATGCATGGATTCTAGCTTCTTCATTATCAGGAGGGTTCTAGATCCTCGTGCAATAGCTAGCTCCTGTTTAAACTAAGCCTCTCTTGCTCTTGCACTTTCCTCCATTTGACTTCTCTCTCTGAGGGAATTTGTCAATTCTAACCTCAACCTTTTGATCTCTTGTTTTGATTCTTCTACTTCCACTTGGGCTTTTTGAAGATCATCGAAAGCTTGAGATCGGACATTGTCCAACTCTCTTTTCATATTTTCAATTTCAACATGAAGTTGAACTTTTTCACTTTGAGCTTCAATGAGCAACTTAGATGTTTCTCCTTGTTGACCTTGAATTTTCCTGACATGGGTCATTTCAACTTCTCTCACATGGATCTTCTTATGTAGTTTTCTCACTATTTCCTTCACATTTTCCAACTCTACCTCGTGCTTCTTGAATTTTGTGTCCAACCTTTCATAGTCGGCATATACCACTTTTTAAGTGACCTTTGCTAGGACCACCTTGTCGCATGGGCGAGTCTCATTCAATTCCAAGCCCATGGCATGAATTTCATAGTCCTCCATCTATATTTTCCCTTCAGGCTTGGAAATGAGCGGCTTCATGGTAGTGATTAGCAGAAAGTTCTACTCTTCATTGAAACAAGCTTCAATTTTCTTGGTAGCAAGAAACTTGGCATTCTTTAACAATATTTTTTTCTTTTTGTCCTATCACACCTACTTGGTAGCATCAAAATGTCCTATAAGAGTCTGAGGGACATCAATGATCTATGTTGTAATGGAAGCACCATGATGTAGTCTGAAAAGGGTGACAAAAGGGGAAACTTCAGATGTGTGAGCATGTGGGGATACAAAAGGTAGCATTATCATGGAAAAATGTGGGACACCAAATTGAGTAGGGGAAAAACCAGTTGGAGTGAAAATGGAAATAGGCTAATGGAGAGGTTCTTTCCCAATAGTAGATGGGTTGGGAGTGATGGCTAAAGCAGGAGTCTTAGCTATTTCAATGGGGGACCTTCACAAGGAAATTAAGGAATCAATTGCGGTTGTAGTGGATGACACTCCTTTGATGTGCGGGGTAGCTTCAGCAGATTCATTAAAAATGGAAGGGGGTTCATTTAGGACTATCAGCTTAGGGTCTAAGGATGAAGGATTCCTTTCCATAGGAGGAGGTAGGGGATTAACTAGAGATGCAAAAATAGGAAGAAGAGGGGGAGAAAAACTTACTTGAGTCATTGTAGTCATAACACTACATAGGATGGACTTTGCTTCTTCCTATCAGGCTGATACATCAGGGGTACCTAGATCTTGGATCCTTCTTCTCTTCACATGACCAGGACTAGCACGTCCTAATCAACTGGCTACCAATCCTTTTGAAACTTGGCCTTCAACAACTGTAGTGAATCTATAAGAGGTTACTACCACATGCAAGACCCTAGGTCATGGAGGGTCAAGATGTGAAAGGATTCCCTAACTTAGCTGAGCTAAGTATAATGTAAGGAAATACAAGGTGAGAGTAATGATGACTATGAGGCCTCTTAGTTACTCTGCAAAACCCATAACATAGGAAGGGGCTAGGTGAACTAGTTTTTAGGTCTAACACTATGCCTTAGGAAGCTCTCTATCTGAGGACACAAGCGTGATCTCTAGACATCAACATGATGCTTTGGCATCTCAAAAGTGCGTTGGCATCCGTACGGGTAGAGAAAAATGAAGATGAGGTCAAACTAATAAAACTAGCTAACAACTAAGCTAATTAACTAAAGGGCCAAAATGATGTGATTAAACAAATGAAATACTCTATAATATTATAAATTAAATACACAACAGTGAAGAGAATAAGGAGAATCTCACCAAGGAATTCATTCACCAGCTAATGCTTTGAGAAGCACGTGCTCCTACACAAAGAAAGAGAGGAGAATGTTGGGTGGCTATATAGGGTTTTTCCTTAGTTAGACCCACGCTTAGGTGTTTCCAACTCCACAAACAGCTAAGGAAATGAGATAAAGGAAATAATGTAGTAAAGAGCAAAGAAGCACTACAAAATAGTGTTATGCTACTAAACCAAGTGATAGAGGAAAGGAGAGGGAAGCTTACCACCTCCACCAAGATCACTCAAGGCTGCTTGAGGGAGAAAATGAGAGTACTCAAGCCTCTGCTACAATGGTGTGATCCCAAACTTTCTCTACCGAAGTGATGGAGTGTTGCTTTGGTTGTAATGGAATGCTTGGAATGCTACTTGAGAGCTTGAGAGTGAAGGAAATAGTATGGAAGAAGCTTGTAGAGTGATTGTAGAAGATCAAAAGAAGTTGTAGAAGTTAGAATGCATGTTGAAGGGATGAATTTGAAGGAGGAATGGAGAAAAATTACCATATTTGGGTTAGTCAGCCGAAGGGGGCATTACAACTTCACCTCCAATGAGAAGAGTAACGCCTCTGTAGGTTCAACTGCAGGAATCTACCAGGGATGTAAGCATATCATTTGGACATCTGCACACCACGTGGGTGTCCTTGATAGAAACGCCTCCATCAATGCTCAAAATAGGGGCCAAGTGGGATGCAAGCAGTGGGCTTAGGTGGAATTAAGCCTCTGAACTTGGTTTTTTAAGGTGGATAAAGGAAAAAAGGGGATTTGCATATGGGGTGAAAATTCGCTCCTATAGATTATTCCCCCACTTTAGCGAGCATGAATACTGATGATTGTGTGGTAAAGTAGATCAAGAAAGAGTAGGGTTAGAAACATATATCTGAACCATCAAGGAAATAGACCACAATCTGGTGAACCTAAAGGTGCAGGGAAAGCAAAGGACTCCATAGCTGCTCAGAACTATGAAGTTGGAAAAGCAAAGCATCTTACAGGCTTGTGGACCTACAAGGAGGAAATCCCCAAGATATTTCCCATGAAGGAATCACTTTGAAGTGAGTGCCTTATAGGCCCGTAGACTTGCAAGGAAGATATCCCCCAAAAACTCTAGCATGAAGGAAACCCCAAGTAAGTGGACTCTGCAGAGTCAAGAAGCGGCCAAATAGGCAAGTGGATGGAAAGTCAAGCAAAATGTGGATGATTTGGAAGTCCTTCAAAGGGGTCCCTCAAGAACCCTTCAAAAGGAGAGGGGTCCACTCAAGCGACATGTTGTTTGAAAGGTAAGGTCTAGACAGGCTACCCCCAAGCTAGATGCGAAGATATGAAATGGGTCTATTCAAGCTACCCCTAAGCTAGACATGAGAAGGGGAATGGAATAAGTCTAGTTGAGTTTCCCCCAGGCTAGACATGAAGGAATCTATTCACCGTAAATACTTTCAAAGAAGGGTCCCTTGGGAACCCACCATGAAGAAAAAGGGATTCACTCAAGGGACACACAATTTGAAAGAAGATGTTCTTCTCTTCTCAGAGCGATCCATCATCAAAGAATCCTTTCGAAAGATGTTCACTTCATCAAGGAAATTCAAAAGGAAGGATATTCCCCCATGTGAGGGGAAGATTAAAGCCATTCCTACTTCAAAGGAAGGTCTTATGAACCTGTGATGAAGGAATTTTTACACATTATGTTAGGGTTCCAAGTTGAGAATGAGATTCCAAAGAAAATTTTGTGTGGATTTTCAAGAAAATATTCATTGACAATGAATGCATTATCTAAAAATCAAAATTTTAAAGAGAAGGCATTGTCACACATGACAAGGACAACTCAACCAAAGAAGAGAGAAAGATAAATAAAAAGATAGAAAATGCAAATAAAGGACACAAGGGTAGCCTAATATTTTAGGGTCAGAACTGCTCATAAATATATATATATATATATATATATATATATATATATGTTTGTGTGTGTGTGTGTGTAGTAATAGTATATAAATGAACTTTCATCAACCCCCTACTATATCAAGCCATGTGAAGAATGCACGAGAAGACAAAGTAAAAATAAAAAAATTTGGTCAACATGGAAGGGAAGCCTAAATGTTCCCAATGCTTTGCATCGTCCCCAATTTACCAAAAATAAGCACAAACATGGAAGAATGATGATACAAATAGAAGAAGGTTTACAACACAAAAACCATTCCTATATCCAAGCACCAACAAGGGTAATGGGGGTCATCTAGGCACACATAGCGCAAGCATGGGGGAACACATTACAATCCACACTCACAAAAGACCAAGAAAAGGGTCCTCCTCCTAACATTGATCAACCAAGAGGTCATCTGCTTCCCAATCTAAATCCTCATAAGGGGAAGGAGGATGAGCCTGCAATGGTGGGATGTTAAGAGGAGTATATGGCCCTCCCACAACAAGGGCTAAGGAAGAAGCCTCGACAAGGTCTTCTTCACCGAGCTCTTATGGAGCTATGGTCAACAATTTTGCAAAGATCATTGACAAGGTCAAGACTTCATCCATAGAATCAAACATGTACCCCACAGGGGAACCATGCCTAATATCAGTAGATGAGATAGGCTATGCTTGAGGTTCACTGCTAAGCTCACTGAATGAGTCATGAGAAGTGACAAACTCAGGGAAGCCGGGACTAGTTTTGTCACCAAGACAGAACAAGTCAACACGGGGCTATTGTGTGGAGAAGGCAGGGTCCTCCTATGTCCTTCATTTCTAGAGGGACCATCATCCACCTCCTGTTTTGTCAGAGGAAATGAAATCCCCATAGATGAGGCCAGAGGCATAGAGGAAGAGGAAGAAAGAATCATAGCGGATACAACCAAAGTATTAATCATATTCATGGGCTTCAGGAAAGGCTGGATATTTGGAATGGACATCAGCAAAGGTGACTCCAATGAAGTAGTGATGAACACCTATACCCTTTTAGGGTTAGCTACATTCATACTTGCAACAAAAGTCATGAGCATTATAGGACCAGACTAGAGAGAAGTAGAAGGAAGGGAGAAATAAGACATTGTAGGAGGCCCTGAAGTAGGGGTGATTGTTTCTTCCTCCTCTCTTTGTGAGGCGGCCTACTCAGCCAAGAGAGACTTTTTCCATTGCTTGTGTTCGCATGTAAGGTGGTTTCTATGACTATTAGAGTTAGAGGATGGGATTTGCAAAGGGACAGAAGATTCTTGCTCAACCATGCAAACATCCACCTCGGTTTTTTCCAATGGAGGGACAAGTTCTTACATGAAGGCAGGAGGAACAGGCTAAGGAGTGACCAGAGGAGTCAACTCAAGAGCCTTGGTAGCAGGCCTCTTTCCACTTGCTACCTGAGGAGCAGGGGCAGTAGGAGGCCAAGGATAGAATTCTCTATGAGAACCTTTCTTTCTACCATATAAATAATACCATAGTCCAGGTTATTCATTATGGAGGTTAGTGATCTTGAGCTTGGGCTTATGCCAAGGATGAATCATCAGACTCAGTGGGTAGCCGCTAGGCTAACTCATCCAATACTCTTTCCAAGAAGGGGGAGAGGATGAGGCAAGCTAGGAGGAGGTAGCCTTCTCTTTACCTTTATGGGAATTAGAGGGAGTTGGTGTGGACTTCTCCTTCACTTTTAGGGAGGGGAGAGTAGTCGATGAGATCTTCTTCTCTTCTTAAGAAAAGGAGGCAACCGATTGTTCTATCATGGGAAGGGTCAGCTTTGGCTCCCCTTTGTCACCAGTTTTATATTTCACATAGTTCTTGTAAATTAGGTTCATTTTTGGAGGAAGCAGATTGACTAAGGAGGGCCAAAAGTGATCCAACGAGTATCCACCATGGGACACCAAGGGCTGGTATCCAATGTCATGCACTACATTCACAACACCCTCATGGGAGAACTTTAAACACTTGTGAATAATGGAGGCAATTCCATTCATGGAGGTGAGTAGGGGTATGCCTAGCTTCAGCCTAAATAGATCTGACTTTGGGAGAGCATCGAATACTATTTTGATAGCCCTAGGTCCAACTAGGATGAACAAAGTGATCAAGCCATAAGGTTTAAGGCACATACCATCATGTTTATAGATGGTAGATTTTGTTTCTTCATATGTTTCCTTTTGTAATGAATTCAATACTAATGTATCCTTAGTGAAAACATTCACATGGGTCATGGGGTCTATCAAGACTCCTGTCACAATGTTACCATTGACATGAGCAAGAATGTACAGAGGCGAAGGTTTGTTATTTAAGGGAAAATCCTATGATGTAAATGTAATGTCCAGTAAACCAGGCATGGGTGGAATAGTGGGAGTTATCATGGCCCTATTGACATAGGCCTCGGGTTGGGTAACATAATCAATGGGATCAACAATCATGTTAGCAGAGTGTGATGAAAATGGATCTGTGTGTTAGAAACCAAGATCAGATTTGCAAAGCGAAAAGACCTTCCACAGAAGAGAAAAATAGAAAAAGCAAAGAGGTTGCAAAATGATGTGCAACATAATATTATTTGAGAATTCGATAATTACATGATAAATATTTTCTTTTATAAAAGCAAAGATGCCAAACCCTAATCTTATCTTGAGCAACAAGATAGATCAAAAGATAAAGATGAGAATTAATTAACCTAGGAAATAAATAATACCTAAGTAAAGTTATGTAAGTGTAATTAAATATTAATTACACCAACACCCCCCATAAGTGCAACTTAGGGAGAAGTAGATTATTTTGAAAATATGAGTCCCACCAACAAGGCCTGATTAGGTACTGATGTACAAATGCAATGAGGTAGAGATGGAAAACCTAGTGGGATAAAACCCCCCTACAATGAGATGACTGTTGCAAAGAAGCACTAGAAGAACATTGTGAAGTAACACTGGAACCGCAATCCAACAAGCAAGGAAAGATACTTCTATCTACAACTAAAACCAAAACCAAAATCATGATAATGTGATAGCAGACCCGATGCCACGAAACACTGGAAAACTCACAAGTTGGAACAAACCTGGAATCTATGAAGCAATAGTAGATGAGATGATGACATAATCTAGAAACTATGTATCTCGATATTGATGCCAAACTGTGACTGAAACTCTTCCATGGGAAGAAGTACCATGAAGACTCTAGAACATTAACCATAAAAACATGGCCCTCAAATTGAGAAGAATTTGAACCAATAAAGATCAAGAAACATAATCTCTCAACTGAAGAGTGAACCGATGAATCTGATATGTGTCAAGTAATAGCAAAAAAAGTGGCCAAAAGAAACTAGGAGACTAGATATAACCCATGTGAGTTTCCAACGAATCAATATGGATATGGAGATTAAAGTGCATGCACACTCTAATCAAATTTATTATGCAAGAAACTCCCCTGAATGGAACTTTATCATAGTTCATTTATTACAATAAACCAACAATTGTAAAAGGAGAGCATCCTAAACATGCAAAAACAAAAAAAAAAAAAATAGACCTCAGATCTGTGTAGAGGACTGAATCAACTTTCCAACACCATAAGAATGATGAAAAATGGATCACTGAGTCAAAAGATATGCCCTCCGGAGTGAAAACAATAAAATATGAGTTCAAAGGCCTGCAAAATAAATATGGAGCAAAATGAGGTAAAAACACCTGCACCACTGGATCGGCGTCGAAATCATCTTTCCAATGGTACCTTGTTTGCGAAAAGCAGAGATCATTTGCAAAAAATATGCCCAATTTGGTGAAAACAGCTCCAAAAAGTCCAATAAGGCCTGTAGGTAGCCCAGGGGGCTAAAAAAAATTAGCCCCTGGTCCCAGGACTAGGGGGCCGGTGGCTGGGGGCTGGGGAGGAGCCCCTAGTCGCCCATACAACCTACAAAGGTGCTGAGGAGGTCAGCGGGGCTGGCGCATAGCTCCTGGTCCTTAATAGGACCACCGTCGGTGCTTAGCAGAGCCCACGAGGGTTGGGTGGGAGGCTCTCGGTCCTACATGTGACTAGGGCGGTCCATAGAGGAGCCCGCGGGGGTTGTAGACTGGCCCGGCGGCACTGGAAGGAGGGAGCCACTGGTGGTGGTGGCTACCCGGTGGTGGGCTCGATTTGCAGTGGGCATAGTGGTGCAGTTTCCAAAAACACATTTTTCTATTTTTGGGAAAAATGTGCCTCGGTATGTGTGTTGGGGATGCCATATCACCCCCCAGACAAAAAAAAATTTCCTCCCAGATCAACTGCACCAAAATTGATGAAACAAAGGGCATTTTTAGGGTTTTTCGTTGCTGCAAACACAATGGTGACCTCCGTTTCTGCCCAAAATGCTCTGAAAAATTGGCTACCTCTAGAACTTGCAAACAATCTCTTAGCCTGAAACCCTCATAGATCTGGAAAATGATGGCCAAAATCTACAAAACAAAAGCCAATCTTGACTTTTTCTAGCGCTCTGAATCCAATGGTGAAGCCCAATCTAATCCAAAATGCCTCATGAATAAACTCAAGGCATGATAGCCTCGAGGAATCCCGAACGAACCCTTCAATGATTTTCTCAAAAATCTGAGAAGGGGCTACAAATCAAGGCTTTGATACCATATTAGAAACCAAGATTAGATTTGCAAACCGAAAAGACCTTCCACAGAAGAGAAAAATAGAAAAAGCAAAGAGGTTGCAAAATGATGTGCAACATAATATTATTCAAGAATTCAATAATTACATGATAAAGACTTGCTTTATAAAAGAAAAGATGCCAAACCCTAATCTTATCTTGAGCAACAAGATAGTTCAAAAGATAAAGATGAGAATTAATTAACCTAGGAAATAAATAATACCTAAGTAAAGTTATGCAAGTGTAATTAAATATTAATTACACCAACACTGTGTATATTTGATGTTCACTATTAGCTTTCACCACTGATTTGTTAGCATTTTTTTTATTCTCATTGAGAAGAATGGTACCATCCTCAATGTGGTCATATATCTCATGACACAGCTATTGGAAAAAGAAGGATAGACAACTAAGAGGGGGGGGTGAATCAGTTGTCCTAGAAATTAAAACCTTTTCTAACTTAACTTATCCTTAATCATAGATTTGATGAATGAAAAATTAACCATAAGCAATTAACACATCAGAGAGACAAAGAACACCAATATTTTTTTAATGGAAACCCTGTTAGGGGAAAAAATAGGGTGGATGTTAGTCCACAAGATTATACTCTGCTAAAAGTATAATAGAAACAATAAGGGTAATGCACATGCATTTAGGCACACTACATAGAGCTCACTGCTTAATTACAAAAGAGGACTCACTATCCAACAATAGGGTTTGGATTAAAAATCTAGAGGGTATGAACTGAGAAAATACCTTCTTCACAAGCCTGATTACAATTCCAATTAAGCTCAACACTTCTTCACACTCCACATAATCTTCTTCACACTCTGCTCAGTAAATATATTTGCACATACACACATCAGAGCAAACTTTTTACCGAGCACAAAATCACTCTTATATATCCACTATAGGAGATTCCATCATAGCTTAGTCGACCAAGAAAATAAAATGTGTTTGCAATGTTGACCCAGATTTACATTTGAATTTTTAATGCGTATCCACCAAGGTCGGGCACAACATAGTGGATACCCAAATTAATATCTCCAACACACAAGTACTTAAATTAATTTCACCTCAAGGATTGTTATCACCAACATGTTGGCCAAAAACATGAAAAACCAAACATGCACACAAAGATATTCAACCACAAGCTCACCTATTAATGTGGACATAGCTCAAAGATAGAGAATGAACTATAGACATCTAAGAACACCAAGAAACAATAGAGAACCATTCACAACAATTAAGATTACCAGAAGCACACAACCTTCATTTAGGAACACTAACAAAGACCACAATAGCAATGTTAGACCACAACATACTCAAAAATTCATGCAGACATCTAAAACTTCTGGTAGATGACCTAGACATACTCAACAATAAACCCTTTAATCCACATCAGCTAATTGTTTACGTACACAAAAAAACACCTTCATGACCTACACAGTTCCACTAGGAACCTGAAACACTTTTCCTTATAATTTTCTCAATATCCTCAACATATACAACACTAGATACACCAAATGCTAATAGTGTTGACATCAATGACAAGCACATATCAGCAACACATCCACAACATCCAACAATCTTCCAAAACTCTCCCCCTTTGGCATTGATGGCAACACATGATGTGAAAAATACCATCAACCCAAAATGTTGACTTCTTTTGCACTTCATTTTGAAAAGATTTGTCATGTTGCTCTTCTCCCTCTAAGATATTTTTCACATTATTCTTCTCCCCCTTTGACATCAATGGAAAAGGTAACCATGACCTTTCCATATGCTCTGAACCACATATCTACACATCAGACTACTCCTCCTGAGTAGCAGCCTCAAAAACATCAATCTAGATCATAATATAGTAGTGAAGCTCACAAATTGATGCAAGAAAATGCATCATTTAGTTCTTATCAGGAACCAGTGTCCATGTGTTATTCTTGTCTTTGGGCCTAGGAACCAATGTCCATGTGTTATTCTTTTCAATCTGTGTCAGTTCTTCTTTCATGGCTTCCAGCCAATGTTCATCTTGAGAGGCTTTAGTGACACTCTTAGGTTCAATCTTGGAAATCAGACAATATTCTTCTGCAATTTTTCTTCTAGTTTGCACTCCTTTGCTCTTATCTCCTATAATTTGACTTTCAAAGTGATTCCTCTTTACATACCTTGGAGTCTTGGGACTTTCTTGGACTTTTGTGTCTTCTGAACTTTCTTCCACACTAGCACTTGTTTGTGCTTCCTGATTGACTTGATTTTCCAAAACAATTTGTGCTTGCTTCATTAGAACATATGGAATAATTTGAAGTAGATTTGGTGTTTGAGTGTTCTTCCCTTGATTTGTGTTGTATTCATCTGATTCGTAGCTGCATCGTCTAGATGATTTCACAAAGTCCTCACCAACTCTGACATTTTCATTCTCAACAATCTTTCTCAGTCTTTTGTTATAGCATCAGTATGCCTTACTCTTTGTGGAGTAACCTAGGAAGATCCCGTCATCGCTTCTAGCATAAAAATTTCCTATATCATCATCTCTCCATATATAACATTTGCTTCCAAATATCTTGAAATACTTAACAGTAGGCTTGTAACCAAACCATAATTCATAAGGGGTCTTACTAGAATTACCATTCACATTTACCCGATTCAAAGTATATACAGCAGTGCTTACCACTTCACTCCAATACATTTGAGATACATTTCCTTCCATCATCATTGTTCTGGTAGCATCCATAATTGTTTTATTCTTTCTTTCTACAACTCAATTCTATTGAGGGGTTTGAGGAGTAGATAATTGTCTTTTAATTCCATTTTCTTCACAATAAGAATTGAACTCTTTTGAAATAAATTCTCCATCTCTGTCAGATCTCAGGCACTTGATTTTCAAACCTTTTTCATTTTCTTCCATAGCCTTGAAACTTTTGAACTTGTCCAATGTTTCACACTTTTCTCTTAAAAAGGAAACACAAATAATTCTAGAGTAATCATCAATCAGCAGCATCAAATACCTTTCTCCATGAATACTTCTAACTCTAGAGGGACCACAAAGATCAGTATGTAGCAGTTCCAACACATTATTTGAATGAAATTGTTTGCTCTGGAAGGAGACTCTAGTTTGTTTACCCATCTGACATTCTTGTTAGATTACATTAGTAGGCTTCACTAACCTAGGAAAATCTCTTACTGCTTGAGTAGAACTTATCTTGATAATGTTGTCAAAGTTTACATGACACAACCTCCTATGCCACAACCAACTTTCATCTATTTGAGAAATTAAGCAACTTCCACTAACAATATTCAAGTGAAAAATATTACCTTTAGTTTGCACACTAGTAGCAATCATGTTTCCAAAACTCCCAAGAATCTTGCATTTTCCATCATTGAATTGCAGATCATATCCTTTTTGTACCATCTTTCAAACACTTAACAAGTTATTCTTTAGGCCTAGAGAATATCATCAGTGTTTTCATTACCACCAAGGCTAATAGAACCTCTTCCATGAATTACACAAGCATTGTTATCTCCAAATCTTACAACCCCACCGTCATACTGCTCTAGACTCGCAAACTTGCTTTTATCATAGGTCATATGCTGTGAGCATCCACTATCAATGGTCCACTCATCTTTCTCCTCAAGTCGGGTTGTAAGAGCTTTCTTATCTTCAATAGATTCAGTAGGCACAGGTTTATTTTCAATGGTAGCAATGAAATCCCATTCATCTTCATTTCCATTATCTTTATCAGACTCATCATTAGTTATTGGTTCTTCAGCAAAGTAGCATTTCTTTTGGAATCTAGGTTTTCTAGGCTTAGACCTAGGAACTCTTTTAGGACATCTTGATGCAAAATGATTTATCTTACTACATGCAAAATTTGCAAGCTTCCCTATTAGTGTATCTCTTGTCATATTGTTTATAGACATAAATTCCTCAATAGCATGAACCTTCATTCTGTAAGGAGGAAAGGATATGAGTATCTTAGTCACAATTTCCTCCTCACTCACTGAACCACTGGCACATTTAATACCTATCACTATTTCATTTACTCTCTAATAAAAGAAGTAATATTTTCATCCTCACCCATCTTAAGATTCTCATACTTGCCTTTTAATCTCTATAGCTTAGCCATCTTCACCTATGTATCTCCTTCATACAAAGTTTCCATCTTTGTCCAGATCTCATGAGATGTCTGTAGACCTATCACATTAGCCATCTCTGAATCTGTTAGAGTGCTCACCAATGCTTCCATAGCTCTGGTATTACTCTCAACATCTTTTATTTCATCAGTAGAGGAGGGACCATTCTGATGAGTAGTATATTGATCTTCTGTAATATTCCAATAAGCATCACCAATGCATTGCAGATGAAATTGCATCCTAACTTTCCATAGTGAGTAGTTGGTGCCATGAAATCTAGGACTTTCCTTCTTGAATGTATGCATCCCAGATCACCTCAATCTATTAGAATTCTTCAGAGGAACAAGATCTGATACCAATTGTTAGAAAAACAAGGACAGACAACTCAGAGGGGAGGGGTGAATCATTTGTCCTAGAAATTAAAACCTTTTCTAACTTAACTTATCCTTAATCACAGATCTGATGAATGAAAAAATAACCATAAGAAATTAACACATCAGAGAGACAAAGAACACCAATATTTTTTATGTGGAAACTCTATTAGGGGAAAAACAACTATGGATGTTAGTCCACAAGATAATAAGGGGAAAATCTACTAAAATTATAATGAAAATAATAAGGGGAATGCACATGCATTCAGGCACACTACCTAGAGCTCACTGCTCAATTACAAAAGAGGACTCGTTGTCCAACAATAGGGTTTGGATTAAAAATATGGAGGGTATGAACTAAGAAAATAGCTTCTTCACAAGCCTGATTATAGTTCCAATTAAGCTCAACACTTCTTCACACTTCGTACAATCTTCTTCACACTCTGATTAGTAAAGATATTAGCACATACACACATCAGAGCACACGAAGCACACTTTTCACTGATCACACAATCACTCTTATGTATCTACTATAGGAGATTCCATCATAGCTTAGTAGGCCAAGAAAACAAAATGTGTTTGCAATGTCAGCCCATATTTACATTTAAATTTTTAATGCATATCCACCAAGGTCGGCCACAACATAGTGGAGACCCAAATTAATATCTCCAACACACAGGTACTTAAATTAATTTCACCTCAAGGATCCACAAAACACTATCACCAACAGGTCGACTAGAAACATGAAAAATTGAACATGCACACAAAGATCTTCAACCATGAGCTCACTGATTAATGTGTACATACCACAAAGATAGAGAATGAACTAGAGACATATGAGAACAACAAGAAACAATAGAGAAGCATCCACAACTTCTAAGATTACCATAATCACACAACCTTCATTTAGGAACACTAATAGAGACCAAAGAAACATTGTCAGACCACAACATACTCAAAACTTCACGCGAACCTCTGAAACTTCTGGTAGATGATCTAGACATACTCAACAATAAACCATTTAATCCACATCAGCTAATCATTTATCTACAAAACAAAATGCCTTCATGACCTACACAGTTCCACTAGGAACCTGAAACACTTTTCCTTATAATTTTCTCAATATCATCGACATATATAGCAATAGATACACTAAATGCTAATAGTGTTAACATCAATGACAACCACATATCAGCAACACATCCACAACATCCAACAACCTTCCAACAATAGTTGCATACAGAGTTCAGTATCATGTCCATTAACACGATGGTACTAGAAATAAGTGCTCCCATCATACCAATTAGGGTAGGGTTCTTTAATAGGCTTAGGGGTTGGCAAAGTTATGATCTTATCCTTCAACAACTTTTATAAGATGGAAATATAAGATTCTGATAAATTTGTGAACTTTCAATTTTGTTTGAGGTTGTTGTCATTAGCATCAGCTACTAAATTCGTAATGGCCTTACCTTTCCTAGAGATTGATACAATGGACATTCCCTCAAAACGGGAGCGTGAGGAGGATCCCCCAAACTAAACAACCATCTATTGGTATTCTTGTAAGGCTGCACACAAGTGTACAAAGGAAGGGTATTTCATAAGGGTGAACTGCTCTTGCCAAGACCTCTGTAAGTTCCCTATGAATACCTTTGACACATTAGAATTAGGTAGCTGAAATGAGATTTGTGAAAGGAGCACTTGACAGCATGCTATGAAATCAGTGATTTTTTCATTATCTCCTTGTTTACATCAGATGAGATACGAAAAGGTCATCTTTAGTTTGATGTTTGCTTGGAACTATCTAAGGAATTGGTTTGCTAGTTGATCAAATGAGAAAATAGAATTGTTAGGTAAGGAACAATACCACTCAAGTGTTGTGTCCTTGAGGGATCAAGGAAATAGTTTAGCCATCAACGCATCATGATGAAAGAAGTCAGTGCACATGGTGTTAAAGGTAGAAACATGTGTTTGCGGATCTCCCTTACCACCATAATTCTCAAATTTATGGATCTCCATTCCTTAGGGGAAAGGAGTGTTGAAGATGGCACTAAAAATGGGCAATGTCAGAAGAAGGGCTGGAAGATAGGTTGGGCAGAGGCTTGGGAAAGACTCACCAACTCGCTCTGCATCTTACCCATATTCTGAAGGAGAGTGTTTAGAATAGGGTCCTTTGAAGATAGAGGGCCAGAGAGACCTCCTCCAAAACCATCACTAAGGCCTCCTCTAGAGCCACCACCTATGTGACCTCCACCAGAACCATCACCAGAGCCACTGCCACCAGTAAAGCCTCCATCAAAACCACCACCATGACCTCCACCAAAGCCGCCTCCACCAACACCGCCTCCACTACTGAATCCACCACCACTACCAAAGCCCCCACCACTCATCTTTTTGAAGCCTCCACCATTAAAAGTGATAGGAGGGGTGAAGCTAAATCTCAAGGGGACCCTTTTAACCTTGATAGTTTTAGGTTGTTTAGAGGTAGAAGGGATACTAATAGAAGGGACCACATTGACCATATAGACATATGTGGGAGGAATTGATACTCCTAACTGTCCTTCACATTATTCAAAAGTGACTCCTTGTGCGAAGCTAGGGTTGTTCGAAGGATCACATGCTTTGAAAAGACTAAGGAGGGTAGTTAGAAGTTCAAAGCCCATTTTATTTTTACTCATCATATGTTTCAATTCACTAACAACCCAAGTGGCTCTAGCCATCTTTGGGTTTCTTTCCAAGTGGTTTTCTAAGTTTCTCAATCCCTTAGTAAGGGTGGCAATGTATTCTGCAGGAATTTGAATGGCCTCATGCTCATCCACCGATGATGGCATATGAGATGCAGGGGGAGTGGGAATGTGATTGGTTTCATTAGATAATCCCATCTCATTCCTCGAAAATTGCTCCTGTGTAGCCAAACTAATGGAGGGAGAAGAGAAAATGCCCGTAGAGAGGCCAATCAAAACCTTTGTACTTTCCATCAAGAGGTGTTGCATACTTCTCCTAACAATATACCCAAAAGTTGTGGACTGGGTCGTGATGCTCATAAACCTTCATAACACTTAGGAACATAAAAGCCACAAAGTACATGAGAGAGATCTCAACACCAGTGGATGAACAAACGTTGGTTCATGTCGGGTTCACCAAAAATGTGAGAGGGGGACCGCCGTGTGCAAAACCTTAGGTCACAGAGGTTCAAGACACGAGAGGCTACCCTAACTTTGCTCAACTAAATGTAATGTAAGGAAATGTGTGGTGAGAGTAACAAGGACCATGAGGCCTCTCAGTTACTCTATAGACCTGGAACATACTAAGGGGCTAGGCAAGCTAGTTTTTAGGTCTAACACTATGCCTCAAGAAGTTCTTTCTCTGAGGAAGTCAATGCGATGCATTGGAATCTCAAAAGAGCACATGAATTCATACGACCAGACAATAGTGAAGATGAGGTCAAACCAATAAAAATAGCAAACATCCCAACTAATTAACTAAAGGGCCAGAATGATGTGATTAAGAAAATGAAATTATCTCTAATATTACAAAGAAAATACACAAGAGTGAAGAGAATAAGGATAATCTCACCAAGGAATTCATTCACTAGCTAATCCTTTGAGAAGCACGCGCTCCTACACACAAAAAGAGAGGAGAATGTTGGGTGGCTGTATAGGGGTCTACCTCAGTTAGACCCCCATTTAGGTGTTTCCACCTCCACAGATAGCCAAGGAAATGAGATAAAGGAAATAATATAGTAAAGAGAAAATAAGCACTACAAAATAGTGGAATGCTACTCAACCAAGTGATATAGGATAGGAGAGGGAAGCTTACCACCTACGCTAAGAGCACTCAAGTCTTCTTGGGCAAGAAAATGAGAGTACTCAAGCCTTTGCTACAATGGTGTGGTCCCAAACTTGCTCTACCAAAGTGATGGAGTGTTGCTTTGGTTGTAATGGAATACTTGGAATGATGCTTGAGAGCTTGAGAGTGAGTGCAAGAGTATGGAAGAAGCTTGTAGAGTGATTGTAGAAGATCAGAAGAAGTTGTAGAAGTTAGAATGCATGTTGAAGGGATGAATTTGAAGGAGGAATGGAGAAAAATGGCCATATTTGGGTCGATCGGCCGAAGGGGATGTTACAACTTCATCTCCAATGAGAAGAGTGACACATCTATAGGTTTAGTCATAGGAATCTACCATGGACGTAACTACGCCACGTGGACGTCTGTGCACCGCGTGGGAATCCTCGACAAAAATTCCTCCACTAACACTCAAAAAAGGCACCAAGTGGGATGCAAGCAATGGGCTTAGGTGGAATTAAGCCTTCGAACTTGGTTTTCTAAGGTGGATAAAGGAAAAAATGGGATTTACATATGGGGTGTAAATTCAATCTTATACAGGACCCTCTCAAAGATCGTCAGGTCTATTTCCCTTTACTTCGAGCACTGGGGGAGGACAGAGCATGTGAATCTCTTCACCTCAAGTCTTTTTGATTGTTGGATTCCTAAGGTTGAGAATTCCAATGTGGAACTTTTTCTTCACCAATTTCATGGCTCGCCTCTAGATTTCTATTATCAAAATCAGCCTCTTTATCATTTATTTCCTCGAATTCATCATCAAGTGGTTGATAGTTGTTGAATGGGGCTCCTTGGCACCTCATCTCTTGTCAAAATCTCTAGAAGTTTGCATTTTTTGTTCTGACCATCCCCTGTGCTTGAGTTGTGCATTGAGGGATTTTCCCTATCTGGAGGTTTCTCTAGTACTCTGCTTGCAGTTCATAGAAATTTAACCATTTTCATCCCTAAAATAGAATGCGATCCAAATCAATGTATACATCCACACCTTCTCAAGTGGGATTCCTCCTTCTCTTGAAATATTCCTAAATTTTATGTTTCAATGTGTAAACCCTATCTAGGTTGTAGTCCCACTTGTCATAGATGAGGACCAAACCTAAGGCTACTAGTAAATTCATGATTTCATCCTCAGCCTTCTGCTTATTCAGTATTACCTAACTTTTAGCAATTATGAGGGGAAGTAGATATATGTTCATTTTTTTTCTTCCCATGCCATAGATTTTGTTGACAATGGTCACCTAATGGCAAGCCTCCAATGCAAAAAATCTATCTATTACAAATTTGGGGAGTTAGAAAGACTCCTTGAAAAAACCATGAAATCTAATGATTGTAAAATCCTTTCCCAATAAATAATCCATTGGGGTAGGTGGATTCTCAATCGATTGTATGACATCTTGAGATAAATGGCTGATAGTGTGAGGCAATAAATCATGAAGCACCAACCTCAAAAATTGATCTGCAAACCAATAATAATCCCGTATTCTTGAGAGAACATGGGTCCACAAAAAACTGGCTGGAGATAGCCCCTTTCATCTAACCTAGACACTGGTACGTTTCTTTCTAGCCATTCAAAATTCTAATGCAAAATCAAATGAGCCAAGATAGAAGAATACATGAATTTAAATTTGGTATTGTAATTCTTTAGTTGTTCTAGCATGTTTCCAGCTATCACCTCAGCAAAATCATAGTATCTCGGGCTCCTTTCCCTTTTGAGTGCATAAGCTAGGCCAAACTGAAAAGGTTCAACCTACTCATCATTATCGAGGCTAAAGATCCAGGCCAACATTGAGAATACATACTGTGTCTTTGAATTTCTTGCGTGAAAGAGGAAAGAGAAGATGACCTCTCTCCATCCTTTCCTTTGTCTCATCCTCATAAAAATTTGATTGTCTGGACATCTCTTCTCCTAAGGTATCCATCTCCTCTTCATCAAAAGGTTTAGCACCCTAGGTTTTAGGGATACACAACATATCCTGTATGGCTTTAGCATAAATGGTAACCCTGACCCTACTACACTCAATGGATTCTGTCATTCTATTGAATTTATTTGCACATGCGTCGACTAACTCTGGGCATGGATGTATGGTAGGTAGTATAAACTATGGAAAACCACAATTCTAAAGTCGAAATGCAAAACCCTCTAATGGTTCATGTTCAAGTATCCTCTGAAACACACCTTTCCTAAAAAAATTAGGGTTAGCTGACAACTTAGGATCAAAAACATTTTCAGTGACATCTTCCATTGCCTCTCTTAGGACACGTTTATTAGGTAGTATCTTCTTGCAGAATTTGAATGGTCATTACTCAATTGTTGGGGCATTGGCAAATGAGCTCCACCCAAAAATATCAGCATAACCAAGCCTTCTACTTGAAACTATAGTGTTTCTACCAAAGGTTGAAGCTTCTACCATGGTTGTATGAGAAAGTTGCATAGAGTTTCATTAATGACAATGACCATTTTCCTTTCACTTATTTGGAGAAATCTACTTTTGAGTGCAATTAATTCACTTGCTTGTACATATAGTTAAGGCTATTTCATTACCACTAGTCCATTAAATGCTACCATTGAAGTGACACATGTGGATTGGAGATATGTATCCCTTGGGAATGCCAAAAACCCCATGAATATAATTAGTACATTCTTCTCACTACCCTTTTATCAAATAAACTTATTGCATTGAAAATCATGTTGTTCACTATATGAAACATGTTGAGGTGATACAAGGTGCCCCTAAAAAGACATGACCCTTAATTTTTTAGAGATGAGTGCAATAATGCATATCTTTTCCCATTAGTAATCTGGATGGTGCTAATGATGGAAAAGGACACATGTCAATAATCAACATAAAAGAGCATTTACTCCCAACACCCAAATTTATTTCTCAAGACATTTTATCAGATAATCTGTAGGATTTATCCACCCTTCTCCATTTTTCCTTGATATTTTCCCATTGTTGTCTGGCTAGAAATATACCTTCAATTGGTTGGGTTTGTTGACTTCAATTTATATATATATAGCTATGCCACCTTTTGCAATATTCATTCAAAAAAATAGCTCCTTATGTTTAGTAAACTTTTTTTTAATTCTACCACAATTCACTGCTCTTTTCAGAATGTTTGTTGGCTTGGGAACTAATATTTGGCTCCTCCGATGGAGGCCACAATACTGCTTTGTGGGAGAGGTCACTAGTGAACAAATTAAGTGCCTGGTGAAGAAATGTGGCTGCTTCGTTGTGGTTGCTTTCAAGTGGGTAGTCAGCCTGGACCTCATCAACAATGAAAACCAACTCTGGAGCAACTACAATGTCCTTTCCCACTTAGTGGCTTCACTGCTTGAACTGAATGTTCCAATCCCATGATAATTGAGCTATTCCACTATATCTTCAACACTTTTCTAATGGAAGGGCTTGGCGAGATAGTGTGAGTGGCCATCCCCAGTGTTGGTATCCAAAGCAGCATGGACTTTGGAATAGATGTACCTTGGTTGCCCTTCCTTTTTGACTTCTGCAATATGGACCTCAAGACGCATTGCTCTTCTCAGCTAGCAGCCACTTTTCTGCTACAATAGTATGGCGTGGAGTGTGTTTTGGGGCTCACCTAGAAGAAGCACTTTAACTTCCTATTGTAGATTCATGGCGAATATGCCCTAGGTCTACGTTGTGTGGGGTTGGCATGTGTTGTGTGTTCAACCCATTTTTGCACATGTCAGATAAGAAGAAGAAGAACCCAATAAAGAGCCCTTTTTGCTTCATTGACAATGACTGGAGGCTTTACTTTACTAGTTTTGCATGTTGCCTCCCTTTTGCTTATTTTTGCTCTGTTACTCTTTTGGGTTTGCTCGAGAGAGCTTCATGTTTAAATCTGAGCCTCGGGCTTGGCATTATATTGTAAATTTTTTGATGAATATAATATAATACAAATTTTTCTTTCTTTAGTTTTGTTCTCGGATGGCTTATTCTCAAAATTTAGAATGTATTTACAATTTTTTTTACATATGGTACATAACTATTAATTTTTTTAAAGAACTATGTGTTTTAATGGAATAAATTTAGAAAAATACCATTCACTAATATATCTAAAGTGTTTCCTTCCATATCTTCAAGTTCATATGCATTCTTCTCCTTGCACACGGTAATTCAGAAGGGTCCCTTCCATAGCACTTCAAATTTTGTGTGTTTCCCTAGTTTTGTAGTACATCATCATACTTTATCACTAAGCTCCCCCCTTTGAATTTTGTATTAGAAGTCTTTTTTTCGAACCACCACTTTACTATTTGTTGACGGGTGATCATGGTTTCATATGCTTTTTCTCTATCTTCTTCTAGCTTGAGGAGTTCCACTATTCATACTTCCATTCCACTACTTTCTTCAATTTCTAGGGCTTTCAACAATTATAAGGTAGGAATCTCTATGGAAATGGGTAACACTACCTCTTTTTTGTACACTAATTCATAAGGGGAAGTCTTCAAAATTTTCTTGGGAGTAATCTGATCCACCCACAGAGCAACTCACAGATGTTTGTGCCAATCCCTTTGTCATTCCACTCCAATGCACTTTATTAACCTAATTATGTTTTTATTGGTTGATTTTTCTAACCCGTTTCCTTGGGGGTAGTAATTTGATGAAGTTTTAAGGAAAATCCCATGTCTAATAGTGAAATTTGAAATTATTGATTTTACAAAATATCAAGCATTATCGGATATGATGGTCTTGGGTGGTCCAAATCTAGCTACTAGCTCTTCAAGGAAATTAACAATTTTCCCCTCTATGTCAGTTTTTAGGGAAACATCCTTCTTCCACCTTGTGAAGTAGTCTATTGCCATGAGGATCCACTTGTGTCCAGTGCTGGAAATAGGGTTTATCATTATGATAAAATCCAAACCCCATTGAGCAAAGGGTTCCTCAGCTATTATTGGGCTTAGGGAAAGATCGACATTCTTTCTCTTGCCAAAAAAATATTGGAATTGGGTACATTTTTGCACCAAATGGTGTGCTTCAGAAAACATAGAGGGCCAATAATCACCTACTCACATGATTTTTAAAGTAGTAGTCTTGGTGGAGAAATGTCCACCCTTAGTACTATGATGGAATTCATCGAGAACTCTTTCCACCTATAGCTTGTCTAAACATTAGAGCAGTACACCATCATAATTTATTTTGAATAATATACCCTCAATTAATACATACCTAGTGCCTTGCAATCAGTAGTATTTCATTTTATGGAATGGAAGGTTGGTCGAGTAGTACCCTTTTTGCATATACTATGTTCAATCAACCACCCAAGATTCTTCAGACTCAAATTAGTTCAAATAGACCTGGTTGATCTCTCTTTCTTCTCTGTGACTTGATTCCTATGCAATGTATTCACAAGGACCTCTTCCCCAAACCAGCTTGGTTGGTCTAATGTCCACATCATATTCTAGGATCTCGGTGATCCAATTTTCCATCTTTTATGTTATCTCACCTTCTATAATGTATTCTCACACACTAGGATGTGCTACAAGAATAGTGATCTTGTTGGCCATCACCAAATGTCAGAACTTCTTCAAAATTTTAACAATGGTGAAAGCCTATTTTTCTATAAAATTGTACCTAGCTTCGTAACCTTTCAAGGTCATTGAATGGAATGTGATAGGATGCTCTCCATTTCCCTCCTCACACTTCTGAGTGAGTACCAAAGCTATACTATGTTGGCCACTATACACATAGAGTAGAAAGTCTTTAGAAAAATATAGGTTGACCAACATCGAGGCTACAGAGATGGCTACCTTTAGTTGCTCAAAAGTTGCTTTTACTTCGGAGGTCCACTTGAAAAATAGGTTCTTCTTAAGCATCAACATAATTGGTCTTGCGATGCTTGCAAAATTTGATATGAATCTGCTAAAAAAATTGATCTTCCCCAAGAAATATTGCAGTCCCTTTTGGTTCACTAGTAGAGGTAATTCCATTATAGATCTGACCCTTTTAGGGTATATTTATATTCCCTCCTTTGACACTACAAAGACAAGGAGTTTACCTTGAGGTACTTCGAACACACATTTTTTAGGATTTAAAGAAATCCTAAACTATTGGAATTTATAGAAAATGTTCTTTCAATTTTGAAAAGACCGTTAGGTCATCCAGATATATTAGGATAATCAGGTTGATCAATCCCTTGAAAGCAATATCCATTTCCTGTTGAAAAGTCATGCCAGTATTGGAAAGTCTGAATGACATCTTTGAATATGCAAATGTCCCCCACTTTGTGGTAAATGTTGTCTTATGTTGGTTGGATTCCTTCACATATACTTGATTATATCCTGAGAAACCATCTAGCAAAGAGAACATCCGTGATCTGGCCACAATTTGCAAGATCTGATCCATTAGTGGTAAAGGGTAATGGTCCTTCAACGATGCTTTATTTAAATCCTAAAAATTAACACAGAGTCAAATATCAACCTTCTTATTTCAGACTGGAGCTAATTTTGACACCCAAGTAGAATGTTTGATAGGGTATATGATCTTTGACTCGACCAGTTTGGTTAGCTCTTATGCCATCGATGCTTCAACCTTTAGATTGACTGGTCTTTTCTTTTGTCAGGAAGGTTTGGATCCTTCTACCAAGTCAATGGTATGTTGAATTATGCCCCATTCATAACCTCTCAAATCATCACAGGTCTAAGCAATAACCCCGTCTAATTTGAAACATAGATCCTTCAGTCTCTTCTTATCCTTGTGAGGAACTTCCCTTCTAACTTTCAACCTTTTGCTACTTTTGACATCTAGCTCTTTGTAATCCCTTGCATTTGTACATAGTATTTTCTTTCCATTCCTTACGTCTTCACAATCAAAAATATTTTCAAGAGAAATTAATCCTCGGGGAAGCTTGTTCCCTTTCAATTGGATGACTTGCTCCTCAGGAAATTCTACTCCTAGTGGTGAATAGTCAGAAGATGTCCCTGATTTCTGTATGAAGGAAGCAATTTCGATGTCATCATCAAATACTTTCTAGTTTTTATCATTGTTAGGAATTTAAGGTCATACGATGACTTGCACCATGCTCTACTTGGTCGAATAAAAAACTAGTTCAAATTGCGAGCCAACAGAAGCCATCCGATCAACAACATTGTTTTGTGATCAGAGATAACTTGTATATTAAAATATTTGAAGCTCTCAATAAGATCCCAAACCTGATGTATGTATTTCTTCATCATTCTTTTTTGCAATTTCTTGTCTACATACTTGGCTCACCACTAGCTCTGAATCTTTGAAATCTTGTATTCTCCTCGTGCCTATCCATTCTACAAGAATTTGTCCATGAACCAAGGCTTCATATTTGACATCATTTTTGGAGCATAATAAATGAAAATGGTAAGCTTTGAGGGTCTCTAATCATATTGGAGATTCTAGTCGGACACCCACTCTAGAGCTAGCTTTGCACTTGGCGCCATCAAAATACAGGGTCCACAGATGATTGTTGCCTAAATCATCAAATTCCTCTTGATCCTTCATTAATTTTGAAAAGACCTAATCATTTTCAAAAATCACATAGGTTCCTATCCCTTTTGCATGGAAGTTACCAAATGGATCATATTCAATGAATTGGTTGAGTAGCACCTCTTCTTTGGGAGTTTGATCACTTGTATCTTCTTCGTCCTCCAGCATTTCTACACAATATCTTTCTTGCTAAGAGATGGAGGTGTGCACTACTTCAAAGCATAGGATTGCATTGTCTGTAATGTGTTTGGGATGAAAATATTCAGAAAAAATCTTCATCTTCGCCCCATTCTTAGTTCTCAATATTAGGTGGGACCAATCGAGTGCTAAGTATTTGCCAATCTTTGTAGTGAGATCTCTTGAAAGTAACATCTTAAAGACCTGGGGAATGCCTATCACTACTACTTCTTGTGTGACTATTTGGCTTGGGCATGAGAAGAGGATCAGAGATAGATCCTTTATCCAACCAATGGTCAGAACCTTCTTCCCATCTAGTTGCATGATTCCTTTTTCAAGGGGCTCATACCTAATTTTCAAGGCATTAGCCACTTGTTTTGGAATGACAGTAGTGCTAGCCGCCAATTCAATCATATTATTATACAAAAGCTTATCTCCCACAATAAATGTCAAAAAGATAGGTGTGGGCTTATGCTTTCTTACCTCTTTTTATTTTGCATTGCATACATCATTCACATAAGTTGTTGCTTTCAGACCTTGAGGGGGTAACACAGATCCTTTGTCTCCACTTCAACCGCATGACTGAGTCACATTTTCCTATGAGATTTATTCTTTTCTTTTTAGTGCTTCCCAAAGAAATTTCTTTTGTTTAGGACTATATATGATGTCCCGCAATGATAAATTAGCATGCGCCTTCTTTAGTTGTTCCACCACATTGAGTGTTCAAACCGGTTGAGTCTTAGGCTTGTATGGTGGTATTTCTCTATTTTTTAGAAGAAAATGTTCTTCCATGACTGGGGTTGGTGTCTTATTCACCTCCTCTACCAATAGTGGGTCATGCGACTAGGGAAAATGTTGGATGATGGGAAATGGATCCTTCTTTTCCTACGGGAGTGGTCAATGTGGCTGAGGACATGGCAAAGCTTGTTGAATGTATTCTCCCATGAGCCTTCTTTTATATTTTGTGTTATAATCTAAATGTACTTTTGGAAAACTAGTCTTGGGAGCTTCATTTGAAAACATTGCATCTTCTTCTTCCATCCATGAAAATAGAGCTTAGTCAAGCGCAATATCTAGTTCTTGCTCCAAGGACATTACTTGCATTTGTGCTCTAAAATGAGCATTTTCTATTTTGGGAGATTCATATTCATCCATATTTAGGGGCACGTTGCTCCTTTCTTCCACTATCCTCTATTGCATATTTCCCCTTGGATAGTTTCAAGGCATATGGCTATCGCCACATGGGAAGCACCATACATTCTCATCTTCTACCAAATTGTTCTAGCCTAGAATCAACTCTTTACTTAGGCTATCTTTGACTATTTATAGCGGCATGGTGATCAGAACTATCTAGTTCATAGGAATCACCTATTGACCTCCTCCTCTATAGGATCCTTGGTATGGATTTTGTTGATAAGACAACTTTCCTATGTCATAGGCTTGGGAAGTCTACTTTGAAGGCATCACTTGCTATCATTTGATAATGATCAACTCATTAGAAAAATTATGCATGAGACTCTTCATGTCATTGATGTCTACCATGATTGAGGATGAACCCGACGAGCTTGTATGAGTGGTGGGTTACACGTACATAGACTATGGCGTAGCCGACATTGATTGCATACTGGAAGTGCTTGGAGTGGCCTCTTCCCAAAGGCCACCAAAGATATCTACAAGTACTAGCATCAAAGGTCATGGTGGAAGCTACTTGGCATCAATTAGATTGTTCTCAACATGCATAAACACCTCATATGTGTTGGGAAATATATCCCCCCATGGAGGTGATCATAACTGTGATGTCCAAATTTAGAGCCTTTAGATAGAACATGAACGCTATCGCAACTTGGGGTGGAGTAGTCACGGGGATCCTTTGCTAGGTCTTGTGGAACCTAGTGTTAAAATCACTCATGGCCTCTTTCAGAGCTCTCTTGATGGTGATTATTTGTTGTAACAATGAAGAGTGGTCTCCTTTCTCTGAGAAGCATTCAAATAACCATTCTTCGAGTTGATCCCAGGAGATGATAGAGCCTGAGGCCAGAGATTGATACCAATCTTGAGCCTTCCCTTTGAAAGAGGCAACTAACAGCCTCAACAATATTATCCTCTACTATGTTATGTACCCTACATACCTCCACTATATCTTGAAGGTGTTCAAAAGGGGTTTTGAAATCTTTTCAGAAAATTTTTAGAATAGCCCTGAGGGCATTAGTAGGTATGGGAGGCCATGCATCTAGGGGTGTGGGTGGACATAGTGGACTACCGCTATCCCAAGTAAAAAAATTTCTAAGAGTAGGGGGAGGTACATGAGCCATAGAGAAAATATTCCTATAAATTGGGTATATGGGTATTCTAATTTGGAAGGTTGAACCTTCGGGTGGAGTAGATAAGGCTTTGGATATTGAGCTCACTTCTTTCTCTATTACTCCTTATAGGTGATATAGAGCTTGTAAGTCTCCTCCTAGGTCTTGAGGAAAGTAACTAAGAGTACTGGAAATGGCCTCTTGAAGATGCTCTTGTCTGGACACTAGGCATGAAATTTCCAGTTTCCTTCCTTAGCCTGATTCAAGAAATATTTATGACTTCTAATCAGGAATTCGGAAAACTTCTTGTCCCACTAGGTGTGCCAGAAAAAGAACTATTGATCAATAAAGCTTGTACCTCTCTAACAGTCCTATGGGAAATTTAGTGAGTGGGGGATCAATTTGTGCCTCACTGAATACCTCTAGGATTTTTATAGAAAGTTGACTCTTCTTCGGGGTTTGGAGAAAATGGTAGAAGGGAATGTAAATTAAAACATAAAAATGGTGAAGCGCCAATGCTTTTACAACATTTCAAAATCAAACCATTCCTATGATTGATATAATTAGACACAGAACACCACAACCCTTCATTGTTGGAAGAGAATGAACAAAAAAGGCTAACAACAAGCATAGTGTAGACTTTAAAATCTTTTCGCAAGCAGTGTTCATTAAGGTCCAATCAAACATAAAGATTTCTAAGGGTAACAGGAAAAACATTCAAAAATTGCATCAACTCTCCCTCCTAATACAACATAATATAATAAAACAAACTTTTAGAAAAATAGAGAAGTCCAATAACATAATTCAGTTTTCATGAGTTATTATGCTACCATATGAGCATACATCATGGAAATCAGCTACTTAAACTATTCAAATTTGGCTTGCAAGACATAATATTTCATTTAGAATGAAAACATAAAGAAAGAAAGCTTGATAAAGGCCATACATGCACAGTATCAATGATTTATTCTCAATGGTTTATGCTTCAAATATTCAATGAACTTTAAAATAGAGGTCGGATGCCAATACAACAATAGTTTAAGCCTTAAAAGATATAACATTCCAAAGAAAAGTATTTATACAACTTTGGAAAATAGTTCTATATCCTAAGAAAACTAAAGAAACCTTTCCTTGACAAAGGAAACTGAAACTTGGAATCCAACCCTTTCCAGTATCACCGCCCCTCTTTTATAGTTGTAGAAAGAATAAAACATTGCCACAACACAAAATTAATCACTACCAGGTGTTGGATTTTGATTGCACATGATCTGATTGTAGATCCTTGGTTAGGTCATAACAATCTTTGCTCATCAATTCTCAACAGTTGTATTAATGCTTTTTAGATATTTAGCAAAGATAGAGGCCTATAAATGATCAAATCCTAGAAACACATCTTGGAAAAAGATCCAATTGACCAATCACATCACCTAGTGGCACAGACTCAAATTTTCAATCTTGAAAACCAAGAAAAGAAAAAGGCCAAAAAGCTCCGGCAAACCCCCAAAAGATATCACTTTATAAGAAGCACAATCCACCTGCAACGAAGGGATGACATGTTAAAAAGGAGGAAAATTTTGAGCTGATGAATATAGCTCCTTAGAAAGTCTCCAATGAGCCAACACGTGTCTTGAATCTCTCCTAAAAGGAAGGTGAAAAATGAAATCTATGCAGCCACCATGTGGCGCATTGCACACCTTTCTGATAACTCTACTTGAGTACAAGCACATTCAAAACTAAAAACATTAAACATGTTGAAAATCAAAATGATTAAGGAAAAAAATACTTCACACATACATATGATATACTCCACTTGTTACATATCACAATTTTCTTAACTCCCTTTTGCTTCACAACTATGATGTGAAATAATATTGCGATGCAATAATATATTGTAGCTTTTCTTTGTTGATGTCACCATCCACTAACTTTTATCATCACATATCACTTAAATCACATGCTGAGGTAAATTTCAAATTGTGATGTGAAGAATTTGAGTGATAGTTGTTTGATCTCCCATCCTTCATCCTTTACTATTGAACTTATTCATTTCATATTACACAAACACTTTATCATGGAAATATATAAAAAATGATATGAAGGATTGATGCGATACACACACTCCACCAACCAGTAACATTAGGTAAAGGGGGCCAATCACCCCGATGACACAAATGGCTTAAGTGATACTTAAGAAACCTACAACCATGAATATCTATTCAACACACAAATAGAAATCCTAATCAGCACAATGAATACAACACTTAGAGTTTATATACAAAACCCTAGTTATGAAAAAGAACAAAAGTATATCATTTTATGAGCTAATCCATGATCTCCTAAACATGCAGATTATGCTTATAGAATATTCATGAAAAACCCATATCAAATATGCTTCTCATTTTCTCTAAAACTTTTGGAAATAACCTCTATGATAGCATGCCAACATTTCATGACAAAATTGCATCTTTCTTATTAACATTGAAAAACATGCTATTCTCTCCATCATACACATGAATGATATTTTTTGACATCAATGACAACATTATGCCAATTATGTCAACAATATCCCCCTTTGGCATTGATGGAAAAACTAAAATCCTCTATACCAATTATACCAAGACTTATATGAAATTCTATGTACCAAGTGTCCAAATTGAATATTCATATATCAACATGAACCATGTCAGCAACCATTTGATTATCTATAGTCATAACTCCCTCGTAGACATATCTCTACTTTTGATAATATAATGAGAATGTTGCCCAATTTCTCCCCCTACTCCAATTGCATGAGCATTTGAACATTATCTCCAAAAACTTGTAAACTCAAAGCATTTCTCAATTTCTCCCCCTTTTTCATCAATGACAAATGAACACATTTTGGAAATATATCTTACACTGATGTTCTCCCCCTTTGAGACACTATGTAAAGAGAAAGAGTGTGTCCAATCTGCCATCATCATGTAATTAGGAATTTGTAAAACCTATGCATATTTGGCTTGACTCTTCTTTGGCCTTCGAAGGATGAGTAAAACTTCCACAAATCTCCCCTTGGACTAATGCCCTATCACTATTGTTAGTGATGTAATTTGGGAGAAAGTACTTGCAATTTCCATCTTAAGTACTCAATTTTTTCTTTAGGAAGAGGCTTAGTGAATATGTCTACAACTTGTTCCTTAGTTGGAACATATTCCATTGTGACTTCTTGATCTGCTACCTTTTCACTTAAAAGGTGATATTTTATTGAAATTTTCTTAGTTTTGGAATGCATCATTGGACTCTTTGATATATTAATTTCACTTGAATTGTCACAAAGAATAGATATGGGATCTTTGTACTCTACCTTGATGTCTTTAAGTGTTTGTTTCATCCATAATACTTGAGTACAACTTGTTGATGCTTCCATATAATCTACTTTTCCTATTGAAAGAGTAACTGACTCTTACTTCTTGCTTATCCATGAAAAAAGTTTATTTCCTAAGAAAAATGAACCACCACTAGTGTTTTTTCTATTATCTACACTTCCTCCCTAATCATGATCTATATATGTTGTTAAAGTAAAATATTCACCTTTTGGATACCATAATCCATAGTCAGTTGTATTCTTGATATATCTAAAATTTATTTTCACTTCATTGACATGTGAATCTTTTGAGCATCTTGGAATCTTGCAACCATGCATACTTCTTGCATAATGCCAAGTCTTTATGTTTTTAGGTATAACAAACTACCTATTGTTTATTTATACATAGTTTTATTTGTATCAAGAGATCCATTTATTTTACTCATTTTACATCTAGTTATCATAGGAGTACCAACTGGCTTACTATCTTCCATTCCAAACTTCTTAAGCATCTCCTTAGTATACTTGGTTTGAGATATGAATAGCCCTTCATCATTTTATTATATTTGTAGGCCAAGGAAAAATGAAAGTTCTCCAATTATGGACATTTTGAATCCATCTTGCATTTGAGTAGCAAAATCTTTATGCATTTTATTATTTCTACCACCATAAATGATATCATCTACATAAACAAAAATTAACATATGATTATCTTCTGATTTAAAGTATAGATTATTATATTCACATCCCTTGTTGAATCCTTGTAGTTGCAAGTACCAATCTAGCCTTGAGTACGAAGCTCTAGGTGTCTGTTTTAGACCATATAGTGCTTTCTTTAGTCTACAAACAAAATTATCTATTGCTGACAGTTGAAAACCTTCAGGTTGTTCAATATAAACTTCCTCTTATAGGTTTCCATTTAGAAAAGTAGACTTGACATCCATTTTATAGACTTTAAAACCTTTAAAAATCAAGAATGCTAGAAACATTCTTATGGCTTCTAATCTAGCAACTAGTGCAAATGTCTCTTCAAAATCTATAGCTTCCATTTGTGCACACCCTTTGCACACCAAAATTTATTTATTCCTCACAATAGCTCCATCTTCATTGAGCTTGTTTCTAAAGACCCATTTTGTTCCTATTGAATTATTGTTCAAAGGTTCTAGAATCAATTCCCATGTTTTGTTCTTTTTAATTTGGCCCACTTCTTATTCCATGGCTTTTATCCAATTCTCATATTTACTTGCTTCATAGTTTTTAGGTTCAATTTCTAATAATAAGGAAAAATTACATTTCTCTTGATTATTTGCAAGTCTTCTCCTTGTTTGGACTCCTTCATTTTTATCTTCTTATTCTCCATCAGTTATTTCTTCTTCAAACCCTGATTTTTCTTTAGAAATATCTTTATCAGATTGAACATGTGTCATGTCTTCATCAACCTTGACATTTATACTTTCCACAATTCTCTATAGCCTCTTATTTTAACATTTATAGGCTTTGATTTGAGTGGAATATCTAAGAAATATTCCTTCATCACATCTTGAATCAAATCTTCCCAATTTATCTTCATATCTTATAATGTAGCATTTACTACCAAATACTCTAAATTATTTAACTAAAGAAGGTCTACCATTCCATAATTCATAAGGAGTCTTCTCATTGTTTACTCTTAGTTTAACTCTATTCAAAGTATATAATACATTATGTACTACTCTCTAGTACACATCATGTAACTTGGCTTCATTTACCATTGTTCTAGCCATTTATTTGATTGTTTTGTTTTTTTCTTTCAATAAATCAATTTTGTTGTGGAGTCCTTGTTGTAGAATATTACATTTGAATCCCACGTCTTTCACAATATTATATGAATTCATTTAAGGTGAATTCTCCACCTTTAGAAAATATTAAGTATTTAATTCTTCATACAGTTTAATTCTCAATCAGGGATCTTAAGATTTTAAATCTTTCAAATGCTTGAGATTTTTCCTTCAAAAAGGTTACCCATGTCATCCTTGAGTAATCATTTATGAGTAACATGAAGTATATTCTCCTTTTAATACTTTTTTCCTTATAGGATCACATAGATTAGTTTGTACTAACTCCAAAGGTTTTGAAGTAGCATATTCTTTTATTTGAAATGTAACTCTTCTTTGCTTACCTTATTGATATTCATTGCATGTAGTATTTGTAGGTTTGGTTATCTTGGGCATATGTCTAACAAGTTTCTTTGAACTTACCTTTACCAAGTTGTCATATTTAACATGACCCATTCTTCTATGCCATAACCAAATCCCATTAATATGTCCTATAAGATATTTTTTGTTATTTACTTCCTTGAGTTTGTAAATATTACTTTCAATCCTTTTTCCTTCTACAACTAATCTTCCTAAATTATCTTTCATTATCTTGTAGCCTTTTACATTGAATGTTACTTTGTATCCATTGTCACACATTTGACTAACACTAAGTGGATTATGCTTTAATCTTTCAACACAAAGAACATTATGTGTAGGTAGTTTTCCGTCTATGCTTACTATGCCTTTACCACTTATTTTTATTGTATTTATTGTCTCCCAAAGTAATGGAACCTTATTTGTAGCTACTTAGTTTGATAAAAATTTCTTATCATTGATCATGTGTTTAGAGAAACCATTGTCTATAACCCATTATTTTTTTCTACATGGAATGTAGTTTGAGCAATCATTCACTGTACAGTCTCTTGATCTTTCTCTTTCCATACTTTCTTGGGTTTGTTCTATTTATCAGAAACTTGTGAACCCTTGTTCACCTTAGGAAGTACATCTCTCCTTTTACTTTGTACTCTTGGATTTACAAAGTTCTATCTACAATTTTTATCTATATGAGCAATATTTTTGCAATTATATCATATAACATATGTATCTACCAAAGGAGCTATGCGAACCCTTTTCCTATTACCTGCAAAACAACATGAGTAAACAAGTTAAACAAGGAATTGCAAGCCAAAACAAGGATTCCCCATGAAATCCATTTATAACCTCAAACTAGGAATGAAAATAATAAACATTAAATCCTAATTAGATATGCAAACTCATGATCCCATGGGGGAAATTGGTGTCAATTTGATGTGAAAATTGGCCCTTTCCCAATTCCTAAGATGCAAGCTTTGAATGTTGAAGATGATGTTGATCCACTTTTGATGAAAGATGGGAACTCCAAGCCAAAAATCTGCAAAACCTAGCTATGACTCAATGATAATGGATAAAATTCAAGAGATATTTGAGCATGGTAACTTTTCTTGGATTGTGGATGATAAAATGAGGATATGAGCTCTTCATTTATAGGATTTCAAGATGGATGAATGTCCAAATTTGAACAATGTGGGACTAACATTCATCCAATGATATGATGCCACTTGTCAAGCTATGAATGGATGATGGATGTGCAAGATTTGGGGTTTGTGCCAATAAATGAAAATATTTGAATTTCAAAATTGTTGAAATGACATGCAAGAGGGAAGGGAAAATGAAATAAATGCCACTTGGCTCAAGGCAAAGGACATGTAAGATGAAGTTATTGCCTTGTTGGATGTACATGTTGACTTGGAATTTTTGAATTCAAATTGAGAGAATATTCCAAAAGATGCCATGTGAGGAAAATAGAGATTTAATAAATGAATTAAATCTATTTTCATGTGCAACTTGCATTATCTAGAGGATGTGACATGGGATGAGGTTAAATTAATCAAGGGTTAATTAATTTCACAAGAGATTTGATGATGTGACTTATTTGAGTTAGATTTATGGATTTATTTAAATCAAATAAGAGAGGAATATGATAAGAGGCTAATTAAATAAGGATTTTGATTTATTTAATTAAAAGGGATGGTGTTAGATTAAATCAAATAAGGTTTTATATTATTTAATTTAATGGACAGACATTTAGAGATTTAATCAAATAAATTGATTATTTAATTAAATAGGGATAATTAGATCAGATGGATTGATTTAATTAACAAGAGAGATGACTTGCTTAGATAAAATGATTTATTTAATTAAGAGATGAATATTGATGAATTTAATCAAGTAAGGGAATTTGATTAAATGGTTAGACTGGGGGATGATTCAGGAAGAAGTGATGTTAGTAAGTCAGGATTAGATGCACGATGTCAATCGGTATATTTTATGTGTCTACATTTTCCCCCTCTTTGAAGCAATGCACTTGTTGCATTGGTTCAAAGAGGAAATGATCTCAATCAAATCCAAAAAAAATTGATATTTAAAACTTGCCCCACTATTGCAAGGCAAGAGAAAACATGCCATTATAATGCCCCCTCGAGAGATCGGATGAATTTTTTTTTTTGGGTGATCTTGCAAAAAAAATGACAAAGTACCCGACAAGTCTGAAAGGGGTCCAGGAGGCTAAAAACATGTCTAAATGCAATAAAACGATGAAAAACAAGTCTCAAATAGACAAAAATAGGTTCGGGGGTCTAAACCCTAGTAGGATAGCCATTTATGGTTAAAAAACCCTAATTTTTAGGCTTAAAAGGGGCCTGAGGGGTCACTTTAAAGTCATTTTCATACACCTTTCCTAGCAAACTTGAGATTCGAGCTCTAACCCTTCGGCGATATGGCACAACAACAGCTTCCCCTACACATTTTAGATCGAGTTCGGACATACCAGCGACCACCTGGCATCGGGGCACCGGTATGTGACCCTTACTGAAGCCTCGTCTTTTGATTTAATGCATTAATTACTACTTTAAAAGGTGAGCTTGCCTCCAACAACGCTATATAGCACTGCTCAGCATTTAAACTGTGTCACACCATGCTGTTTTGCACTACAGCGGTGTAGTTCAGAGTTTAGAAACTCTGATGCTAGGCTCAGGCTCGGCGGGCCGGTTTGGATAAAGTGCACCGCGGCGGTGCCCTTTTCATGCAAACATCGACGCTAGGAGGGAAAGTGCACTGCGGTGGTGCATTTTTGCTCTTTTTGGGGTTGAGTGTCAGAGTTTGAGTAAAATAAAACTATGAAGCCTTCACAAACTGTGCCGCTGGAGGAAATCTTGGAGCGTTCGACCAAGAATTTTTCAAAAAATTTAAAACGGTGACTTTCCTTGATGTAGGACAGGCCGAGGGAGCTCTACTCTTGCGAGCACCGTTCGAGGGATTTGGTGAGCATCTTATGAGACCTAAGCGACAAAGACTAGGATCGACTAGGAGTTGCAGGATTGTGTCACATTGCGTATGTTGCACCTGTGCGCACTCACCTAGGGATGTTGTCAGCGCTAGCCGAGAGGTGGCACAGTGAGACATCATTGTTTCATCTTCCCACTAGCAAGGCGACCGTCACCTTGGAGGACATTTGGCGCATTTTATGATTGCCTATTCATGGCCGAACGGTGATCTATGATATGGAGGAGGGATGTGAGTGTTGTATCAGATTCCTTGCCACATGAGACATCATTTACTATGAGGGATAGATTAAGCTCGTGTGGTACAGGGTTATAGCACCTCCCTTCCGCTGGGCGGTTGTAGTGATCATTTCGGGTTTGGTTGCCCCAAACAGATGAGGGCGGTATTTCAGTCTCGGTTGGGGTTATTGCTGGGAGTGGATGGTTTGAGATAGGCCAGTTCACTTCACATGGGGGCCTATCCTGTTGTCTTCACTTTACAGGGACCTCCATGAGTACGTATACGTGGATGGCAGAGTGTTGTGGGATGGAGTGACACTTCTTCATGTTTGGGCATGGGAGCACATTTTTGTGCTACGTCCACGGGTCATTCCTATTTTGATGGGGGTAGAGGATGCCCTCGTGGCACTATACAGAGGTGGTGTGTCCTTCACACACACTGTCGAGCATGGGATCCCCTAATGGAGGAGGGTCCTAGATGAGATGCTTGTCTTTACTTGGCGTCCATAGCTTGGTTGGCCCGAATGGGCTGACAATGTTGCTCAGCTCTTTAATTGCTGCCAGGATCAATATATGTAGGGATGGGAGCACACGATGATCGAGAGGTACGTACCTGGGCATGTCTAGCATCAATTCAATGAGCCGTCGGATTGGCCTAATGATGACTACGTAGTTGTATCTGCACGCAGCATGACACAGGCGTCATGGGGTCATGGTATTCCTACCTATGAGGTAGTTGATAGCTTCAGGTAGTTGGTAGCCTAACCATGGGCTTATGATCAGGGCTTGGTAGATCTAGGGACTACTCAGGCCTATAGAGACTGGTTTAGACCTCCTCTTTAGTTGACCGTTCTAGGTGAGGATCCAGAGGTGCGTAGAGTCAGAGGCAGAGGGAGAGGATGAGGACGAGGGCGAGGACCGAGGGTCAAGATTCAACAAGATCCACCATTGGTGCCCCCAGTCCCACTAGGTCACAAGGATTTCCATATGTAGGATCAGTAGTAGGATCCGCTAGTCCCACTACCACGAGCCGAGGGTGAGGATCAGGCTCACGTGCAGCCACGGGTACAGCCACAAGGACAGGCAGACAATCGGGATGCACTGATTGCATAGTTGTAGGCCTAAGTTTAGGCACTGATAGCAGAGAGAGACCAGGCGAGGGCTGAGAGAGAGTAGTTCAGAGCAGAGAGGGATCAGGCTATGCAGTAGAGACAAGTTGTAGAGCTACAGGCAGCCATAGAGCTAGGCCGCAGGCAATAGACCGAGAGTATCACAGCCTCCTTCTCCTAGGGTGCAATGCTAGTACGATCTTACAGGGATGCTATCTGAGAGATAGAGTACTACCATCCGGCTTACCATGACACCGTACCTAGAGTAGATTGGGTCCTTGAGTACTCAGAGCAGGCCAGCCAGAGACCACCAGAGGGTCACGATGACAGAGGTGAGGGAAGCATTCATAGAGATCAAGCGTTATCCAAATGATACACATTTTTTGTGCCTTATGGGCTCATTTTTGATAGCTTGATGGGTGTTTTGTACCAATTGACATATATGTGTACAGTGATCTGATTTATTCTTTGTACTATGACAGTGACATGATTGATGATATGATATACATGAGTCAATTTTGATGTGATGTACTGTGTACTCCTTTATGCATGGATGATTTATTTCCATATGCTTTATAGTGATGTTTTATGGATGCATTTATTTCTAATGATGTATGCATTATGATTATGACCTATGATATGATGTGCAATGATGTTAACTATATGATGGTTAATTTTATGCCAATGCAATATGTGATATGGGTTTTAATATGTAAAATGATATTATCTATGGTATATGCAATGATGTGTGGAAAATGCTTATATATGAGATGATTTATGGATGGATGTGATATGATGCGATGGTCGTGATATGATGCTAATGAAATGGTGTTAATGCATAATGAAATTGAGATGCTTAGAATAAAAAATGTTATTATCCTAAATGATGATGTATGTGATGCAATGATATGTTAATGAAAAGTGATATGATGATGCCTAATGTGATCGTAATGTGATGATATGATGTCATTTATGTTATCCAAGTATGTATGCGTAATGAATTAAATGCTTATATACCTATTGCTTATGATTATGCAAAAATGATTATGGAATTCTTTTGTAGATACTATGTGATGATTTAAATGGTAATATGAAATGGTTGTGACATGCAAATGAATTTTTATGCAATGATCAATATAATTCCATGAGATGTAATGTAATGGGTGAAATGCAATGACATGGATACACCTATTTATGAAGAATATTTATGATAACCTGTTTATGATGATTAAAATGAAATGCATATGTTTCCTATATGATATGCTTATGCAATATGCTAATGATTTGTGGATGCAGGATCGATGACGATAATGGTGTTTATGATCAACTTTCATAGTACCTTGTTAGCATGATTAGTAAGAAAAGAAGAAGTCATTTCAACAAGACACAAGATGATGCACATGCAGATGATGATGATGATGATGATGATGATGATGATGATTACTTGCTGAGGAATTCGGATTTTCAAAGGACCGATTTCCTTATGTTTGATAACACGTGTGGTACAATGCATCAAGGTATAGACAACCAGGATGGTGTTGTACCTAGTGTGATGGACTTTGACTTGACAATCAGATAGGAGTATTCTTGTTCACACCTGACATACGAAAATCTTGCTAGGATGTACTTCAAAAGTTTCAGACACCTCGGACCAAAACACGGAAAGGTAAACCTATCCTTGTAATAGTCAACAATTTTCCCTAGACCTCTTCCATACATACCTAACAAAGCAAGTATTCGTCGAGGTTATATTACAATAACGTCCAACAAGCACAACAGACAAAAGGAAATGATCATTGCCCCATTCCTATTTCTTTAAATCCTTTGTTTTGGGATATCATCGAGATGTCCTTGGAATGAGCACAAAATAAGATAAGTCAAAAGATAAAGACCAAGTAAACAAACAAACTAATGCTCTTCAATACTGCTAACGGAAAGAGGATGTGTTTTCTAAGGATGATAAGAAAAACTTATTGCCAAAAGATAATGCCCATTGTAGGAAGGATTCATCCTAGGACATGTTAGTGGATGGCGGCACGTCATTTCATTTACCCAAAGTGTTCTAAGGGATGATTGATATCGGACCGATTCCAATGATGAGTTACCAATACGAAGAGATAACTAACTTGCTTACACACTGACTTAGACTTTAGACTTGACATTTTTGAGTTTTCACTTTTAATCTACTAGACTTGTTTCTGATTATCCTATCAAAGATTGAGGATGGCGATTAGTTTATTATGGATGATGATTATTGTGGGTGCAAGCGAGATGAGATAGATGGATTTTTTTCAAATATTTGGATGTTCTTGGAGTTTTGCAATGTTTTGAGGTTGTTTTTTGTATTTTTCAAGGTTTTACAAATGTTTTGATTTTTGATTTTTCAATGTTTTGGGATTTTCTGAGGTTTTGACCAAGAGACTAGCCTAAAGACCTAGCCTAGGGGTCTCGAGGGCTGGTCAACAGACTAGCCTTGCCTATGTTATATACGTAGAGACCACGTAGTTCAACTGACGACCTGACCGATTTACAGATGATGATATACATGATGAGATGTAAGCTTATTGTGACGGATTCCTATAGGACTGGCCTAAATGTCTCGGGGGATGATCAAAGATCAACCTTGCCTACATTCAAGCTCAGAGATGATGTAGTTCGACAAGACGACTCTATTTTTGACATTTTGGAAAGACTTTTTAGCTTATTTTTGGATTTTCATGATGTTTTGAATGTTTTTGGATTTTTTGATTTTCTGATGTTTTTGGATTTTCTGATATTTAGGACCTTAAGGATATACACAAATCCGATCTGATAAGAAGATGCCCCCATCATGATGTAATAGACTACTCTGATAAAGGCATGATAGACTGACCTCGAGTAGTACTAGGAGGGATCACGATACAAAAATAGGACCAAGCTATGGTGTAGATGCAAGTCGATGAGTGACAGATGGAGACCTGAATGTGATGAATGATGGAAGCGAAATAGATGGATGATGCCAAACAAGCTGTAAAGATCTTGGTGGATGGAAAGTGCTTATTTACACAAGGTGCCTATTTTCCAGGTTTTCACCAAGGTACTTGCCCAAAGTGCCACCAAAGTGGTTTTTACTATAGGACGATTTTTTTGATGCTTTTTCCAATTTTTTTGGATTTTTTGCTTTTTTGATTTTTTTTGTTGTCACCAAGACGCCTGTTTGCTAGGTTTTTGCCTAAGTAACCATTTTTTAAGGACTTTTTCTAATTTTTTTTTTATGTTTTCGTTCTATACCTTGAAAGATTTAGGCATAAATTTTTTTGAGATGGGAGCTATTCATAGGCTCCTGCAGAGGTTCCCCTTCGAGTGTTGATAGCTAATATGCCCCTGATTTATAACTTGTTGTGATGACAAAAGGTCCTAACCAATTAGGTTTGAACTTGCCTTTGTTGCTTGTGTTTGGGACATTCTTCTAATTTTCTTTTAAGACCAGTTCTCTAACTTGGAAAGTCATGTTTCTGATTTTGTTATTGTAGCTTCGTTTGAGTCTATTTTGATAGACTTGCAAATGTTTTAAAGCATCTATGCATCTCTCATCCAGTAGCTCCAGCTCATTTGATCTTGACACCCAGTAGTCCTCATTAGTGATGAGATTTTGCAATGATATTATGAGGGATGGGAGCTTGATCTCAATGGGGAGTATGACTTCTAATCCATGGACCAAGGAGAAGGGGGTGGTACCAGTGGGTGTGTGGATGTTGGTTCGATAAGCCTAGAGGGCAGGATTAAGCTGCAGATGCCAGTCATGACCTACATCATTGACTGTTTTCTTAAGGATTTTCAAAATGGTTTTATTTGTAGCTTCTGCTTGGTCGTTGCCTTGGGGATAGTACAGGGTGGAGAAGTGATGCTGGATTTTGAATTTCTTGCACAAGTCACAAACTTCCTGGTTCTTGAATGGTGTCCCATTATCTGAGATAATGGCCTGTGGGATTAAGCTGTAAATGCCAGTCATGACCTACGTCATTGACTATTTTCTTAAGGATTTTCAGAATGGTCTTATTTGTGGCTTTTTCTTGGCCATTGCCTTGGGGATAGTACAGGGTGGAGAAGTGATGCTGGATTTTGAATTTCTTGCACAAGTCACGAACCTCCTGGTTCTTGAATGGTGTTTCATTATCTGAGATAATGGCCTGTGGGATACTGTAACGATAGATGAGATAGTTTAAGATAAATTTTGAGATTTGCTTCCCAGTGATATATGTCATGGGTATGGCCTCTACCCACTTTGTGAAGTACTTAGTTGCAGTTATGATGAACTTGTGGCCATCGGATGAGGTGGGTGTAATTTTCCCAATGAGATCGAGTCCCCACTGCGAAAAGGGCCATGGTGTGACGATCAGGTGAAGCTCTTGAGCTAGAGCATGGATGAGTTCCCCATGCTACTGACATTGTAAACACCTTTTACCATGATCATGCGCTTCTCTCTCCATTGTGGGCCAGTAATACCCCATCCTCAACAGTTTCTTGGTGATAGTCATTCCACTTGAGTGTGAGCCATAGATACCATTATGAACCTCTGTTAGAGCGGTTAATGCCTCCTCAACATTTAGGAAGTGTAGTAAGGTACTTTCTATGCTTCTACGGTATAGGGTATCACCTAGGATCACAAATTTGGATGCCTTTTTAACAAAGGTTCATTTTAGGCTTGATGGTAGGTTAGCGGGTATGACTCCTATTCGAAGATATGTATAGATGTCATGATACCAAGGATTGCTAGGACCAATGATTTCACACACATTTTTTGATTATGGTACCTCGAATGTGGGAACAAGAAGCTGCTCAATCAGAAATTCATATTTTGGCATGTTATGAGGGATGTCTAATAGGGACCCAATTGTAGCCATGGCGTCTATTGCTCTGTTGTTGGTTCTTGGAATCTACTCAAATGTTATGTCAATGAAGAATTCCTTTAGATTCTCCACCAATTTCTTATATGGAGTGAATTTATCATCCTTAGTCTGATATTCATTATTGACCTGATTTATGATCAACTGAGAGTCTTCATACACCTTGAGAGCTATGTGTAGACACCTAAAAATGACCTAGGCCTGCAAGCTTCATTTTTACCACTTTCATCCTAACATAATTATGACATTTAATTATGTCCTTGGCCCACATTCGACTATTAATTAAATAATTCATAATTATTTAATTAATTCATGTCTTTGTATTCTTTATGATTATTAAATAAATAAATTTTATTTATTTATTAAATATGTCACCAATTGTCTAAGTCTTCCCTTAATTAAATAAATTTCTTAATTTATTTAATTCCCCTTTGTCATATATTTCTTCCTGATTATTAAATAAATGAGTTTTATTTATTTATTTAATATGTCACTAATTGTCTTAATTAAATAAATTTATTAATTTATTTAATTAATTAATCTTATCTACTAAGTTAAATAATTATCTTTAATTATTTAATTCTCAAAATTAATATTCCTCTCATTTTAAATAAATCAATTATTTAAAATATCATCACAATCTTAACTGTCAGTCTATTTTGGTAAATAATCTGAAAAAGATTATTTATTGTCTCATAAAATCCATAATTTGAATTAACTCAATTCAAAATGGTAACTAATCTTCCAAAAATCAAGTAATCGGGCAGATTCTTGATTTTCCAAATCTGATCTTCAATCCAACTCTTATCTTCTTCATTTTTTGAATCTCACAAATCAGGAAGTCTTTATCTTCTTGATTTTCTAAAATCCTTATTTTCTAATTAATTTATCTCATTCATTCTCCACCGTCGATCCGATTATCTGAGATATTATTGTGACCGTTCGATTAAGGAATTTTCCCTAACCCTGATTAGGGATTCTCAGATTTAATCTGGACCTTTCGTTCTAGGTCTTTCTGAGAATTCAATCTCATCCGTCCACTCAAAATTGTGTTTTCTATAAAAGACAATTATGCTCATAATTTCGGGATCTGACAACTTCATTTTTAATTTAATAGTCATTATAGTCATTTGGCATTAGTAGTCATTATTTCATTTTAGCATATTGTCATAGGCATAGGCATTTAGACATTGCATAAATCCTTAAAAACTTGTTGTAGGTCTTAGACATTTGCAGATTGCTCACACAATGAATCTAAGGGCAACATCATCTAGCAAGTAAGAAGGTACTATGGAGAAAAAATTGTGTTTTATTGTTTGTTTTCACTATTTTGCAGGTTACAGCCAAGAAGTCATATGAAATCCCGTCACCATCTTTTGAGTACATAAACATGGGTGAATAGAATCATTTAAAAAAATTTCTTGGTTTTGTAGATCTCGGTCTCAGCTTTCAAGAACTTCAAATAGTTTGAAATTTCATTAAGATTTGAGAAAGTTATGGCTATTTTAGTGATCATAGTTTTTTAAGTTTTAACTGTTAAAACCCAAATCTTCTTTTGTCTATAACATTTTTTTTGTGCAAAATCATGGAAAACATTTTATGGGTTTTGAAGGTCTACCATTTAGCTTTCTGTAGATATCTACCACTTAACATTTTGTTAAGTTTGAAGGAAGTTATCACTATTTTAAGTTTGTTGTTTTCATTTAAGTTTTTTCATTTTATTTTTGTTACTAATCTTTGTTGGCAATATGTGGCGTTGGAGTTTTTCATGGGTCAAAGACATTTATTCAAACTACTAACATGTGGTTTTGCAGCTACGCTTGTCAAAGACTCATTTCTCAAACAACGTGTTTGCGATTTCTAGTTTAGAAAACACTTCATTTTGGTGCTTTTAAAATGAATGCATGTTTGTTTATGTTTGATTGTGCTTGAAGGTGGTAGGTGATTATGATTTCACCTTGTGAAAACTAGGTGATCAGAAAACCAGACCCATCTTATTTTGTGTCACCCTTACGATTTAGTAATCGAAGTATCCTCTCCCCTTGTGCATTCGTGCGATCCTGGGTGTAAGAGAAATGGTTACTAACTTTAGAACTTGGGTCTGCTCTGGTGGGAAAAAGTACTCACCCCAGGATGACTCAGACGGGTAGTACCCTGACACCGAGGGACTTCCAGCTGGTATATAAAAGTGGGTTCTTGGGGAAAGCCCAAGAATCATGAGTGTGGTTCCGATGAGATGGATCCGAAAGGGGACTCTCGCTGCATGGATCATGCCCCATGAACAGAATGCCTGAATTAAAAACCTCTTGTTTTAGTGTCCAACCGTTATATTGGCCATTGCTTGGTATAGTGCAGGGTATAGTATCATGCCCGAAGACACTCACTACTGATCCCCTTGAGTAGAGATAGCAGTTCTTGGGAAGTCACTACCCAATAATTCAAATTTGGTGTGCTCGAATGACGTTAATGAGCCATGGAGGGGAGCCAATGCCACCAAAATTCTAAGCTATCCGCTCTCAAGAAGGAAAGGTATTTATCACCAATCCGGGGTATATCAGTGGGCTATACCAAGTATACAAACCATTGGCCTATTGGCCTTTTAGGATTGTACTTGTCTTATGTGTGTTTGCTTACACCCAAAACATTGTGCTTGTCAAGTTCTTGTTGGATTACTCAAACATTAGACACAATATTCACAAATCTAGACACAAACAATCGACCTTGGACAAATCAAACTTTTGAGAAAAACATCAAAAAACAATCTTAGTCCTCATTCTGAACCTTAGACTTTGCATTGTTCATCTTAGACCTCATTTTGAACCTAGACTTTGCATTAATCATTTTATTCCTTCGTCAGCATTATTGTCTTAGTCCACATTTGACACTTTGGCTTTGATGACCTTATCATCTTACATCAATCATTTCCTTAGACAAACATTATCATCACCTAGTCATCCTAGTCAACATTTTAGGAAACATAGTCTTGCATTGTCATCCTTTATCCAAAAAATCCAAAAAAACATAGGCTAGTGTCATCCTTGCATTTAGTTGTCATTCTCATCATTCTCATTTGAGAAAATCCCTTTTACAGTTGAGACTAGGCTTTATAGGCAACAATGACAAATGGAAAACTTTGGACAGGATTCCAATCCCAACATCGACAATAACACTTATGACATGAACAAACATTGGAATTTTTCCAACCCATTTCACAACATGAACATTCAATCTTCCATGAACATGCCATCTTCATCACAAAAAAATTTTGAACCATTCATACAAAGAGACCAAAATGGACAAGTATATTGGAAAGACATAGAAGCTGCAGCGCAAAATCTTGATATATTCTCCTTTGTAAAAAAAAAACAGTCTTACGTGACCCTCAAAGGTATCTAGCCATGCTTTTGGATGAAGGGGCTAAGTTACCACAAGTATTTGACATAAATACTTTGCCACCTCCATCTGTCTACCCTCACCATCAACAGTCACTTGACACAAATCCTATCATTAATTCACAACAAACGTCCACTTATCACCCCTATCCGAACCTTGACAAGGGAAACCAACTATCCACTAGTCCATTCCAAGTCTCCACATCATATGCTAGTCCTTCACCTATCAATCATGTCAATGTCTACATGCCCTATCAACCATCTATCAACTCATGTCAAGTCCCCACATCATACCATATCAATCCAGTCCAAGTTTCCACATCATATTTTAGTCAACCTTACACTAATCCAATCCAAGACTCCATGGCATATCCAGTCGAAGTCCTCATGTCACATCCTATACCATCACATCCTAATCTAGTCCAAGATTCCATGTCATATCCGGTCCAAGACTCCATGTCATATCTAGTCCAAGTATCCATGTCATACCCTTGTCCTTCACATACTAGTCCAATGCAAGTACCCATGTCATATCCTAGTCCTTCACATACTAGTCCTATCCAAGTCCCCACGTCCTATCCTAGTCTGTCATTCATTAATCATTTTCAAGTCATCCCCTCACAAGCCACATCCAGTCATGAAAATTCTATCATAGTCCAAATTCAAATCCCATTTAATAAACTTGAGGATACATGTCAAAATGAAATCCCAAAGCATGACATTATAATGTCACCCTCATGTTAAGAACAAGGTAGTCCATCCCATGACCCTATCTCAAAGGCCATTCAAGATGTCCTTCAAAATAATCATGACATCCAAAACACACCTATCCTTGTCCTTTATGCCATTCATGATCAAACACTTGCTGACCCTATACAAGCCTCGACTATTGACACTTCCCACGATGAGACACTTGCCTTCATGGGACACATAGATGATATTCCTCTAGAACAAGAATCTTCCACTAGGGACATGCTTGCATATGATCAAGTTATAGCTAAAATCATGGGAGTCTATGACACTAAACATAATTATGGCTTCAACAGTGCCTTGGAAGCACCAATAGAATCATCTGAACCTGACATGTCACACGATCAGACCAAAGATATTAGCCAAGAATATGTCCAACAAGACAATGAAGCTAAGACACTTTATCAACTAAGGTCATCTATCTTTGTCAGAGTAGGCTTTCTTGTAGATGAAAATATTACAAGTGATAGTGTCCATAGACATCATGATGGGTTAGCATCTTGCTTTCAAAACAATAAATACCCCATCGCAAATAGAATCTGTCAAAGCATGCAATATCAAGGCAAAGGACTAGGCATACATGAACAAGGCATTCGAGAACCAATACAACTTCAGGCAAATTACAGACATCAAGGTCTTGGTTATTCCTCAGACAACAAATCAAATGATGTCAGTGGTACCTCCTCGATACTGGGGGCAACTTTGTCAGATACAAACATCAAAATGGAGTCCATGAGAAATCCTTGTCATAAGATTGCTGCCAACACCCCCTCCACCCACACCATAAACCATCATTCCATCATAAATAAACCTTCCCTTTGGGACCAAAAAAAACAAAAGTCTTACAAGTCAAAAGATCAAAATCAAATGTCAAAGACCATTGAATCAAACAAAAGGACAAGTGGACAAATGAAATTAAAATGGATCCCAAAGAAAGATGGATCAAACAAAGACACCAAGTCAAATACAAAAGTCAATCACAATGTGGAGCCACAAGACAAGAGGACTCCCACATATAACACATGTCCACCTCCTTTAAAATGGTCATCAATCAAGGCATATAAATGTTGGTTCCAAACACCATCCCTCCAAAATCTGTCATCCACCATCCCAAGTATGGAAAATAAAAATTCATTCATCCAAACGTCCAAACAATATTTCCACGTCTACCATCATCTATCATAATCCTACATCTCGCCTAAAGTCCAAAAATCCTACGTCACAAATCTGTCACATCATGGCAGCAACTCTTTACCACAAGGACTCTCATGGCACTCTATTGCGATGTGCGTATTTTGATAAGGCCAACTCTAGTATCAGAAAGGATCACAATGACATCGATCAGTTATATGAAAGCGCTATGATCTTGACAAGACAACTCCTTCAGCAAGGTCATTATTGGCATATCATGGCACCGGTCTCTACATCGACACCGTCAGTGGATTCAGAACAGTCAGTGGTTATCTAAAGCATCCAAGCAATCCACAAAATCAGAAATACAAAAAAAAAAAATCAAAAATCAAAAAATCGTCACCTTGATGAAAACCTGGCAAACAGGCATCTTGGTGACACCAAAAAAATCAAAAAAATCAAGAAAATAGTAAAGAGAAAAATTTCATCCAATGGTGAAAACCCAGCAAACAGGTGCTCTGGACAAGTACCATGATGAAAACCTGGAAAACAGGTGTCATGTGTAAAATAAATCATCTATGTGGAATCTTACACTTTGGGGCAAGTCGTCTCATTTCCCATGCCTTCCTCATGACATTGACATCCATCTAAGCCCTATCATTTCCGTCCATTTTCCCACCTACCTTAGTCTTGACATAAAACTGGCACACATAAATCATGCTTTGGGAAAACTCTTGACATGTCTATCCTTCTGTCATACATGATTCATGAAACATCATGTCATTGACTGTCATAGTCTTATTGTCCTTATATGACATAGTCCTTGAAAACCATATGACATTCTCTTAGTCTCATGTCTCCCGTCCTTTACCAAGGCCACCTTTTGTCCTTTTATGCCTATCACCTATCTTGGCTTTCCCTTGTCAAACGGTCTAAGGATAATCATCATCCCATCTAGTCCTAACCAAGTCATTCCAAATGCAACGAGTCTAGTCCGTACAAGCACATTATCCAAAACATTACTTGACTGCATTCCTACCCTGGCTGTAGACCACGATACTTTCGTCACATTATCATCATTGTCCTCACGTTGTTTTGGGATGCATCCTTCCCACGTCAAACAACGTTGTCATCACCTGTCAATTGGTATTCAACTTGACTAGGGGCACAATCATGTTTTTCCTTGGATTCTCATGTGTAGGCATCAGTCATATGCATTTGTCACGATCCTCTTAAACATCAAAATACAAAAAAAATCATAAAACGACAAAAAGACAAAAACATCATAAAATGTCTTGAAAAAAGACAAAAAAATCATAAAATGTCCTTAACAAAGACGAAAAAACATCACAAAATGTTCTGAAAAAAGTCCTAAAAATCATAAAACGTCCTGAAGAAAACCACAACAAATCATCAAACTGCTCCGAGAACGTAAACACACTGTCATCTCTTGTCAAAGTCGGTCATGTCAAATCAGTCTTAGTCATTTGTCGAGCTATGTTGTCTCTACGCATTTGCTATGTAGGAAAGGCCATTAGTCAATGAGTCCCCAAGACATTAGGCCAGTCCTTTTAGGTGTGTTAAAATAAATCATGACTCAATCTTTTGTCATCAAAAAAATGTCATTGGTCGTGTCAAACTACGAGGTCTCTGAGTGCATGACGTAGGCAAGGCCATCTATCGATGAGCCCCCGAGGCCGCACTAGGTCAGTCCTTAAGGGTTCATGGCATTACATTAGCACACATGTCAAAATTATGCTAGTCAGGATAGATCATTTCTCCAAATGGGAAAACTCCTAAAACAAAGTACGACAATCATTCATTCAACATGACAATCATCTCACCATGGTATATTATCATCATATGGTCAACACAAGTCAAACTCAATCAAAAAAAGGCAAACTCAGTCAAAACAAGTCAAACTTAGTCAAAACAAGTTGAATTCAGTCAACACAAGTCAAATTATCGCAACCAGTCAAACTATCAATTTTGGTTACCTTTTAGATGTGTCCTTCTGAAGAATAACCTCAGTCATTTATGCCTTAGGATGTGTCCTTCCTAGGCATTGTCCATATCATTTGACATTTTTGAGGGATCCTTTTTGACACTTAAGGATCATTCCTCTCGACATCACTGTTCTTTCAGATGTGTCCTTTTGAAGAACAAAACTTTGACATTGGTGTTTTAGGATGTGTCCTTCCTAGACATCGACATTATTCAGGATGTGTCCTCCTTGAATATGGCAAACTTTGACATTCATCATCTCGACATCATTAAAACTTGACATCCAAACACACTTGGCAAATACTTGGCATTCGTTTTTGGCTTTTTATCATGTTACTAGTTTTTTAGTGAGATCCTGACACCAGGATTTAGAGAAGCAGCGATGTATCATGACATTTGTCTTGTCTTTTGACACTCATGTTACTAGTTTCTCAGCGAGATCTCAACAAAAGGATTTAGAAAAGCAACGACATATCATGATAATGGCTTTATCTTATTTCTTTTTGACAGTCATTTTGCTAGTTCCTCAAGGATGTCCTGGCAACAGGATTTAGAGAAGCAACAACATTTCATGACTTGTCCTTTTTGTCTTTTTCTGCTTGTGGTTGATTCTGACAAAGACTGGGGCAATAACGCTCTTGGTATGAGTCATGATCTTCCTTGTCTATGAATGCTTGTCCTATGTGATGGTACAACCTTGCACACCTTGATCTATGTCATATCATGGTGTTTGTTGGCCATCACAACAATCTTCCCAATGATGATTAAGAGCAATAAATATTAAAATTCCTATGGTAAGGTTTGAAGGATTTGGTCTAGGAACTAACATGCATCTTCTTTAGTCTTGTCATCTTCTCTCACCCATCTCATATAGGCATTGCATTCATGTCTTTTGCACTAAAATTTCTTCGTCTCTTCATATTCTAGTCTTCTAATCAATTTCGAGAGCACACCCATGTTCTTGGAACCCGTCTGTCCTCTCGAGGGGGCATACCACAACCCTCCTCGTCATTCTTCCTCATCTTATTTTGCACTAGGGCATATTTTTGACTTATTTTCTTTGTCAAAATGCAACATGCTACATTATGACAAAGAGGGGAAAATGTAGACACCTAAAAATGACCTAGGCCTGCAAGCTTCATTTTTACCACTTTCGTCCTAACATAATTATGACATTTAATTATGTCCTTGGCCATTCGACTATTAATTAAATAATTCATAATTATTTAATTAATTCATGTCTTTGTATTCTTCATGATTATTAAATAAATAAATTTTATTTATTTATTATATATGTCACTAATTGTCTGTCTTCCCTTAATTAAATAAATTTCTTAATTTATTTAATTCCCCTTTGTCATATATTTCTTCCTGATTATTAAATAAATAAGTTTTATTTATTTATTTAATATGTCACTAATTGTCTTAATTAAATAAATTGATTAATTCATTTAATTAATTAATCTTATCTGCTAAGTTAAATAATTATCTTTAATTATTTAATTGTCAAAATTAATATTCCTCTCATTTTAAATAAATCAATTATTTAAAATGTCATCACAATCTTAAATGTCAGTCTATTTTGGTAAATAATCTGAAAAAGATTATTTATTGTCTCATAAAATCCATAATTTGAATTAACTCAATTCAAAATGGTAACTAATCTTCCAAAAATCAAGTAATCGGGCAGATTCTTGATTTTCCAAATCTGATCTTCAGTCCAACTCTTATCTTCTTGATTTTTTGAATCTCACAAATCAAGAAGTCTTTATCTTCTTGATTTTCAAAAATCCTTATTTTCTAATTAATTTATCTCATTTATTCTCCACCGTCGATCCGATTATCTGAGATATTATTGTGACCGTTCGATTAAGGAATTTTCCCTAACCCTGATTAGGGATTCTTAGATTTAATCTGGACCTCTCGTTCTAGGTCTTTCTTAGAATTCAATCTCATTCGTCCACTCAAAATTGTGTTTTCTATAAAAGACAATTTTGCTCATAATTTTGGGATCTGACAACTTGATTTTTAAGATAGGCATTATAGTCATTTGGCATTAGTAGTCATTATTTTCATAGACATTGTCATAGTTATAGGCATTTAGACATTGTATAAATCCTTCAAAGCTTGTTGTAGGTCTTAGACATTTGTAGATTGCTCGCACAATGAATCTGAGGGCAACACAACATCCAGCAAGCAAGAAGGTGCTATGAAGGTGAAGCATGGAATGAAAGGAAGGTATAATCGTTCTTTGTTGTGATTTTCCATTGTTCTTGATAGCTTCTTTGGATTTTTAATGTCTCTTGATTAATATTCATTCCATCTAATTTTCCATTGATTACACTATGATGTTCCATTGCACTGCTATCCTGAGGCCTATAGTCAAAGCCTCATATTCTGCTATGTTGTTGGTGCAAGGAAATGCCAATTTGTATGACTTCAGTATGCAATCCCCTTGTGGGGTGATGAAGAAGACACCAGCTCCTGATCCATGTTGTGTGTGTGAGCCATCGAAGTATAGTTTCCAATGGTCAGCTACATTGAGGTTCAAAATGGATTCATCCAAAAATTCTAAGACAAGAGGGTCCTCAGAATAAATGGGTGCTTCTGCTAGTTGATCTGCAATAACTTATCCCTTAATGGCTTTTTGCTCTACATACTCGATGTCATACTCTGATAATATCATTACCCATTTTTCCATTCTTCCTGTGAGCATTGCCTTTGATAGGAGATACTTGAGGGGATCAATTTTCGCAATGAGCTTGATCTTGTGTGCCAACATGTAATGTCTGAATTTTTGGGATGCAAACACTACTACAAGGCAAGCTTTCTCGATGAATGAGTAATTTAGCTCATGATCGACCATTGTCCTACTGATGTAGTAGATGGCTCTCTCCGTTCCATTTTTATCATGCTAAGCTTGAGAGCTCCAAGGGTTGTTGTTCCTGACACATATAAGATCAATGGCTTTCTTGGGATGGGTGGCATTAAAATTGGTGGTGTTAGTAGATATTCCTTTATTTTTTTAAATGCTTCTTCGCACTTTGTATCCCATTTGTATGCCACTCCCTTGTGGATTAGGTGGGAGTATGGGTTTTTCTTGTCTACCAGCTATGCTATGAACCATCGGATGGATTGAAGTCAGCCTTGGAGGCCTCTCAATTGTTTTAATGTCTTTACTGCTTCCATCTCAAGGATTTCTTTCACTTTTTCCGGATCTACCTCAATACCCCTCATGAAGACTATGTATCCTAGCAATTTACCTGATTGTACACCGAAGATGCACTTCTTGGGATTTAGTATGACTTTGTATTCCTCCAGTCTACCAAAGATAGTGCTTTAGGTTGCTATATGATCTTGTCTCTTTCTAGATTTTTCTAAGATTTTGTTGACATAGTCCTCAATTGTTTTATGAATCGTGTCATGTAATATCAGTGTCATGGCCCTTTGATTGGTTGCTCCTACATTCTTTAGGCCGAATGGCATCATGTTCTAGCAGTAGGTCCCCCATGGACAAGTGAAGGTTGTCTTATGTTGATCCTCTTTTGCTATCATAATTTGATTGTATCATAAAAACCCATCCATTAGTGATAGCATCTCATGTCTTGTTGTCATGTCTACTATCATGTCGATGTTGGGAAGCAGAAAATCATCCTTCGGACATGCCTTATTCAAATCTCTAAAGTCTATACAGATTTTGATGGCTCCATCAGGTTTTGAAATGGGTACCAAATTTGACACCCATTCTAGATAGTCAATTGGTCGGATAAATCCTGCATCTAATAACTTTTTGAGCTCCATTTTGACCAATAAGGCTATTTGAGGATGCATTTTTCAAAGTTTTTGTTTGACCAACTTTGCTTCTAGATACATTGCTAAATGATGAACTACAGTATCTAGATCAAGTCCTGGCATGTTAGCATAACTTCATGTGAAGTTTATTTGTCTTTCCTTTAGGAATGCTGCTAGGAGTTCTTGCTCTTCTGATAATAGTGATTCTGCATAGAATGTGATATGCGAGGTCTCCTCTGTTCCTAGGTTGATAGGATTGCATTTCTCAGCCAAGACTGTTGACTTCTCCTGATGAATAGCTCTTAGAGGAAGATTGAATCCTTCATCCTCGGGCACCTCAAAGAGATTTTCACCATTGGATATGTCCTTTCTTTTTAATTTTTTCTTGTCAGAGAGTGCCACAATATTGTTTTCACTCAAGGACTTGGATATGACTCTTAGTTTCTCACTTTTGTGACTGAAGGATTCAATTGTTTCCCCATAATAGGCATGTGTGTCCAACTCCATTATAAAACCTGCCTTGTGATCTCCATCTAGAATGTTATCCCTCAATCCCATGAATTTTGAGAGTGCCTCATCATTTTTTAATGTATCGAGAATTGGTGGTCCTCGTTGGTCATAGTCGATCAGTTGGGGGTACACTAAATGGATCTCATGATTTGGATGGTCTGTTTCAAAGGAGAGGGTGCTAATCATACATAGGGTGGCATCCTCAAATAACCTAGGTAGACTGGTCATGGTATCTTCATCATCGCTACTAATATAGGGCTCAGTTATAAAATTATGTGTGTCTCTACTTGTGAATATTGGTCAGTGTACTTGTACTAGTATTGGTTGAGGGGAAATATTAACCATTCTAATTAGAGGAATTCGGCCAGATATGGTTATTCTCGGAGGGGTACATCCAAGACCAATATTTATTATCGGTCACGTCTCTGGCATGATAAGTATTATGATCCCATTGTCATTTTGTCCCAGTCTTTGATTTATGTCATAGCCCATTGCGAGCATCATTTGTAGGCCCTTGCTTGTCTCATCCATTGGTAATTCAGGTGTCGTTCTTTCATCTCAATACAACATGTGAGATGGATCTATTTCAATAACCTCATGGCCAAGGTCTCCCCATCTTGTGAATTCGGGATAGTTTTCTAGATACGTTTGTGATGTGGAAGCTTGGTTTTCTTGTGGGCGTCCTCATGATCTAGGAGATTGTGGTAACTCTCCTATTACAAAAGTATTGTTAGGGAGCTTGTAGCTTTCACAACTATCCTCTTGGATGATGAACTTGATATCAGAGATGGTGGGGATGGTGGGAATGGCAGGTGTCTCTGTCACAGAAGTGGATGCGAGAGTGGCAGGGTCGATGTATGGTGTGGATGGGCCTTCATCATTCTTTGGCACTTGGGGGATTTTGTAATACTTTGCCTCAATATTTTTGCAATATGAAAATTGTTTAGGATCTCCATGGATGGTAATCTCTTGTCCATTGTGTAAATTTCACACATTGGTGGAAGGTTGATGCTATGACTTTCATCGCATGGATCCATGGGCGTCCCAAGAGGATATTATATGGTAAGTCAAGGTCCAGGACCTGACAAGTGGTTTCCATGAGCGTTGGCCCTACTTGAATAGGGAGTTTAATCGTGCCCTAAGACACTCTCTCTTGGTCATCATATGCTCTTATCATGATGCCCTTTCCTTTATCAATGGAATCTTCTGATATTTTCAACTGGTTGATGAGGCTGAGAGAACAGATTTTCAAACTTGCACCTCCATCCACCAAGACCCTTTTTATTTCTCTTATTTACAATGGCTTCCAAGTGAAGTGCACAGTTGTGAGATGGTTAGGTGGGGAAGTCTTGGTCAGAGAATGTAAGGAGATTAGGTGTTATGATATCTTTGACCATAGCTTGGAATTGCTCCACATCAAGATCTATGGGGATAGTGGATGAGGCTAATGCTTCCTCGTGGATCTTTTTATGCACTGATGAGATTTTTAACAACTCCATGATGGAGATGTGTTTTGGAATTCTCTTGAGTTGGTCTAGGAAATTATAGCCATTAGGAACGGATCTAGATGCAGGGACTCTATTTGGTTGGGATGATCCTGCGATGGTGACTTTGTCGCCTCTTGTGGTGACTCCATATTCTTTGGCATGGGAACCCTTGATGGTGATGACCATGCAATATTCATTTAGTGAGGCAATGATGGATTCATAGACATGATTTACATTGCCTTTCCCTTTATCCTTGTTATTCCCTTTGTTGCCATGGTTCGGCATCAAATTTGTATATATTTTAAGATCCTGATTTCTTGTAGGTTGTTCCACATTTATGATTTTCTTATCGATGAGATCTTGGATGATGTTTTTGAGTCTCATGCAACTTTTTATGGTGTGGCCTTTGATTTTGTGAAATTCACAAAGTTGATTCTTGTTATACCAAGGAGGTTTGACATCGGGTTCTTGGTAATTCTCAAATTTAGAAGGGTTGATGATTTTTTCATCGATCAACTTTTTCATTATGTCCTCAAGTGGCTCCCCCAAAATGGTGTATTTTCATTTTGGATAAATTTTGCATTGTGGTGGTCCTCTTTGATCATTGAGGTTATTGATGGTTGGATTGTTGTTGGGTTGGTATGTTGTGCGATGAGTTTTTTGGTGTTGTGTTTGGATTTGTTGTGTGGGTGTGTTTTGGCGAGGACCACTAATGACCACCTTGGCATCTATGACACCATCATTAGTAACATTTTTATTTCTTTCCCACGTGTGAGGTTTATCATTGTAATTGGATGATGGGCAGTTATTTTGTTGTTCGTGGTATGATGTTGATTCTACAGGTTGGGTCACAAGGGCTCTTTCGATGCTAAGTGCCTTGGAAATCAATTGATCATATGTGGTGATGCCCTTAACCTTAAGATGAAATGCCAGATGGCCTTCAAGGTTGGCTATGATGGTGCAAACTTATTCTTCTAGCATGGTCCACTTGCTCCGATTGGCCTTGGATCGCCATCGTTGAAGGAATGAAGCAAAAGATTCATTCTTTCCTTGTTTTAGAGCGTATAGTTCTTTGAGACTAGCATCCATTGTAATGTTACATGCATAGTTTCTAATGAATGCATCCCTAATTTCTTGGAATGTTCTAATGCCTAAAGGTAAGTGAGAGAACCATTCTATAGCGGGGCCTACCAAGCTCCTAGGAAATACCCGCATCAGAGAAGTATCATCATATGCAACCTCCATGCAATGAACCTAGAATTCCCTGATGTGATCTTCAGGGTTTCCCATCCCTCAATATTTTTCAAATTTAGGGATCTCAAATCCCTTGGGGAATGGTTTCATCTCTAGGCCCCTATCAAATGGATAGGGGCACAAGTTGCTTGGTGTCTTGGTTGTTCGCCCTGATTGAAGGTCGAGCACTTGTTGCGAGAGCAACCTGAGTTGTGTCGTCACATCATTTTGTAGATCAGAGGGTGGGATGAAAGTGTTTTGGGGTGTTTCAATCATTAGTTGGATGGATGGGTTGGTCGATGCATTGTTCGATGGTATCTGTATGTTCTGGCGGGTGAGGTAGGCTTCTACTTGATTTTGTATGAACAACACTTGTTGTTGATCTTGTTGTTGTTGTGCTTGTTGTTGTTCTAACAATGCTTGTTGTTGTGCTTGCTGTTGGTCCAACAACGCTTGTTGTTGGGCTTCCAATTCTATTGCTTCTTTCTGCTCTTGGTATTGCTTTAGTGCTTGCTGATATGCTTGAATTTGTGTTGCTTGTCTTTGTGCAAGAAATTGTGCTTGATATTGGGTTTGTTGTGCCTGATATTGGGCTTGTGCTTGCGTTGTTTTTGCTTGTGTTGCTTGTTCTTGTGCTACTTGTTGTTGCAATAAAAATTGTGCTTGAGTGGCCCTTTGTGATTGCAATGCTTGTTTGGCTTGTGTAGCTTGAGTGACTTGTTGTTGTTACAATAATGCTTGAGCTTGTTGCACTTGTAAGGTGGCTTGGGCTGCTTGGGCAGCTTGCAAAGCTTGAGCAACTTGCTGAACAGATAGTTGTTTATCTTTTTGTTTCTAAACTTGTTGGTATCCTCTTTGGAGAGTAGCTTGTAATGCCATGTCATATTGGCTTGATGTGGTGAATGTTGGAGGTGGTGGTGGTGGTGGTGGATTTGGAATGGTGGTCGTGAAGGTGGTGTTGATGTTTTGTGTGATGGATGGTGTTGTTGATGTGGTTGGTCCTTGAGAGACCATGCTTTGTGATGCTAAGGGGGTGTTTGATGATGTTCCCATTGCTTTTGTATTCTTCGTTTGTTGTTACGATATCAATGAAATTTTTTGAGCGTTTGGTGCAATGCTTTGATTGATGGTTGGGATAGTGGTTTGATTGATACTTGGTAGGGGAGGAATCCCTAAACCAATTAGTGGTGTGGATGATAGTGGCAATGGTGGGAGAGGTGGAAATGGAAGGGGTGTTTGTTGTGAAAATTTTGTGGTGTCAAATATACCCCCTAATTCGAACATATCTCCCTCTTCTTGTGAATTTGTGAGAAGAGGTGTTTGAGGCATTGCGTGAAAAAATGATGATGATGGATCCTGATGGAATGTGAGAGGAACATTTTTGTGTAATGGGTTTTTGGGTATGCTTTGTTCCAAGGTGGTTTTTACATCCAAATTTTGATTATTAACAAGGGGGTGTGTTTGAAGTGCATTGAGAAATGCACTTCCCCTGTTAACGTTGGGTTGGTTTGGAGCAAAATATTTGATTTGCAGAATGTTTTGCATGATGTTTTGAGATGGTGTGGATGAGATGCGAATGGTGGATGAGATTGGAGGAAATGATGTCTCCACTATGGTACTTACGTCAAAATCTGAAGGCAACTTGTTCCCTTGTTTCGCTAGCTCAAGCATGTATAACGAAGGGTTAAGTCTCATCATGATGTTGATGATTCTATGGTTGTTCGGATTTTGGAGCATTTCAGTCATTTCCTCGTGAGACATTCCAAAAGTAAGGTCTTCTCCTTGGTTTTCTTCTTGCAAATTTTGCGATAATGAGAGGATCAACGGATTACTTGATTCTATAGGATTCATTTCTGCGTTTGTTTGGCTAAGATCGCTTGAAGTGGGTGTTTCTTTATTGGCTTCCATACTCTTCTTGTATTCAAATCTAGTTAGACATAAAACAAGGATCAATCTTCGAGGATATGGGAGGTGAATCTCTTTATTCCTTGGATCGATTGTTATTTTATTCCCCCAAAGTAGAAAGCTTTAGGATGCCTTGAGGATCAAAGGTGATGATATGATGATGATGCTTAGGGATGGATGATACGGATGTTGTGGCCTTTTGATAAATCTTGAATGAGATACTAGGCTTCTAGGACTTGTGGATTTTGATTTTGATTTTGTTTTTGGATTTAAGATTTTGTCCTTGATTTTAATTTTAATTTTGATTTGGATTTTGAACAAAAAGACCCTAAGATGTTGGATGATGATCTAAGGGATAGCTTTGTTCAAAGGATGATGATTTGAATATGTGTGAGGAGAAGGATGCATCTACCCACACCTATTCAAACAAGATGATTGTTTCACTAAGCATATGAAGAAGGATTCATCTACATACACTAAGCTAGACAAGATGATTTTGATAAATTTGACTAAGTATATGCAAAAGGATGCATATACATATGCCTAGCCAAAAGTGACTTTGATAATGTTTTCAAGGATTTTAGTCTCAATGATTTTGATAAATTTTTTATTTTGTCACAAATTCTAGTATTTAAGGATGATTTTAAGATTTTCCAAAAGGTGATTTGAGAGATGATGTTATTTTGATGTTTTGAAGGATGGATGAAAAAGATTTTGATACGTTTTGATCCTATGATGAACCTAAAAGGTATACCTTGTTTGCCTAGACCTAGGTAGTGAAGAGCATGAAAATGCTTCCTAATGACCTTTGTAACCAAGAAATGATTTCATTTGAGCATTCATTTTCAGATTTCCAACCAATGATTTTTTTGTTTTGGGATTATGAGTCTTCAACACATATGAAAGTTCATTTTGCTTAGTGTAACTAAGGGTTATTTTTAAGACTAGATTCAATGAATTGAAAGCACAATAAACCCAAAGAAGTAATGAAGTGCAAAGGAATGTAAATGAAAACACATAAAATAGAAAAATCTCACCCAATGTCTTCAATCTCCATGGCTGATCTCCATTACACCTTCTAACTTGTTGATTTATGTTGCCCTCAGATCGAGTGTGTGAGCAATCTTAACTATGCCATTGTCCCAAACAAGCATTGAAGGATTTGAATCTTAAATTTCTATGCTTATGACAATATGATAAATGAAAATAATAACTATCAATGTTGAATGACTATAATGCCTATATTAATGAAGTGGTCCCCAAAATTATGAACAAAATTGTCATTTTATAGAAAACACAATTTTGAATGGACGGATGAGATCGACTCTTGACAGAAACCTAAAATTAGAGGATGAGATTTCATTTGATAATCCCTAATCAGGGTTAGGGTAAAATCCTTAAGTGAGTGGTCAAGATGTCATCTATGAAAATCAAATCGGCGGTGGAGAAAAGATGAGATAATTAATTTTGAAAATAAAGATTTTCAAAATTGAGAAGATAAAGATAGCCTGCTTTGTGAGATTCATAAAAGATGGACTGAAAAGCAAATTTGATAAAAATCAAGAACCTGCTTGCTTTGTTTGATTTTTGGAAGAAAGCTACCAATCAACTAAAAATATGAATTTTGTGAGACAAATAAATAATCTTTTTTAGATTATTTACCAAAATGGAATGTCAGTTAAGATTGTGATGACATTTCATTTATTTAAAATGAGAGGAATATTAATTTTGACAATTAAATAATTAAAGATAATTATTTAATTTAGAAGATATGATTAAGAATTAAATAAATTAATGAATTTATTTAATTGTGAGGATTAGTGACATATTAAATAAATAAATGAAATTCATTTATTTAAAAATAAAAAAGAATTAATGAAGAAGGGCGATTAAATAAATTTAGAAATTTATTTAATTAGAGGAAGACTTAGATAATTAACGACGTATTTAATAAATAAATAAACTTTAGTTATTTAATAATCATGAAGAATAAAATGACATGAATTCATTAAATAATTATGAATTATTTAATTAATAGTCGAATGTGGACCAAAGACAATTAAATGTCATAATTATGATAGGATGAAAGTGGTGAAAATGAAGCTTGTAGGCCTAGGTCATTTTTAGGTGTCTACATTTTGCCCCTCTTTGTCATAATGTAGCATGTTGCATTGTGACAAAGAAAATAAGTCAAAAATATGGCCCAGTGCAAAATAAGATGAGGAAGAATGATGAGGAAGGTTATGGTATGCCCCCTCGAGAAGACAGACAGGTTCCAAGATCACGGGCGTGCTCTCAAAATTGATGAGAAGACTAGAATATGAAGAGACAAATAAATGTTAGTGCAAAAGATATGGATGATGAGAGTGCAGACTAGATGAAAAAATCCTTCAAAACTTGCAGTAGGACTTTAATATTTATTGCTCTTAATCATCATTGGGTGGTAAAAATGACACAAATGGACAACAAACACCATGATATGACAAAAACCAATGTGTGCAAGGTCATCCACTTGAAAAATAAACAGTCACAAACAAGGAATGCCCTAACTCATACTAAGGGAAAAGTCGCCCTAGTCTTTTTGTCAAGACAATCCACAGACAGTAGTCAAAGAAAATAAAATAGGCCAGGAGATGTCATTGCACCTCTAAATCCTTCATGGGACATCCTTGAGGTAGCTAGTAACATGACCAAAAAGACAAGACAGTAAAAAGATAAGACAAAAATAGACTAAATAGTCAAAAGATAAGACAAGATAGACCAGAAAGATTAACAACCATTTTATTTTGTTTGCCAAAGATTGATTTCTTGTCGGTTTGATAGTTTTGACAGTTTAAGAGTTTTTCCAATTTCACGGTGTTGATAGTGTTGACGGTTTGACGAGGCCTATTTTTAGGAAGGACGCATCCTGAAAAAGGCAAAGGACATTTTGACGAGGTCCAAATCCAAGGACACATCTTGAAGAGGACCAAAGAGTGATGAGACTGGCATTGTTTTGACTAATATTTTTGGCAAGTTGACTAATGTTGACTGTATGATTGATTGGACTGTGCTATCTGATATTGACCAACTTTGACATTGACATTTCAAATTACTGTCTTGTGTCTGAGTTTGACTACATCTGACTTATTTGACCGATGTGATGATTGTGACAAATGCCATGATTTTATTTGGACTAACCTAAAAGGACTGACCTAATGTCTCAGGGACTCATCGACTGATGGCCTTGCCTATGTAGCAAGTGTGTAGAGACAACATAGTTCGACAATCACATGGACTGACTGACATGATTGACTTTGACTCCATTTTTAGGATTTTTACATTGATTTGGATGTATTTGTGTTTTTCTTCAAGACGTTTTATGATGTTTTGGTCTTTCTTCAGGACACTTTATGATGTTTTTGTCTTCTTTTTTTTTTATGATTTTTTTGGATTTTGACGTTTAAGAGGATCATGAAAAATGCATATGACTGATACCTACACATGAGAATCCAAGGAAAAACATGATTTTTCCCCTAGTCAAGCTGAATACCAATTGACAGGTGATGACAACGTTGTTTGACATGGGAAGGACGCATCCCAAAACAACGTGAGGACGATGACGATAATGTGGCTAAAGTATGTAGGTCTACAGTCGGGCCAGGAACGCAATCAAGTGAAATTTTGGATAATGTGCTTGTATGGATTAGACTCATTGCATTTGGAATGACTTGATTAGGACTAGATGGGATGATGATTATCTTTAGACCGTTTGACAAGGGAAAGCCAAGATAGGTGTCATACATGAAAGGATAAGAGGTGGCCTTGGTAAAGGATGGGAGACATGAGACTAAGGGAATTGTCATATGATTTTCAAGGACTATGTCACATAAGGATAATGAGGTTTACGTCAGCAATGACATGATGTTTCATGGATAATGTATGACCGAAGGATAGATATGTCAAGAGTTTTCCCAAAGCATGTTTTATGTGTGCCAGTTTTATGTCAAGACCTAGGTAAGTGGGAAAAATGCATGGAAATGATAGGGCTTAGATGGATGTCAATGTCATGAGGAAGGCATGGGAAAATAAGATAACTTGCCCCCAAGTATAAAATTCCAAATAGATGATTTATTTTACACATGACACCTGTTTGCTAGGTTTTCATCATGGTACTTTCCAGGGTGCCTATTTTCCAGGTTTTCACCATTGGATGAAATTTTTCTCTTTAATATTTTCTTGACTTTTTGATTTTTTTGGTGTCACCAAGACGCTTGTTTGCAGGTTTTCATCATAGTGACAATATTTTACATTTTTCTTTTCTTTTGTATTTTTGATTTTGTAGATAGCATGGATGCTTTAGATGACCACTAACTATTTTGAATCCACTGATGGTGTCGATGTAGAGATTGGTTCCATGATATGCCAATAATGACCTTACTGAAGGAGTTGTCTTGCCAAGATCATAGCACTTGTATACAGCTAATTGGTGTCATTGTGATCCTTTATGATACTAGAGTTGGCCTTATCAGAATACGCACATCACGATACAGTGCCATGAGAGTCCCTGTGGTAAAGAGTTGCTACCAACATGTGACAGATTTGTGACGTGAGATCATTGGACTTTAGACGAGATGTAGGGTTATGACGAATGATGGTAGACGTGGAAAGGTTGTTTGGACGTTTGGATGAATCACTTTTTATTTTCCAAACTTGGTATGGTGGATGATGGATTTTGGAGGGATGGTGTTTGGAACCAACACTTTTATATGCCTTGATTGATGACCATTTTGAAGGAGGTGGACATTTGTTGTATGTGGGAGTCCTCTTGTCTTGTGGCTCCACATTGTGATTGACTTTTTCTTTTGACATATTTTCTTTGCTTGATCCACTTGTCTTTGGGATCCATTTTAATTTCATTTGTCCACTTGTCTTTTTGTTTGATTCAATGGCCTTTGACATTTGATTTTGATCTTTTGATTTGTATAACTTTTTTCTTTGTTGGTTCCAAAGGGAAGGTTTATTTATGATGAAATGATGGTTTATGGTGTGGGTGGAGGGGATGTTGGCAACAACCTTATGACAAGGATTTCTCATGGACTCTATTTTGACATTTGTATCTGACAAGGTTGCCCCCAGTATCAAGGAGGTACCACTAAAATTATTTGAATTACTAACTAAGGAATAGCCAAGACCTTGATGTATGTAATTTTCCTGAAGTTGTATTGGTTCTAGAATGCCTTGCTCATGTATGCCTAGTCCTTTGCCTTGATATTTCATGCTTTGACAGATTCTATTTGTGATGGGGTATTTGTTGTTTTGAAAGCAAGATGCTAACCCATCATAGGTATGTGGATACTATCACTTGTAATATTTTCATCTGCAAGAAAGCCTACTCTGAAAAAGATAGATGACCCTAGTTGATAAAGTGTCTTAGCTTCATTGTCCTATTGGACATATTCCTAACTGATATCTTTGGTCTGATCGTGTGACATGTCAGGTTCAGATGATTCTGTTGGTGCTTCCAAGGAAATGTCGAAGCCATCATTATGTTTAGTGTCATAGAGTCCAATGATTTTAGCTATAACTTGATCATATGAAAGCATGTCCCTAGTGGAAGATTCTTGTTCTAGAGGAATGTCATCTATCTGTCCCATGGAGGCAAGTGTCTCATCTTGGAAAGTGTCGATAATCAAGGCCTGTATAGGGTCGGTAAGTGTTTGATCATGAATGGCATAAAGGTCAAGTAGTGGATCTTTTTGGATTTCTTGGTCCATGGTAGGGTCTTGGTCCAAGATGGGGTTGTCATGGATTTTGACTTCTTGGTCAATGGTAGGTTCTTGGTCAAATATGGGGTTGTCATGGATGATATATTTGGAAATAGAATTGTTGTTAAGGAGAGGTGTGTTTTGGATGTCCTGATTGTCTTGAAGGACTTCATGGATGGACTGAAAGATAGGGTCATGTGATGAACTACCTTGTTCTTGACATGAGGGTGACATTATAAGGTCATGCTTTGGGCTTTCATTTTGACATGTATCCTCAAGTTTATTAAATGGGATTTGTCTTTGAGTAATGACAAAATTTTCATGACTAGATGTGGCTTGTGAGGGGATGAATTGAAAAGGATTAATGAATGACAGACTAGGATAGGATGTGGGGACTTGGACTAGACTAGTATATGAAGGACTAGGATAGGACATGGGGACTTAGACCAGACTAGCATGTGAGGGACAATGATAGGACATGGGGTCTTGGACTGGATATGTCATGGATTCTTGGACTGGATTAATATGGTATGATGTGAGGACTTGACATGAGTTGTTAGATGGTTGATAAGGCATGTATACTTGGATGTGATTGATAGGTGAATAGTCAGCATATGACGTGGAGGTTTGGAATGGACTAGTCGATAGTTGGTTTCCCTTGTCAAGGTTAGGATAAGGGTGATAAGTGGACGTTTGTTGTGAATTACTGGTAGGATTTATGTCAAGTGATTGTTGATGGTGAGGGTAGACTAATGGAGGTGGCAAAGTATTTATTTCAAAGCCTTGTGGTAACTTAGCTCCTTGGTCCAAAAGCATGGCTAGATACCTTTGAGGGTCACGTAAGACTAAGCTTTCTACAAAGGAGACTATATCATAATTTTGCGCTGCAACTTCTAAGTCTTCTGCATATACTTGTCCATTTTGGTCTCTTTGTATGAATGGCTCAAAAATGTTTTGTGATGAAGATGGCATGTTCATGGAAGATTGCATGTTCATGTTGTGAAATAGGTCAGAAAAGGTCCAATGTTTGTTCGTGTCATAAGTGTTATTGTTGATGTTGGGATTGGAATCTTGTCTAAAGTTTTCCATTTGTCATTGTTGTCTTTGAAGCCTAGTCTCAACCATAGAAGGGAATGCTCAAATGAGAATGATGAGAATGACAACTAAATGCAAGAATGACACTAGCCTACGTTTTTCGGATTTTTTGGATAAAGGATGGCAATGCAAGACTATGTTTTTGGATTTTTGACAATAAGGGATGCAATATGACAATGTTGTCTAAAGAAAATGACTAATGCCAAAGGACAATGAAGACTAAGATGACAAGTTATGTCACTAATTTTTTTTGTATTTTTGGAATAAAGGATGACAATGCAAGATGATGATGATGTTTTCCTAAGGAAATGATTAATGCAAGATGACAAGGTTGTCAAGGCCAAAGTGCCAAATGAGGACTAAGATGATGATGTTTGACTAAGGACTTAATGTTATAAATGCAAGGTCTAGGTTCAAAATGATGACTAAGATGAACAATGCAAAGTCTAACTTCAAAATGAGGAATGAGATTGGTTTTTGATGTTTTGTTGAAAAGTCTGAGTTGTCTAAGGTCGATTGATTATGTCCAAATTTTATAATGTTTGAGTAATCCAGCAAGCACTTGACAAGCACAATGGTTTGGGTGTAAGCAAGCACAGATAAGACAAGTACAATCCTAAAAGGCCAATAGGCCAAGGGTTTGTATACTTGATATAGCCCACCGATATACCCCGGATTGGTGATAAGCACCTTTCCTTCTTGAGAGCGGATAGCTAAAAAATTTGGTGGCATTGCCTCCCCTCCACATCTCATTAACGTTATTCGAGCACACCAAATTCAGATTCTTTGGGTAATGACATCCCAAGAATTGCTATCTCTACTCAAGGGGATCAATAGTGAGTGTCTTCGGGCATGATACTATACCCTGCACTATATCAAGCAAACGACCAATAGAACGGTTGGACACTAAGACAAGAGGTGTTTAATACGGGCATTCCATTCATGGGGCATGATCCATGTGGTGAGAGTCCCCTTTCGGGTCCATCTCGTTGGAACCACACTCGTGATTCTTGGGTTTTCCCCAAGAATCCACTTTTATATACCAGCTGGAAGTCCCTCGGGTTCAGGGTGCTGCCGGTTTGAGTTGTCCTGGGGTGAGTACTTTTTTCCACCAGAATAGGCCCAAGTTCTAGAGTTAGTAACCATTTCTCTTACACCTAGGATCACCTGAAAGCGCAAGGGGAGAGGATACTTCGATTACTAAATCATGAGGGTGACACAAAAAAAATAAGGTGGGTCTGGTTTCCTGATCACCTAGTTTTCACAAGATGAGAGAATAATCACCTACCACCTTCAAGCATAGTCAAAAAGAATCAAGCACACATTCATTTTAATGCACCAAAGGAAGTGTGTACTAATCTAAAAAAAAGACAAGCACAATGTTTAGTTTTCAGTCTTCGACACTTGAACCTGCAAGACCACAAGTTAGGAGTTTCTTTGATATTTAGTCTTCGACAAACGTATGTTTATGCAAACCCAAAAAATTTTGCTTTCCAATCTGTTATATATGATTGATATTGCTGCTACTATAGCTCCTTATGATCACCTACAAGATCAAAAAACAATATTATAATGCAGCCAAAGAAAAAAAAATCAAGCTCATCAGAAAATTGCAATTTTAGATACTTTTGACATAGCTGAATTAGATTTAAATATTTGATAATTTTATTGATCTACAAATTAAAAAATCAAAGTAGAGATCCCTACTAATTTTCTAAGAGCTTTCCAGAAATGTAAAGAGTCGAAAAGATTCCATGTTTTGCCCCAGAAACGCAAATTTGTGAAAACCATACAAAAAATGAAGATTATATTTTTTTGCATTGTATTTGACCTCCAAATTAAATATTTAAAACATAGACCCCCACTAGAATTTAAATAACTCTCCAAAAATGTAAAAATTTCTGAAAACATCATCGATTTGCATCCAAAAAATCAATTTTATGAAAATAATTAAAATTGAAATAACTTCCACAAAAATGATGATAAACCCTCAAATTCTTACTGTAGCCTCTTGAGATGATTTACAAGATTTTGTAAAACTCTTGTAAAAAAATTCATAGCTATGTAGAAGATATGAAGAATTTTGTAAAACCTACGGTTTTGTCCAAAAATTGACAGATCTGCAACGAAATGTCAATAAAACTTGCAAAACGCAAGCTAGATCAAAGGATTCACATCGGGTTCACCAATGTAACTAAGGGTTATTTTTAAGATTAGATTCAATGAATTGAAAGCACAATAAACCCAAGGAGGTAATGAAGTGCAAAGGAAAGTAAATGAAAACACAGAAAATAGAACAATCTCACCCAGTGTCTTCAATCTCCATGGCTGATCTCCATTACACCTTCTAACTTGTTGATTTATGTTGCCCTCAGATCGACTGTGTGAGCAATCTTAACTATGCCATTGTCCCAAACAAGCTTTGAAGGATTTGAATCTTAAATTTCTATGCCTATGACAATATGATAAATGAAAATAATAACTATCAATGCTAAATGACTATAATTCCTATATTAATGAAGTGGTCCCCAAAATTATGAACAAAATTGTCATTTTATAGAAAACACAATTTTGAATAGACAAATGAGATTGACTCTTGACAGAAACCTAAAATTAGAGGACGAGATTTCATTTGATAATCCCTAATCAGGGTTAGGGTAAAATCCTTAAGTGAGTGGTTAAGATGTCATATGAGAAAATCAAATCAGCAGTGGAGAAAAGATGAGATAATTAATTTTGAAAATAAAGATTTTCAAAATTGAGAAGATAAAGATAGCCTACTTTGTGAGATTCATAAAAGATGGACTGAAAAGAAAATGTGATAAAAATCAAAAACCTGCTTGCTTTATTTTATTTTTGGAAGAAAGTTACCAATCAACTCAAAATATGAATTTTGTGAGAGAAATAAATAATTTTTTTTAGATTATTTACCAAAATGGAATGTCAGTTAAGATTGTGATGACATTTCATTTATTTAAAATGAGAAGAATATTAATTTTGACAATTAAATAATTAAAGATAATTATTTAATTTATAAGATATGATTAAGAATTAAATAAATTAATGAATATATTTAATTGTGAGGATTAGTGACATATTAAATAAATAAATGAAATTCATTTATTTAAAAATCAGGAAGAATTAATGAAGGGTGATTAAATAAATTTAGAAATTTATTTAATTAGAGGAAGACTTAGATAATTAATGACGTATTTAATAAATAAATAAACTTTATTTATTTAATAATCATGAAGAATAAAATGACATGAATTAATTAAATAATTATGAATTATTTAATCAATAGTCGAATGTGGACCAAAGACATAATTAAATTATGCTAGGACGAAAGTGTTAAAAATGAAGCTTGCAGGCCTAGGTCATTTTTAGGTGGCTACACTTAGCTTTGCTTAATGTCTTTATTTTACCAAAAACACTTTCTTCAATTAGGTTTTCAAACTAAGATGTCCAATGTCTTAATTTCTTCAAACTCCACAAGATATGTTATGTGGAAATTCAATGAACTTAAGGCAAGGGTTTTCCTATTGTTTACTTAAGGAGACAAATCAAGATATAATCCAATGTTTAGAAACCTCTAAGGATGTGAATCCCAAGGGAAAGAAATAACATATGGATTGAGTCAATTGCATTTGTATTCAAAAGAGTTTGAAATTTAGATGATGTTGAGTGTTTGTTTTTGAGATGTTTTCAATCAAGCAATGCATTTTGTAATCCAAGAATAAGTACAATCCTATGGATGTGTAAGACAATATTTGTTGGATTCCCACTTGGATAAGTCTAGCTACACTTATCTCCAGTGAATGGTTAGATGCTTGACCCCATTGGATCCCCTCCACGACACTCACTTATACGGGACAGCTAAGCATCAACACCCATGAAACTCCCATGGCATATTTTCCATTTCTACTAGAAGACCGTAAAGTGTGGGGTGGATTGAGAATGACCGTTCTTGCACCAACAAATAGATAAAAGGATTTTGGCAAATTCTAGCACATGGGTTTTAGTAAGGACTTTCCGTTCATGGAGATTGACCCATACGACAAGAGTCCCCTTTCAGATCCATCTTGTCAGAATCAACCGTGTGATATTGGCGTTTCTTACAATATCCACATTTATATCCCAGTTGGAAATACTCTTGGCTTTAGAGTGTTACCTGTTGAGTCATTCCATTGGATGAGTACATTTTCCCCAAGGTAGGCCCTCTAGGATAAACAAAAGCGAATGAAGAACACTATTTGTAACTCGATCAATCCTTGTTGGCAACAAAGAGAGAGAATATATGCAACAATTCCCCCACTCGCACTTACACAATATGTTCAATTTTTAAGCCCAAATCAAAGTGTGGAGGTGATTGCTTTGTCTTAACCCAAAGTCATGAAAAGGGCCTTTTGATTCTCAAGATCACTATAAAGTGTGAGAGAAGCACATACGTCCTTTTTCAATGGCTTTAGTCTAAGTAAGCCCTCATGAAAAACAAAGCTACACTTGTTCTTTTTAGATCCACAAAGCAATATGTGAGTTTGTTTTAGAGCACCAAATCACAAGTGAAAGAAATTTGTTCAATTTGTTAATCCAATAAACAAAATCTAGTAAGTTGTGATCCTAAAGTTCGTTTTAGCCTTTTTGCAAGAAATGGAAAGGTTCTTTTTAAGCCCAAACAAAAATTAGTGTCCTAAGAATGAAAAGATAACAAATCCTAAAAATAGTGTTAAATAAACACTAAAGTGTTTAAAAACACTTTGATTTCATAAGACATATCCCTCATGCTCCTTCTTTCTTCAATTTCGATTTCCAACCTACAAAGAAGAAAAACAGATTAGATTCTAGAAAAATACATAAATTAAAAGGTAGGAAACAGAAGATAAATTAATCATAAACATGAAACACGTGCTAAAAAATCAAAATTTCCCTTTTATTGTCTCCCAGCATCGCAACTAGTGAAGGTGTCACAGTTTGTTCTCCCAGCGGTGCCCTCATAGCGCCGCTTACTAGTCAGCGACACTCTGTGTTGGGACAGAGAGCTCAATTGAGTCACAATTTTCACCCAATGTCACTATTTAATATTTTTTGAAATTGTCTGCAGGTCGGTGAGTCCAATGGCACAATTTAAAATTCAAAAATCTTGGAGAGACGAGTCCAGCGGCGTAGTTTTTGTTTCAAGCGGTGCCATATAGTGACACTAACGAGCCCACGGTGCCAAAATAGTGACGCTGATGAACCTGCGTTGGAATTTCCTGTGTGAATAAAAATGTGGAAATTTCAAGAAAAAGTTAGAAATAATGATGTCAAGCCCTCCTTCTAGCACCAAATGTGCGAACCCTTTTCCTAGTACCTAAAAAACAACATGAGTAAACAAGTTAAACAAGGAATTGCAAGCCAAAACAAGGATTCCCCATGAAATCCATTTACAACCTCAAACTAGGAATGAAAATAACAAACACAATGAAAAAGATAAAATAAAGATTAAATCCTAATTAGATATGAAAACTCATGATCTCATGGGGGAATTGGTGCCAATTTGATGTGAAAATTGGCCCTTTCCCAATTCCTAAGATGTAAGCTTTGAATGTTGAAGATGATGTTGATCCACTTTTGATGAAAGATGAGAACTCCAAGCCAAAAATCTGCAAAACCTAGCTATGACTCAATGATAATGGATAAAATTCAAGAGATATTTGAGCATGGTAACTTTTCTTGGATTGTGGATGATAAAATGAGGATATGAGCTCTTCATTTATAGTATTTCAAGATGGATGAATGTCCAAATTCGAACAATGTGGGACTAACATTCATCCAATGATATGATGCCACTTGTCAAGCTATGAATGGATGATGGATGTGCAAGATTTGGGGTTTGTGCCAATAAATGAAAATATTTGAATTTCAAAATTGTTGAAATGACATGCAAGAGGGAAGGGAAAATGCAATAAATGCCACTTGGCTCAAGGAAAAGGACATGTAAGAGGAAGTTATTGCCTTGTTGGATGTACATGTTGACTTGGAATTTTTGAATTCAAATTGAGAGAATATTCCAAAAGATGCCATGTGAGGAAAATAGAGATTTAATAAATGAATTAAATCTATTTTCATGTGCAACTTGCATTATCTAGAGGATGTGACATGGGATGAGGTTAAATTAATCAAGGGTTAATTAATTTAACAAGAGATTTGATTATGTGACTTATTTGACTTAGATTTATGGATTTATTTAAATCAAATAAGAGAGGAATATGATAAGAGGTTAATTAAATAAGGATTTTGATTTATTTAATTAAAAGGGATGGTGTTAGAATAAATCAAATAAGGTTTTAATTTTTTTAATTTAATGGACAAACTTTTAGAGATTTAATCAAATAAATTGATTATTTAATTAAATAGGGATAATTAGATCAAATGGATTGATTTAATTAACAAGATAGATGACTTGATTAGATAAAATGATTTATTTAATTAAGAGATGAATATTGATGAATTTAATCAGATAAGGGAATTTGATTAAATGGTTAGACTGAGGGATGATTCAGGAAGAAGCGATGTTAGTAAGTCAGGATCAAATGCACGATGTCAATCGATATATTTTACGTTTCTTCAGGAGCAAATGGATTTCTACTCAATTTTTTTATCCTTGTAGGTATAATTCTACATTTTCTAGCCCTATGACCAAAATTATTATAGTTATAGAAATAACCATAGAAATATGAAAAAATACCTTGTCATACTATTTCTTGTTGTAGGATGAGGATGTCTTCTTGGCTTTAGCTTCTTTAAGTCTCTCATCCTTGTTAAATCATCAACATCAACTACTTTTTTGTTTTTATTTTTCTTCAAGTTCTTAGTGATAGTCTTGTTTACCTTTTTATCTACCAAAATATTCTTTTCTCCAACATCTCTCTTCAACTCAATAGTATCTTTATTTTATTTTGTATTTTCACACTTCCCTTCTACTTTGAAGTTAGCATATAAATTTGCAAATTTACTAATAACATAAATTTTACCTTTTGAACTTAGGAGATAATAGAATGTACACAATTAAAGTATTTAAAAGGTAACTTACCTCTGTATTTTCCAGAGCCTCTTCTTAATCTTTTGACAAAGTTAGCTTCTTCTTCATTAGTCTCCTTAGATCCAGATGTAGGAGTAACTACCTCTTCTTTCTCAGCTACTTTAAATTAAAATTATATTTGAGAGGTATTTGCATCTCTTGTTTTCATCTCATAGGCAGTGAAGATACCATATAAATCATTCATAGTGAGCTTATTCAAATATCTTTCTTCCACAATTATATAGATATTAGAATCATACCTAGATGGTAATTATCTTAAAACCTTTTTGAAAATAGTTGGTTCTTTCACTTCTTCTCCAAGGCCTCTCATGGCATTAACTATTTCATCTACTCTTAGGAGATAGCCTATAATTTTCTCTTCTTCACTCATCTTTAGGATTTAAAACTTTCCCTTGTAAGTATATATGTTGGTCTACTTTACCATGGAATCACCTTCATAGATGCTTTTCAACTTGTCACAAACTTCATGTGTAGTTTGACAATGCATTACTTTAATGAACTCTAAAATTGACAACCCACAAAGAATAACATTCTTTACCTTTGCATTATTCTCATATTATTTCTTTCCAACCTGAGTTGTAGGAGTTATAACAAGAATTTTTTATCTATTTTTAACGAACATCCACACATCAAATCCTAATGAAGATAAATATGTTTCCATCTTAATGCTCCAGAAGGTATAGTTTGTGGTGTAGAGCACCTTGTTGCTCCATTTTGTGAATTTGGTCTAGATAGGTTATTTGAGTCAAGTTATTGTTATATAAGGCCTTGTTAGGCCATTTTGTAATGTTTTTTTAGTCTAGGAGTCAGTGTGGGGTCATTTGTGTTAATAATGTTAAAAATTGCAAATTGACAAAAAAATTGTCAAGCAAAAATGCAAAAAATGTTTACATGTGGAAGTCCAACGGTCATGGGAAATTGAAAGGTAGTTTTAGGAGTTTTAAGGGGTTTTTTGAGCTATATATATGTTGTTAATTCGAAGTTAGGGGTTGTTGAAGAGTTTGAAGGAGAAAACCAATAAAATATCTCTGTTCTTTTACTATTTTTTGTATAATTGCATTAGTTCCAGCCACTGTACGGCTCGTACAGTTGAAAATCTACACAAACCTATGTGGGATTCAATGAAGACATGAATTAATTACATTTTTAAATTGGTCTAAAGGTCTTAAATTGCATTGGAAGGCAGATTGATTGCATTTTATAAAGTTGCTTGTGTAAGTTGAATTTGAGGGTTTTGAGGGCTAGAATGTTTTAAAAGGCCATTCCACCTACTATACATGTTGTAGTTCCATGGAATGGGCCTGGTTAGAGTAGGATTAGGTGTATGAATATATATTTAGTTATGGGAAAGTCATTTGAGAAGATTTTCCATGCTGTCTCATTGAAGAATTCAGATTTTAAGGCCTAAAACGTAAGGCTAGAAGTGGTGAATAGAGGAAATTGCTTGAGAGATAGTTAGAGAATGTTGTAATTAGTGAGAATAGGTTTAGCATGATGATTTTAAATATTTTCAAAGGCAGGGGAGGTCAAATTTATGATATGGCATGAAGCCCTAGTTGAACAAAGAGGGAAAATGGGTGAATTTGAGTGGGTTTAAGAAGGAAGTGTGTGAGATATTTGGGGGAAACATAATTTGAGGGTGAATTAAGCTTGTGTAGGTAGAATAAACAATTTTTTAAGTGGTATCAAGTTTGTATGAGGTTTGGAGTTGGGTTTTTCAATAAACCCTAGCATATTTGGTGAAAAATGAGGGTTTCATGAAAGAAGGTCATAGAAAGTGAGTTTTGACTCAGGTTTGGAGAATCTAAGGTTTTGGAGGTATATTGAAGTTTTTCAAGTGATATTTTGAGTTGGTATCAAGTTTAGTGACAAGTTCCTTTGGAAAAAAGACCTAATTGGTCAAGTTGTATAATGTAGGAAGCCTGATTTTGGGATGATGGTCCAAAGTGACATAGTAAGGTTTTGATATATGTTTTGTGTGGGATTAATGGGTTTATAAAAAGGTAAGTGGTTGGAGGATTTGAGGTTGATTTTGTGAGAAAATCTCAATGGAATAGGTTTGCAGACCTACAAGCCAATTTGGTGTAGTTGTGAAAATAATTACCCTTAATTAGGGGTTTGAAGGTGGATAAATTGTTGAGACTTGTTTTTGTGTTGATTAAGTTGAAGGCCTCCCTATTATTGCATCAGTTGGTATCAGAGCACAATACTTATTTGAGGAAGGAAGAGTTGTATTGGAGAAAGGATAAAATGAATGCCCTGGTTAGAGAATTGACTCAAAAGAAGGAGATGTTGCAAAGAAAAGAACTTTTCAAAACCACCTGCAAGTGTAATGGAAAGGTATGTACTGTAATGGTAGATTATGATATTTTAGATAATATGGTATCACAAAAAATGGTTGATAAGTTGCATTTAGCAAGGATTCCTCATAAGACACCTTATTATGTTTCTTGGTTGAATGGTTAACATACTCTTTTGGTTAAGGAGAAATCTTGGGTTGAGTTCAGTACAGGTGGATATAAAGAGAGTCTTGTGTGATGTGGTATCTATGAGTATATGTCATTTGTTATTAGCGATACCATGGAAATATGAGAGATATACTTTGTATGATGGAAGGAATAATAGTTATAAGATTGAAAAGGATGGGGTTGCTTTTACATTGATTCCATTGGTGGAAAAGGATCAAGGACAAAGCAAGAAAGAAAGAGTAATAATGCAGGGTAGAAAAGTGTTCATAATGTGTGAAGAAGAAAAAAATAGTGAAGGTGCAACCACTACAAAGAAAGAAAATGTTGAAACAACAAGGATAGGAAAGGATGCAATGATGAAGAGCAAAGAGGATGATGAGTTGGTGAAGAAATCTGAGGTAGAAGAGATAAGGAATGGATTCCTTTTGGAGATTCAAGAAAAGTTTGGAAAACGTAATGAAGACAAGAGTGGGACTGAATTTTGTCAAGCAAAGGCAAAGGAGGTTGTAGGATAGATAGATACTATCAAAACAGTGATGTGTACATCTGATACAAAGGATTGTGAGAAAAATATTCTTAGGTCAGAGACCTTGATAAGAGGAAGAGATAAAATGAATGTGAGTTGCCTAAGGAGAGGAAAGGTTGGCCTAGCAAGGTCACAATAGGAGGGGTATATTGTCCACTAAATGGACAAGAATATGGAAAGAAGTAGAAGTCTGATAGGAAAGAAGATGGAAGACCTAATGGGAAAGAGGTCTTGAAGGCAGAGGTAAAAGGTAAAATAAAAGAGAGTAAATGGACTAAGGTAAGCCAAGATTGTCTTGTGAAATGTGAAAAGATCGTGGTGGGGGAAGTGTTGTGTCCCTTGAAGGTAAATGAGGACAATGGGAAGTCAAACACTACTAGGATAGAAGTATATAGGTCTTAAAACACAGTGATGAATGAGGTAGAAAGTATGATACAAGTTATGAGAGTGAAGGTTGCAAAGAGACAAGGTAAAAGGCTAGTGAAAAATTGCAAGATAGATGAGGTTGAAGAAAATAAAATAGAGAGCATGGTGGATGAAGTACATTTTCCATTGATGGGACAAGTAGATGATGAACCTAAGAAGACAGTGTTGGAAAAGGTAGAGAGTCTAGTGTAGGACAAGAAGATAGAGAGTATAGTGAGCCAAGGAAAATGGAAAAGGTTAGTGAAAGGAATTGTGAAGGTTGAGAAAAGGATGAAGGTTGCAGTCACCCCAAGAAGTGAAGATGTGGAAACAAAGAGTTTGGAAAAGGTCTCAATGATGCAAGGGACCAAAGATGTGAAGTTGACAATGATAGGCCAAGAGAAGGCTAAAGAGAGAGTGTTTGTGAAGTCTCGAAATGAAGTGGAGAAGAGAGAAAGTGTTGTGGTAAGGATAGAGAGTTTTCCTTGGATGAAAATATTGGTTGAGGGGTATTCATATGCTTCCATGACAAAGGTTGTTAAACCTAATTGCATAGTGGTTCAAGAAAAGAGGAACCTAAAGATCGTTGTGAAGAGAAAGGATAAGGTGAAAGTGAATGTTTGGTGGAGTAGATTGAAGTGTGCAGCAGTCCTTGTTTTGATAATAATGTTGATGAGGATCAAACCAAGGGTCAAGATGAAAGAGGAAAGATAAAGTGTGTTCTATTCCACCATGAAGGAAGTCAAAGAGTAAAGTGGGAGCAGATGGATGAAGCAGTTGATGACAAATCAAAGCATGAAGATGAAGATCCAAATTGGAAAGGAAATAAGAGGACTACATTGTATGGACAAGTTCAAGCCAAAGGTAAAGATGAAGATAAATATGGAGCTATTGCAAGAACAAGAAGGATCAAAAAATGGTTGAAGATCAAAGAGATATTCAAGGTCAAGAGTTGAATACTTTCAAGGGACTTGGAAAGATTTCATGGTCGTGTGAATGGTGTAGAGCACCTTGTTGCTCCATTTTGTGAATTTTGTCTAGATAGGTTGTTTGAGTCAATTATTTATAAAATAAGGCCATGTTAGGCCATTTTGTAATGTTTATTTAGTCTAGGAGTCATTGTGGGGTCATTTGTGCTAATAATGTAAAAAATTGCAAATTAACAAAAAAATTGGCAAGCAAAAATGCAAAAAGTATTTACATGTGGAAGCCCAATAGTCATGGGCAGTTGAAAGGTAGTTTTATGTATTGTAAGGGGTTTATTGAGCTATATAAATATTGGGAATTCAAATTTAGGGGTTGTTGAAGAGTTTGAAGGAGAAAACCAATAAAATATCTTTGTTTTGTCACTATTTTTGGTGTAATTTCATTAGTTCTAGCCACTGTATGGCCCGTATAGTTGAAAATTGGCACAAACCTGTGTGGGATTAATTGAATACATGAATTAATTAAATTTTTAAATTGTTCTAAAGGTCTTACATTGCATTGGAAGGGAGATTGATTGCATTTTCTGAAGTTGCTTGTGTAGAATTTGAGGGTTTTTAGGGCTAGAAAATTTTAAAAGGCCATTCCACCTAATGTACATGCTATAGTTCAATGCAATGTGCCTATTTAGAGTAGGATTAGGTGTAGGAATAGATATTTAGTTGTGTAAAAGTCATTTGAGAAGATTTTCCATGTTGCCCCATTGAAGAATTCAGATTTTAAGGCCTAAAAGGTAAGGCTAGAAGTGGTGAATATAGGAAATTGCTTGAGATCCAGTCAAAGCATGTTAGAATTAGTGAGAATAGGTGTAGCTTGATGATTTTGAAGATATGAAAAGGAAGGGGAGTTCAAATGTATGATATGGCATGAAGCCCTTGTTGAACAAAGAGGGAAACTGGGTGAATTTGAGTGGGTTTAAGAAGAAAGTGTGTGAGATATTTGGGGGAAGCATAATTTGAGGGTGAATTAAGCTTGTGTAGGTAGAATAAAGAATGTTTGAAGTTGTTTCAATTTTGTATGAGGTCTGGAGATGGAGTTTTCAATAAACCTTGGCACATTTGTTGAAAATTCAAGGTTTTATGATAGAGGGTCATAGAAAGTGAGTTTTGACTCTAGGATTGGAGAATATAAGGTTTTAGAGGAAAATTTAGGTCTATGAAGTGATATTTTGAGTTGGTAGAAAGTTTAGTGACAAGTTCCTTTGGAAAAGAGACCTAATTGGTCAAGTTGTATAGCGTAGGAAGCCTGATTTTGGGATGATGGTCCAAAGTGACCTAGTAAGGTTTTGAGATATGTTTTGTGTGGGATTAATAGGTTTTTGAAAAGGTAAATGGTTGGAGGATTTGAGGTTGATTTTGTGAAAAAATCTCAAGGGAATAGGTCTACAGACCTACAAGCCATTTTTGTGTAGTTGTGAAAAGAATTACCCTTAATTGGGGCTTTGAAGGTGGATAAATTGTTGAGACTTGTTTTTGTGTTGATTAAATTGAAGGCCTCCCTGTCATTGCATCAGTTTGATCCATCAAAGAGAGGTTATTTGTTTGAGGATGAACCTTTTGTACTATCCATAGTGTTCACAGTTTAAGATCTACCTGAGTTGATTAAAATTCTCCAAAGGAACTAGGGCTCTAATACCAATTTGTCAAACACAACTATCTACTAAGAGGGGGGAGTGAATCAGTAAATTTAATAAAACTTGTCCTTTAAAATATTTTAATGAAAATTATATGATTATGGAGAGAGACTAATCACACACAAATTCACATAAGACCAAATGTACATGGAAAACCCATTATGGGAAAAAAATGGTGAGAATAGCTACTTGAGTCTACTACTCAAATCCATCCTCACAAGAAAAAGCTTACTAGTTACAAAGTTTAAGGGCTCCAACCCTATGGACACACCAATCCCCTAACTGAGCACCAACTCAACAATATAATGGTACCAACCAATCAGACAAAAGGAGCTACAACTCTAAATTACATAATTGATTCAATTGAATCCAATTTCATGTTATAGGTCTGGTCTACAACTATACATTACTTTTTCTTTTCTTTGTTTTTGCTCTTTAGAAAAATCTATGCTCTCTAATACTATATATCTAATCTAGATCACCACCTGAAAGTCTATGATGTTATTTTTCCAATAGAATTTCATTCATTTGTTGTCATGGAAAATCAGATTTCTTCCTCTGTGTCGAGTTCCATAGCCTAGCCATTCACACCACTACCTGACCATTGTGATGTTACAACTTTCAATGTAGGCCATTGATCTCTATATTTTCACCATCATCCAATGATCTATATTGAAATTCTTTGACTTTAAAAAACAATTGTTTGTTTAGATTTCTTTTAAATGATCACCATTGATATCTATGACAAGCCTTATGCTTTTCACAACTTTTTTTGTGATTGAGAATTCATTTCTACGATGTTTTGAACATGTTTGATGCAATAGTTTACTACCACTAGTACATTCATATGTCATACTCCACATATCGTATATCACAACTTGCTTAACTCCCTTTTTATTCACAACTACAATGTGAAGCAATGTTGTGATGCAATAATATATTACCACTTATCTTCTTTTTTTCACCATCCACTAAATTTTCTCATCACATATCACTTAAATAATATGACAAGGTATATTTCAAAGCATTATGTGAAGAACTTGAGTGATAGTCATCTGATCTACCATCCTTCATCCTTTATTGTTGAAATTATTCCACATATTGCACAAACAATTGAACACAATAATACATAAAACACAATATAAAGGATTAATGTGATGCACACACTCCATAAAATGATAACACTAGGTAAAGGGGGGATATCACCCTGAGGACAAAAATGGATTAAGTGATAACTTAAGCAACCTGTAACCACCAACATCCAATCAACACATAACTAGAAATCATGATCAACGACATGACTGCAACTCTTAGGGTTTATCTGCAAAACCTTAGTTATACCAGAGAACAAAAATATATCATTTTATGAGATAATCCATGATGTCCTAAACAAGAGGATTATACTTCTAGAATCTTCATGAATAACCATATCAAATATTCTTCCTATTTTCTCAACAAACTTCTAGGAATAACCTCTATGATAAAATTCCAACATTTCATGAGAACATTACATCTTTTTATGTAATATTGTAAAACATGCTCTTCTCTCCATCATGCACATCAATGAAATCTTTTGACATCAATGAAAAAATTATTCCAATTATGCCAATAGTTAGAGAAACATTTTTTATATGTTTAAACATCTAATCATCACCTCTAAAAGAAGAGCTTCATGGGTAGTAACATAAGACTAAAGAGGTAGCCGAGGATGTGGCATCTATTACATGTCAAGAGTATGATTTTTTTGTAAATAGTTTCCAAGAAGAAATTCAAATAGAGAGAAAATCTAAATAATTAAATTCTTCATCTAAAGTATCTCACAAGCCTAAGGTATTTTTTGATGAAGTGTGCATCAATACAAGTATTTATGGTGTATGCTATCTTTTTTCTATCCTTGAATGTAGCAATGTTGAATATAAGGTCTTCATTCAAGTTGAAGTTGTGACCTTTGACAATAAGGATAATGTTACTGAGTTAGAATTCTTCACATGAAACCAAAACACTAAAAAATCCACCATTGAGTAGCCACACATTTTCTTGGAGAGCGATGCTTCTATTGCTCAATTTGATAGTATGCTTGAGATTCAGATATTCTTATTTGAGGCACATGAAGAAGATATTCCTTGTGCATATCAACAAATAGGTTTGGAATATTTTGCATCATCACTTGAGCTACAAACTTTCTATTTTTATTTTAGTTCATGTAATGAGGTGGCTAGTGGTCATGGTAATAGTCTATCCTTTTATGAGGTGAGTTATCTTCCCTCTACAGAAGGTTTTCTCTCAGATGAGCTGACTTATCTTCAAAAAGGTTCACCCCTATTGTTGTATGTTCATGTAAGGCACCATTGTCAAATGGTTCTAGCACTTGAATCATATGGTTCTCTTGCAATGACATATTTTACAGTGAAGTGATCCTTCACCTTGCAAAAATTTAGTGTAGTTACATGCATGTTTGCAATGGTTTTTAGTGGTTGCATCTGAGTAAAGTGTGCAAATATATTCTAAGAGAGATTAAATCCTTTAGAATCTTCATCTTTGATAGAGAAAAAATTACATTCTTTTCTTCCTATTAGTTTAGTGCATATATTTTTAATATATTTCTTTCCATCAAGTGCCTTTGCACACCCTACATTCTCCTAAAGGGAAAGGATGTTCTAGTTTCCATACTTTTCTCCAAGTGTAGCCAAGTCATATTTTGTTTTTCCCCTTGAGAGGACCAACTATTGAATTTTTTCCCTCATAACTCCATGCCCAATGGATATGTAAGGCCCCTAGATTCCATGATTAGCATGCAATCATCCATAGAAGTCACCATAAATGTGGCGTTTCATGCCACCCTTATATGATCCATGATTGATAACTGATTTGAGAGATCCTACATGGGCCATATTGCATGAATTCTCCTTGAAGGGTCCTAAAATTGTCTAAGTCTTAGTATTTCAAGCTTTCAAGTTTTTATTTCCCTTTATATTGACATGCCTTCTTCATCGCTCCCGCTCCTTCTCTCCTTCACACTTATACCTTTCCTCTCCTTCTATGTATTTTGGGTTTCAACCTTAGACCTTATGCCTTAACCCTTACCACTTCCCTTTGGTAATCCTTAAGCCTTACCCCCAATCACCAAAGTTCCAAGGATGCTTTTCAAGATTTGTCTAAGTCTTGACTTGTCAAGCTTCAAGGATTAGGTTTCCATCTTATCACTTTCTACCTTTCAGCTCAAGGAGGAAGTAAGACTTCCTCCTGACCACCAAAGCCTAATTAAATCTTTCAAGATTTACCTAAGTGTTTCATTTTCAAACTTCAAGCGTTGATCTTCCTTCTTACCAATTTCCATTTTTTCATCGTTGGAAGTAGAGCTTCCTTTTGAACCCCGATCCTCAAAATATTGTCTATGGATTTTGAGCACTGGAATTTCATCTTCTACCTTACTTTCTTCTCACTTTCACTCCTTCCTTTGAAAATCTGACTAAGTTTTGAGTTTTTGGGCTTCAATATTTTTCCTTATCCTTTACCTCTTACCTTTCTTTGGCAAGATGTAACTCTTCTCTCTGACCCTCGATGGCTCCTTTCATACTTCGGCCTTCAATCTTCCCTTTTACCCTTCTCGTCTCCAGGATAAGGTATAAGCCTCCTTCTGAACCTTCAAAGCCTGAAAAGGGTGACATTTACAGACTTTGTAGTTCATTTCTTCTACCATCTCTCTCTGATGCAAAGCATGGTGGGCTTTAAAGGTTTCCAATTACATAAGTACTATTTTTCTTATTCACCAAAACACACACAAACTCTCTTCAATCAAACATGGATTCAAAGGCTACAAATTTACCCAAAAGTGGTTTCATGACACCTAACTCCCACTGAACCTTTACCATACCTTGAACATAATGATAATGATTGGAATAAACTAACTAAACACCCTTAGGACCCTGTTTCCTTCATTCATCCAACGCTCACTCATAAAAGGTTTAATTGCTTGTAGTAGTCCCAAAGAACAAAATTGGACATAACGTTTTAACCAGATGAGAACTCAAGAAACTAAAAGTAGTTTCAAATACATATTTTGGCTCTCTTAAACATATCAAGAAATAGAATAAGGTTGTTTTGCAAAGAATGGCTTTAAAAAATGATTGTCCTGCTACCCCTTAAGCCAAATTAGGCAACTTTAACAAACCAACACCATGAAACTCTTCACCCAATACATTAAATCTGATCCCAATACTCTATACAAGTTAAAAATGAATGGAAACAATAAATTTTGACAATGGAATCCCCTTAAAAGTCACTAAATCATCAAAACCCTTGTCAAGCCATTTTAGGCTAGGTTCAATGAGGGTTTATTGAAAATCAATACTCCTAGCCTCTTTTCACATTAATAATGCCTCAAACACATTTAAATATGTCTACACATGCTATCTAAACCTTCACCAATTTTTTATTAATGCATTTTATACAAACTCCATCACTTAGCCATCAACTTTGAACCAAAAATTAATGAAAATCAATTACAACATCAACAAAACGTATGTACCATGACTTCCCCTACATCTACAAACACAACCAACTTAAAAAATTACTGAACTAACCTATTTTCACTAATTTATAAAGGCTTCCACTAGTGGAATGCTTGATTATGCTCTTATTTGACTCTCAAACCCCTAAAATGAAGGTTTCAAGACAATCTACTGAAAAATGAATCAAACAAACCTAAATCTCAATGAAATCTCCCCAAATAAAATTTATTTAAAATTTAACTCACTATTCTATCAAATCCAATGAAGATTGTGGTCTGATGTTGTTGTACAACTATACAAATCTTACAAAAACAACAAGAAAACATTGTATTTGCAGAACAAGGTACTTTTATTCATAAAACCTCTTCAAAATACAATGTTCACCCCCTTCCTTGCCTTCATAAGGATCTTATAAAGATGTTACATAAGTTATCATAACTTACCCTTTAGTTTTAACTGATCAACAACCTTCCCTTTACAAAATGACTCTTCACATTCCACTTTTTGTATTTTTTGCATTTTTGCAATTTGATTTTATAGATCTCCTAAAAACCTAGTAATTACTCAAATGAATTTAAAAATGGTCCAAACATGGCCCTTTTACAATCATAATATGATGAAGACTCCATAATTACAAAATGGCCTCATGGAGGCATAAAATTTACATGGTTCCCTGCACCCTATTCCCGGGCAAAAATTTGCCTGAAGTCAACTTGAGAATAGTGCTACATAATGGATTCAAGCTTGCTAATGTCACTCTGCAACCTCCAAGTAGTATTTTCACTCACCAAAAATGGGAAATTTTCATTTTATCTTTGTCTCTAATCTGTTCTTCATGATTGAATGTTGTCTTTCATTTGGTAATTAATCCTTGGCATGTTCCTCCTCTGAAAATAGTGTTGAACCTATCTTTTTACCTATCATTCAAAATTCTACTACCATCCTAGCAACATGTTTCTTAATCCATTCTTGAATTTCCCAAATTCAATCCATCCCTGACCTTCAAAGAAGCAAAATTGAACACTAACTCAATATCATTTCCCTCCAAAATCAATTCATATTTCATACCTACTATTTTGGCATCTCCATGGTTTGGAATGGCTACATTCTTCATGTTCTCTTCTTTGGATAGATACCCATCTCTCTCACTTCTTCATCACACAATATCTCACAACATACCATCCATCTACCCAACCAAAGATCTTAGAACATCCACCTCTACTCTATCTCTCTCTCTCTCAGTGGTGTAAATCTCTATGCACCTCCCCAACTTAATCTATATTAGAGGATAGTGATCAGAAACCTCTTCCATATTTGTAGCCAACACACCTTCTCACAACTGTTTCTCTCTTGCAACTTTAGGATGGACCACAGGCACCTGCAACCAACACATTTGAAAATCTAACAAATCAACTAGCTCTAGTACCAAACTAATGTAGAGCATGGTGGGCTTTAAAGATTTCCAATTACACAAGTACTAATTTTGTTTGATCACCAAAACACACCACAACTCTCTGCAATGAAACATAGATTCAAAGGCTAAAAATATACCCAAAAGTGGTTTCATGACACCCAACTCTTACTAGACCTTTACCATACCTTGAACATCATGATAACGACTGGAATAAACCAACTAAACACCCTTAGGACCTTGGTTCCTTCATTCATCTAACGCTCACTCATAAAAGGTTTAATTGCTTATAGTAGTCCCAAAGGACAAAATGAGGCATAAATTTTTAACCAGATGAGAACTCAAGAAACCCAAAGTAGTTTCAAATACCTATTTTGGTTCTCTAAAACAAATCAAGAAATAGAATAAGGTTGTTTTGGAAAGAATGGCATTAAAAAATGACTGTTTTGCTGCCCATTAAGGCAAATTAGGCAACTTTAACAAAGAAACACAATGAAACTCTTCATCTAATACCTTAAATCTGATCCCAATGCTCTATACAAGTTACAAATGAATGGAAACAACTAATTTTGACAATGGAAACCCCTAAAAAGTCACTAAATCATCAAAACCCTTCGCAAGCCAGTTTAGGTTAGGTTCCATGAGGGTTTATTGAAAATCAATAATCCTAGCCTCTTTTCACATTAACAACACCTCAAACACATTTAAATATGTCTGCACATGCTATATAAACCTTCACTAATCTTTTATCGATACATTTTATACAAACTCAATCACCTAGCCATCAACTTTGAACCATAAATCAATGAAAATTAATTAGGGCAGCAACAAAACTTATGCACCATGACTTCCCCTTCATCTGCAAACACAAACAACTTAAAAACTCAATGAACTAACCCATTTACATAGATTTATAAAGGCTTCCATCAATGGAATGGTTGCTTATGCTCTTATTTGACTCTTAAACCCCTAAAATGAAGGTTTTAGTATAGTCTACTGAGAAATGACTCAAACAAACCTAAATCTCAATGAAATCTCACCAAATCAAGTTTATTTAAAAGCTAACTCACTATTCTATCACATCCAATGAAGATTATGGTCTGATGTTGCTGTACAGACTGTACAAAGCTTCCAAAACAAACAAGCAAATGTATCCGCAGAACAGGGGTATTTTTTTCACAAAACCTATTCAAAATACAATGTTCACCCCCTTCCTCGCCTTCATAAGGCTCTTATAAGGATTTTACATCAGTTATCATAACCGCCCCTTCAGTTTTAATTCACCAACAACCTTCCCTTTACAAAATGAATCTTCACATTCCACCTTTTGGATTTTTGCAACAAAATGACAATTTTTAGAATTTGACTTCATAGACCTCCTAAAAACCTAGTAATGACTCAAATGCATTTAAAAATGGTCCAAACATGACCTTTTTACAATCATAATATGATGAAGACTCAAAAATTATAAAATGGCCTCTTGGAGGCATAAAATTAAATGGTGCCCTGCACCATATTCCTAGGAAAAAAATTGCCTCAAGTGCTCTTGACGATAGTGTTGCATAATGGATTCAAGCTTTCCAATGTCACTCTTCAACCTCCAAGAAGTCTTTGCACTCACCAAGAATGGGAAATTTTCATTTTCTCTTTGTCTCTAACTGGTATTCTTCATGATTAAATGATGTCTTTCATTTCATAATTTATCCTTGACCTGTTCCTCCTCTTAAAATAGTGTTGAAGTAAACTTTTTAGATGTCATTCAATCTTCTCCTACCATCCTAGTAACATGTTTCTTAATCCATTCTTGCATTTCCCAAGCTCAATTCATCATTGAAATTCAAAGAAGCAAAATTGAACCATAACTCAATATCATTTCCCTCCAAAATCAAGTCATATTTCATACCTATTGTTTCAACATCTACATGGTTTGAAATGTTTGCGTTATTCATGTGCTCTTCCTCACTTAGATACGCATCTCTCTCAATGCTTCATCACATAATCTCTCGCAACATACTATCCATCTAACCAACCAGAGATCCTTGAAAATGCACCTATACCCACTCTCTCTCTTAGCGGTGTAACTCTCTTTGCACCTTCTCCCCAGCTTAATCTCTCTTGGGGGACAATGATCATAGACCTCTTCCATGTCTGTAGCCAACACACCTTCTCACAACTCTTTCTCTCTCGTAGCTTTAGGATGGACTGCAAGAACTAGGAATATAAACAATTAACAATCCACCAACCCAACGAGCCATGATACCAAACTGATGTAGAGCATGGTGGGATTTAAAGGTTTCCAATTACACAAGTACTGATTTTTTTTTATCACCAAAACACACACAAACTCTCTTCAATGAAACATGGATTCAAAGGCTTCAAATTTACCCAAAAGTGGTTTCATGACACCCAAATCCCACTTAACCTTTACCATACCTTGAACATCATGATAATGACTGGAATAAACCAACTAAACACCCTTAGGACCCTAGTTCCTTCATTCATCCAACGCTCACTCATAAAAGGTTTAATTGCTTGTAGTAGTCCCAAAGGAAAAAATCAGGCATAACGTTTTAAACAGATGAAAACTCAAGAAACCCAAAGTAGTTTCAAATACCTATTTTGGGTCTCTAAAACATATCAGGAAATAGAATAAGGTTGTTTTGGAAGGAATGGCTTTAAAAAATTGTCCCACTACCCCTTAAGCCAAATTAGGCAACTTTAACAAAGCAACACCATCAAACTCTTCACCCAATACATTAAATCTGATCCCAATGCTCTATAAAAGTTACAAATGAATGGAAACAACAAATTTTGACAATGGAAACCCCTAAAAAGTCACTAAATCATCAAAACCCCTGTCAAGCCATTTTAGGTTAGGTTCCATGAGGGTTTATTGAAATGAATAATCCTAGGTTCTTTTGACATTAACAACACCTCAAACACATTTAAATATTTCTGCACACGCTATCTAAATCTTCAAAAATCCTTTATCAATGCAGTTTATACAAACTCCATCACTTAGACATCAACTTTGAACCAAAAATTAATGAAAATCAATTAGGGGAGGAACCAAACTTATGCACCATGACTTCCCCTGGATCTACGAACACAACCAACTTAAAAAATTAGTGAACTAACCCATTTCCACTGATTTATAAAGTCTTACATTAGTGGAATGGTTGCTTATGCTCTTATTTGACTCTCAAACCCCTAAAATGAAGGTTTTGGTACAGTCTACTAAAAAATGACTCAAACAAACCTAAATATCAATGAAATCTCCCCAAATCAAGTTTATTGAAAAGATAACTCACTATTCTATCAAATCCAATGAAGATTGTGGTCTGATGTTGTTGTACAAACTATACAAAGCTTACAAAACCAACAAGAAAATGTTGTATCCGTAGAATAGGGTACTTTTGTTCACAAAACCTATTCAAAATACAATGTTCACCCCATTCCTCACCTTCACAAGGATCTTATAAAGATTTTACATTAGTTATCATAACCAACCCTTTAGTTTTAACTAACCAACAATCCTCCCTTTACAAAATGACTCTTCACATTCCAATTTTTTCCACTTTTTGAAAATTTTCATTTTTGCAACAAAATGACATTTTTGCAATTTCACTTCATAGACCTCCTAAAAACCTAGTAATGACTCAAATGCATTTAAAAATTGTCCAAACATGACCTTTTTACAATCATAATATGATGAAGACTCAAAATTTATAAAATGGCCTCATGGAGGCATAAAATTTACATGGTACCCTACACCATACTCCCAGGAAAAAAATTGCCTCAAGTGCTCTTGACGACAGTGCTACATAATGGATTCAAGCTTGCCAATGTCACTCTTCAACCTCCAAGTAGTCTTTTCACTCACCAAGAATGGTAAATTTTCATTTTCTCTTTGTCTCTAACTAGTTCTTCATGATTGAATGTTGTCTTTCATTTGATATTTTATCCTTGACATGTTCCACCTCATAAACATGTTTGTTAATCCATTCTTGAATTTCCCAAAATTAATTCATCCTTAAACTTCAAAGAAGAAAAATTGAAGCATAACTCAATATCATTTCCCTCCAAAATCAATTCATATTTCATACCTGTTGTTTTAGCATCTCCATGGTTTGAAATGTTTTCATTCTTCATGTGTTCTTCCTCACTCAGATACCCATCTCTCTCACTGCTTCAACACACAATCTCTCATAACATACAATCCATCTACCTAACTAGAGATCCTAGAAGATGCACCTCTACCCACTCTCTCTCTTAGTGGTGTAACTCTCTCTACACCTCCCTAGCTTAATCTCTCTTGGAGGATAGTGATCACAGAACTCTTCCATGTCTGTAGCCAACACACCTTCGCACAACTCTTTCTCTCTTGCAACTTTCAGATGGACCGCAAGAACTTGCAACAAATAGACTTAACAATCCACTAGATCAACCAGCCCTCATACCAAACTAATGCAGAGCATGGTGGAATTTAAAGGTTTCCAATTACTTAATTATTGATTTTGTTTTATCACCAAAACACACACAAACTCTCTTCAATTAAACATGGATTCAAATACTACAAATTTACCCAGATGTGGTTTCATGACACCCAAATCCTGTTGAACCTTTACCATACCTTCAACATCATGATAATGACTAGAATAAATGAACTAAACACCCTTAGTACCCTAGTTCCTTCATTCATCGAACACTCACTCATAAAAGGTTTAATTGCTTATAGTAGTCCCAAAGGACAAAATCGGGCATAACTTTTTAACTAGATGAGAACTCAAGAAACCCAAAGTAGTTTCAAATACTTATTTTGGCTCTCTAAAACATATCAAGAAATAGAATAAGGTTTTTTTGGAAAAAATGGCTTTAAAAAATGACTGTCCTGCTGCCCCTTAAGCCAAATTAGGCAACTTTAACAAAGTAACACCATGAAAGTCTTCACCCAATACATTAAATCTAATCCCAATGCTCTATAAAAGTTACAAATGAATGGAAACAACAAATTTTGACAATGGAAACCCCTAAAAAGTAACTAAATCATCAAAACCCTTGTCAAGCCATTTTAGGTTAGGTTCCATGAGGGTTTATTGAAAATCAATACTCCTAGCATCTTTCCAAATTAACAACACCTCAAAAAAATTTAAATATGTCTGCACATGCTATCTAAACCTTCACCAATCCTTTATCAATGCATTTTATACAAACTCCATCACTTAGCCATCAACTTTGAACAAAAAATCAATGAAAATCAATTAGGGCAGGAACAAAACTTATGCACCATGACTTCCTCTGCATCTGCAAACAACCAAATTAAAAACTCTGTGAACTAACCCATTTCCACTTATTTATAAAGGCTTCCATTAGTGGAATGGTTGCTTCTACTCTTATTTGACTCTCAAACCCCTAAAATGAAGGTTTCAGTACAATCTACTTAAAAATGAGTCAAACAAACCTCAATCTCAATGAAATCTCCCCAAAAATTTTATTTAAAAGCTAACTCACTATTCTATCAAATCCAATGAAGATTGTGGTCTGTTGTTGCTATAAAAACTGTACAAAGCTTACAAAGCCTACAAAAAAATGTCGTATCCATAGACCATGGTACTTTTATTCACAAAACCTATTCAAAATACAATGTTCACCCCCTTCCTCTCCTTCACAAGGCTCGTATAAATATTTTACATCAGTTATCATAATTGAACCTTCAATTTTAACTGACAAACAACCTTCCCTTTACAAAATGACTCTTCACACTCTAGTTTTCGCATTTTTTGAAATTTTGCATTTTTGCAACAAAAAGACATTTTTTGCAATTTCACTTCGTAGACCTCCTAAAAACCTAGTAATGACTCAAATGCATTTAAAAATGGTCCAAACATGAACTTTTTACAATCATAATATGATGAAGACTCAAAAAACTATAAAATGGACACATGGAGGCATAAAATTTATGCTACCCTCCACCATACTCCCGAGAAAAAAAATGCCTCAAGTGCTCTTGAGGACAGTGCTACATTATGGATTCAAGATTTCCAATGTCACTCTTCAACCTCAAAGTAGTCTTTGCACTCACCAAGAATAGGAAATTTTCATTTTATCTTTGTCTCTAACTGGTTCTTCATGATTGAATGTTGTCTTTCATTTGATAATTTATCCTTGGCCTATTCCTCCTTTGAAAATAGTGTTGAACCTAATTTTTTAGCTGTCATTCGACCTTCTCCTACCATACTAGCAACATGTTTCTTAATCCATTCTTGCATTTCCCAAAATCAATTCATCCTTGACCTTCAAAAAAGAAAACTTGAACCATAACTCAATATTATTTCCCTCCAAAATCAAGTCATATTTCATACTTGTTGTTTCAGCATCTCCATGGTTTGAAATGTTTGTATTCTTCATGTGCTCTTCCTCACTCAGATACCCATCTCTCTCACTAATTCATCACACAATCTCTCACAACATACTATCCATCTAACCTATGAGAGATCCTAGAATATGTACCTCTACCCACTCTCTCTCTCTCTTAGTGGTGTAACTCTCTCTACACCTTCTCCCCAACTTAATCCCTCTTGGAGGGTAGTCATCATATACCTCTTCCATGTTTGTAGCCAACACACCTTCTCACAACTCTTTCTCTCTTGCACCTTTAGGATGGAACGCAAGCATTTGCAATAAAAACACTTAACAATCCACCAGATCAACCAGCCTTGCTACCAAACTGATGTGGAGCATGGTGGGATTTAAAGGTTTCCAATTACACAAGTACTAATTTTGTTTGACCACCAAAACACACACAGACTCTCTTCAATCAAACATAGATTCAGAGACTACAAATTTACCCAAAAGTGATTTCATGACACCCAACTCCCACTAAACCTTTACCATACCTTGAAAATCATGATAATGACTGGAATAAACCAACTAAACACCCTTAGGACCCTGGTTCCTTCATTCATCCAACACTCACTCATAAAAGGTTTAAGTGCTTGTAGTAGTCCCAAAGGACAAAATTGGGCATAATTTTTTAACTAGATGACAACTCAAGAAACCCAAAGTAGTTTCAAATACTTATTTTGGCTCTCTAAAGCATATGAAGAAATAGAATAGGGTTGTTTTGGAAAGAATGGCTTTAAAAAATGATTGTCCTGCTGCCCCTTAAGCCAAGTTAGGCAATTTTAACAAAGCAACAACATGAAACTCTTCACCCAATACATTAAATCTGATCCCAATGCTCTATAAAAGTTACAAATGAATGGAAACAACAAATTTTGACAATGGAAACCCCTAAAAAGTCACTAAATCATCAAAACACTTGTCAAGCCATTTTAGGTTAGGTTCCATGAGGGTTTATTGAAAATCAATACTCCTAGCCTCTTTTCACATTAACAACACCTCAAACACATTTAAATATGTTTGCACATGCTATCTAAACCTTCACCAATCCTTTATCAGTGCATTTTATACAAACTCCATCACTTAGCCATCAACTTTGAACCAAAAATCAATGAAAATCAATTAGGGCAGCAAGAAAAATTATGCACCATGACTTCCCCTACATTTGTAAACACAACCAACTTAAAAACTCAGTGAACTAAACCATTTCCATTGATTTATAAAGTCTTCCATCAGTGGAATGGTTGCTTCTACTCTTATTTGACTCTCAAACCCTTAAAATGAAGGTTTCAGTACAGTCTACTGAAAAATGATTCAAGCAAACCTAAATCTCAATTCAATCTCCTCAAATCAAGTTTATTTAAAAGCTAACTCACTATTCTATCAAATCCAATAAAGATTGTGGTCTGATGTCGTTGTACAGACTATACAAAGCTTACAAAATCAACAAAAAATTGTTGTATCCACATAACATGGCACTTTTTTTCACAAAACCTATTCAAAATACAATGTTCACCCCCTTCCTTTCCTTCATAAGGCTCTTATAAGGATTTTACATTAGTTATCATAACCACCCCTTCAGTTTTAATTCACCAACAACCTTCCCTTTACAAAATGACTTCACATTCCACTTTTTGCATTTTTGCAGCAAAATGACATTTTTTGCAATTTCACTTCATAGACCTCCTAAAAACCTAGTAATGACTCAAATGCATTTAAAAATGGTCCAAAAATGACCTTTTTACAATCATAATATGATGAAGACTCAAAAATTATAAAATGGCCTCATGGAGGCATACAATTTATATGGTACACTACACCATACTCCTAGGAAAAAAATTGCCTCAAGTGCTCAAGGACAGTGCTGCATAATGGATTTAAGCTTGCCAATGTCACTCTTCAACCTCCAAGTAGTCTTTGCACTCACCAAGAACAGAAAATTTTCATTTTCTCTTTGTCTCTAATTGGTTCTTCATAATTGAATGTTGTCTTTCATTTACTAATTTATCATTGACCTGTTCCTCCTTTGAAAATAGTGTTGAACCTAACTTTTTACCTATCATTCAAACTTCTCCTACCATCCTTGCAACATGTTTCTTAATCCATTCTTGCATTTCCAAAAATCAATTCATCCTTGACCTTCAAAGAAGAAAAATTGAACCGTAACTCTATCATTTCCCTCCAAAATCAAGTCATATTTCATACCTGTTGTTTCAACATCTCCATGGTTTGAAATGTTTGCATTCTCCATGTGCTCTTCGTCACTCAAGTACCCATCTCTCTCATTTCTTCATCACACAATATCTCACAACATACTATCCATCTACCCAACGAGAGATCCTAAAAGATGCACCTCTACCCACTCTCTCTCTTAGTGGTGTAACTCTCTTCGCACCTTCTCCCCAGCTTAATCTCTCTTGGAGGACAATGATCATAGACCTCTTCCATGTCAATAGCCAACAAACCTTCTCACAACTCTTTCTCTCTTGTAGCTTTAGGATGGACCACAAGCACTTGCAACAAACACACTTAACAATCCACCAAATCATACAACCCTGATACCAAACTGATGCAGATCATGGTGGGATTTAAAGGTTTCCAATTACACAAGTACTGATTTTTTTTATCACCAAAACATAAACTCTCTTCAATCAAACATGGATTCAAAGGCTACAAATTTACCCAAAATTGGTTTCATGACACCCAAATCCTACTGAACCTTTACCATACCTTGAACATCATGATAATGACTGGAATAAATGAAGTAAATACCCTTAGGACCCTAGTTCCTTCATTCATCCAGCGCTCACTCATAAAAGGTTTAATTGCTTGTAGTAGTCCCAAAGGACAAAATCAGGCATAACTATTTAACCAGATGAGAACTCAAGAAACCCAAAGTAGTTTTAAATACCTATTTTGGCTCTCTAAAACATATCAAGAAATAGAATAAGGTTCTTTTGGAAAGAATGGCTTTAAAAAATGACTGTCCCACTGCCCCTTAAGCCAAATTAGGCAACTTTAACGAAGCAACACCATGAAAATATTCACCCAATACATTAAAACTAATCCCAATGCTCTATAAAAGTTACAAATGAATGGAAACAACAAATTTTGACAATGGAAACCCCTAAAAAGTCACTAAATCATCAAAACCATTTTCAAGCCATTTTAGGTTAGGTTCCATGAGGGTTTATTGAAATGAATACTCCTAGCTTCTTTTGGCATTAACAACACCTCAAACACATTTAAATATTTTTGTACATGCTATCTAAACCTTCAATAATCCTTTATAAATGCAATTTATACAAACTCCATCACTTAGACATCAACTTTGAACCAAAAATTAATGAAAATCAATTAGGGAAGCAACAAAACTTATGCACCATGACTTCCCCTGCATCAACAAACACAACCAACTTAAAAACCTAGTGAACTAACCCATTTGCACTAATTTATAAAGGCTTCCATTAGTGGAATGGTTGCTTCTATTCTCATTTGACTCTCAAACCCCTAAAATGAAGGTTTCAGTATAGTCTATTGAAAAATGACCAAACAAACCTAAATCTCAATGAAATTTCCCCAAATAAAGTCTATTTAAAAGATAACTCACTATTCTATCAAATCCAATGAAGATTGTGGTCTGATGTTGCTGTACAGACTGCACAAATCTTAGAAAAACAATAATTAAAATTTTGTATCTATAGAACAGGGTACTTTTACTCACAAAACCTCTTCAAAATACAATGTTCACCCCCTTCCTTTCCTTCACAAGGATCTTATAAAGATGTTACATGATTTATCATAACTACCCCTTTAATTTTAATTGACCAACAACCTTCCCTTTATAAAATGACTTCACTTTCCACTTTTTGCATTTTTTGCAATTTTACATTTTTGCAACAAAATGACAATTTGTGCAATTTGACTTCATAGACCTCTTAAAAATAGATTAATGACTCAAATGCATTTAAAAATGGTCCAAACATGAAATTTTTTCAATCATAATATATTGAAGACTCAAAAATTACAAAATGGCCTCATGGAGGCATAAATTTACATGGTTGCTTGCAGCACTCTTTGTCTCTTCTAGCAAGCAGTATGAAGTAGGCTAAAGCTCGATGCTTGAAAAATGTACTTTTTTTTGTGGCTCCAAACCATTTAATGCATAGAAAATGTTTTCTTTCAGGCCTGAAACCTCAACCTTTCAAGGGATTTGATGTGTTTTCTTAGTGATTCCATTAATGCTCAAACCACTTCCCGAGCTACCTATTTCAAACTTTAGGATTCAAGGATGACATTTATTGCTCCCCTTAACTTTTGCAAATGGATTTTTTGGGTGTCCATTCTCATTTATTACTCATTATTGACCTATGTGATGGATCCATGCCCTAATCATGATTTTGATGGGATGGCTCCATTCTTTCACACATAGACTTCATTGTTAACCATGGTAAGGGTTAGGGTTCGACTTATGGTTCTAATTTATGCCTAATCTTTAAAGGAAAGAAATGTATTCCTTTCAAGGGTTCTTACTCTGGCTTCTTCAAGGTTTTTCTTTGGTATACTTGTAATTTTAATCCACTACACCACTAGTACATATAGACGGGTGATTGCAGGATCATGGGGGTCTAAAAAGTGGTGATATGTCAAGTGGCTAACAATATTTTTTTAATCCAAATTTGATGAAATGAAAAGGGTTTATTGATAATTTTTTGAGCTTTCCATAAATATAAGATATTGCTTATTTGGAATTAAATCAATAATTATTATTGAGTTTCTACATGCATTCCAACTAAAGTCCTTATTGATAGGCTAATGGAAAAAAATTATAATTCTTAAACAATTTCACATTTTTTGAATCCAAAAGATGTGGCACATTCTATGCTTCCCATACTACAGGATAAAAAGGAAATTTTTATTTTGATAAAGTTTTTGACCAAGTTATGGTGGTCAGACAAACAAGACTTAATATTTTTTTTTTTAAATTAATAAAAAATTCTTAAATAATTATTTACTTTAAAAAATACTATAAAAAAAAGTGGCACATTCATCCATGTGTCCTCTACTTATATTGAAAGTTTAAAAAATATATATTATTCTTTTCTTGTACTTAGGTTATTAATACATACACCCACTTCTTATTTTTTCCTAAAAATTTAGTACTACTATATTGAAATTTCAAAATTTCACCAATTAGATTTACTCTTTTCAAAAAGAGGACTAGTATCTTAGAAACTACTTTCAATTTTCTGCAAATTTTGTTCTTATATATTTTTCAAATTATGTTAATAACCTATTCAATTTTTTTATGTCAAGTTTCCTAACTCTATTTTTTAAAATTTTCAATACCACTTAAGGGCCTAGTTTGGACCCCCATGATCATGCACTAACCCACACTCTGTCTGAAGAATGTAGACACCTTAGGTTCACTACTTTCAATAGTCTTAGTTGTTAAGGCTCATACTACAGTTTTCACTATTGTAATTCATATCGTAATTCACATCACACACTTCACACACACATCCTTCATCAACTCAACACACATATATGCCCATCATAACCTTGAAAACAATTTACAAAGTTTACTTTTCATCTCAACCATGCAAATCCAAATTAGGTTGACTCTAAGAATTCTCATGATAAACAGGAATGAAAGAAGACCACATCACACCTTAACTCATACCTAAATCCACTCATGCATTCCATGCCACACTTACAAAAACATCGAAGCATATCTGCAATTAGTATAAACACCCAAGGTTGGCCAAACCTATGTTAACACCATTAATCATTTGAGTACATGCTTCACCAAATACAAAAACAACTCATGGACCACACATAACACTAAAAAAAATGGAATATTTTGAGGACACCCTAAAATCCAATAAATTCCTTTGCAACAAATTTTACCTAAAAAATATTTTCATCCTATACACCCAGTTAACCTTATATTACAAAGATGGTTGTCATTGCACCAAAATATCGACTTGTTAATGCATGATACAAGTGATAGAATTAATGAATCCATGGGAGATGGTTAAGCCATGTCACATACCCAAGAATTACACTACACAATACAAGAATACCAAGGGCACACACCTTACAAAAATCCCCCCAACACAAGTAAGGGGTTTGAAACTGTGACCCAAGCTCTAATACCAATTGTTGCAAATATGGTTTTCATTGCACCAAAATATTAACTAGTTAATGCCTGATACAACCACCAAAGTTAATGAATCCATGAGAGGTGGTTAACCCATGTCATGAACCCAAGAATTGCACTACACAACACAAGGATACTAGGGGCACATAGCTTGCAACACCTTCCACATACTATAACAAATGAATCCAACCTTGTAGAGCACCAAAATTCAAATAACTTAGATTGAAGATGGATATGGGAAATTTAAGTACACCCTCAGTTCTACAAGATAAGAACCAAACTATAGAGAAATGCAAAGAAAAACCATTTCTTCAAGACAACACTGCTTTCACAATTCACACACTAGTGAACACAACTTTCTCTACAAAATGATGTAGGGTAGGAAACTCTAGATATAGCATCTCTAAACACCTTTGATCAACATATTTGAACTGCATAAGAAAATATTCAATACAAAAGAAATACGAAGCAAAAAAATAGAACACTACTCTACTATATTGAACACTCTTTACCACACTATTTCCTCTTTTATTCATTTTTTCTCAAAATCACTTGGAAACCAAGAACCAAAAACACATTCTCATCATCTACAATAATTTCTCATCACCACTAAACTAAGTGTACTACAACAATTCAACCACACATATTCTTATCAAGGCAACACTATAGGTTGAGACCAGTGAGACAACTAATGACAACATAATGGAAAAATTCAAAACATCTACATAGGTTGACATGAATGCAACAACAAAGATCTTTTGACATCAATGACAACACAAACTACATAGACTTCCAACACTCTAAACAATTCCTTTTCCTAATGGATTTCCCATGTGACGCGTGTCATAATTTATCTTTTTCACACCTTGCATGTAGGATTCCAACTCTGTATTTGGTCCCAACAAGTGACTTAGAAATTTTGAAATAATTATTATTATATTTAATAAAAAAATTTATTAACTTAGACCAAAACAATTAAATAAACAATCATGGGTCTCACTAAGGTTGAGACACCTTAATCCAATACAGAGTATCAAATCCCCCAATAAAAACAACAAGAACCAATTTTCATTATAGAAGACAATGCAAATGAACAAGCGGGATGTATAGAATCCAATAATAAAAAAATCCTAAAGATGTAACAAGATCCATCAATGGCTAGAACAATTGTGATGCAGGAGCTTCCTTGGTTCTTGGCAATCTGCATCAACCAAAAATATTTTCTTTCAATTTTGTTCTTATTTTGTTCTTGCTTAGTTCATGTTGTTAGAATTGTCATATTTGCTCACCAAACCCTATGGATCTTTGTGTACATCATGGACATGTTCATTTTCCTTATTCCAATATTTGAGCGTGATTGGATCTTTTTCTAGAAAGTTATTACTTTTGGAGTTCGTGACAATTTCTTGAACCGGTACTAGAATAGTTTCTGAGCCTAACGGCCAATTTGATCATTTGTGGATCATCCCCATGACTTGTAGATCTTGATGGTGTGATCTTAAATGTTCTATGGAGTGTCCTCAACCTTTATTATAGGTCCACACTTCATTCTATGAACTTGTTGATGGAGTAATTCAAATTTGAGGCTGAGCTATTCATGCACACGTTACATTTTCTTTTCTTGGAGAATATGATGATCTTTGGCCAACGTGGATGTTTCCAAAATCCCAGATATGGTATAAAGCTTGTAATCAATCATTAGAAGGGGTAGAGTGGTGGTAGTAGTTGGCTGAGTAGATAAGGATTGATCTGAATTGTAAGATTTTAGTTTGCATGTAGGAGCATATTGGAATGTTGTAATTAAGACATGTTATATTAGGCCTATGAGCTGAATCTATAAGCCCAAATGTTGCAAGCCAAATGTAATTAAGATTTATGTTAATGAGAATATTTGCATCTTCATTTTCCTCCATATTTTGTGTTGCTTTTGTTGTGTTGCTCATGTTGCATGGTTTGGATTGTTCTCCTTGAGGACCCTCCTACTGAGGCTATGCCAGATTGGTATTAGAGTGAGATTCATTCCTTGTGCAATCATTGGAGTTTGCAAAGTCTTGTTGAAGAATTTTTGTGGGGTGGCGAATTGAGGATTCGACCTACAACTACAGATGACTTGTGTAAATATGGTGGGAAAAAGAAATGTTAGAGGAAATGGAGCACGTGGAAATGTAGACCCAGCTTTAATGGAGGTTTTGAGAGGAATTGCTACCAAATTAGATGCAGTCAAAATGGCCCAGAGAAGAGGTCGACCAGTTGATGATGTGAGTGATGAAGAGGTAGAAGTTCAGGATGAAAGAGGGAGAGAAGAGAAACCTGGCCTAGATCAAGGAGAAGAGAGGTTCACAAGAACCCTAACCAGAGAAAATACAAAACCACATTTCAATCCACTATATTATAATGGTAAGTTCGATTCAAAAAAATTGCTTGATTGGATTACAGAGATCGAAAAGTATTTTGAATTTCAAGGTACTACTAAAGATAAGAAGGTAAAGTTTTCTTGTACAAAGTTGAGAGGACATGCATCCCTTTGGTGGGAACATTTGTAGATAGATAGGAAAAGAAGAGGAAAGGAGAAAATCAAATCATGGGATTGGATGGTGAACAAGTTAAAGAAAAATTTTATGCCTACAGATTATCAGATTAGTTTGTTCTAAATTTTGAAAAATTTGAAGAAAAAAGATTCAAGTGTGATAGAATATACTGATGAGTTCTATAAGTTGAACATCAGATCTGGACATTCAGAGGAGGAAATTGAGCAAGTATCCAAATATGTGAATGGTTTGAGGTTATCTATACAATATGATATTAGTTTGATCAAATTTTAGAGTGTAGAAGAAGCATATCAGTGTGCCCTGAAAGCAAAGGAGAAGCTGAACAAAAGAAATGAGCAGAGACAAAGAGGAAGAGGTCGAAGATTTCAAAGAGAATATATTTTACTAGAGGAGGAAGAGGTTCTTTTACGGATCAAAATAAAGATAAGGAGGTCAGTAAGAATGATAATTCAAACCATAGAGGTGATGGAAACTCTTACCGAAGAGGAGGATATGGTGGTTACCGAAATGAAGGTTATAGAAGAGATGATAGAGGACAAGAGAGAACAATATTCAAGGGAACTTGTTATAAATGTGGTGGAGAAGGAGATAGGGAATTTGAATGTAATTAGGGAGAGACAAGTAGAAAAATAGAGAACAATAGAAGAACAACCTTGGTTGGGGAAGATCATGCTAGATCATCTAATAAATCGAAAGATGGAGAAGTGTTGGTGAACAGAAGAGTATAATATGAAGATACTAGTAAGTGAACAATGTTTGGTGAAATTGAAGATAGTAAATTACCATGATGAAGTTTTGTGTGATATTATGCCTATGGATGTATGGCATGTTTTGTTGGGAAGACCTTGGCAGTATGATAGACAGGCTATTCATGATGGAAAGAAGAACATATATACCATTGTTGCTAATGGGATGAAGCAGACTTTGTTTCCATTTGAAGATGTTCCTACAATTGAGGTTTGTATGAGCACTATATTTCTTTTGGTCAATGGAAAGAGATTTTTGGATTGATTGAGACATGAAAACATGTGCTATTCCTTGGATCCTAAGAAGACTGAAGATTTGAAGCATGTAGAAGAACAACTGGAAGAGATAAAGGAGTTGCTAATAGAGTATGAAGATATCATTTCAAATAATGTACCTGATGGATTATCACTTGTGAGGAGTATTAGTCATTGCATGGATATGATTCTTGGAGCTATTTTGCCTAATAAAGTAGAACACCAGATGACACTGACAAAGAATTAAGAGTTGAATAGACAAGTACAAGAATTATTGAGGAAGGGTTTGATCAGAGAAAGCTTAAGTCCATGTGCAGTACCTATTATGCTAGCACCTAAAAAGGATGGAGAATGGAGGATGTGTACAAATTCTAGAGCCATAAACAAGATCATGGTGAATTATAGAATTCCTTTCCCCCAGATGGATGACATAATGGATTGTTTGATTGGAGCTAAATACTTTACAAAGATAGATTTGAAGAGTGGATATCATCAGATCAGAATCAGAGAAGGGGATGAGTGGGAAACAACATTCAAGACAAATGAAGGATTGTATGAGTGGTTGGTGATTCTTTTTTGATTGAAAAATGCATCGAGTACTTTCATGAGGTTGATGAATGAGGTATTGAAGAAATTCTTGGGTAAGTTTGTGATCATGTATTTGGATGACATATTGATTTTTAGTAAGAGTAAAGAACATTTGTTGCATATAAGACAAGTTTTGCAAAGGTTGAGAGAAGAGCAGTTGTTGAAAAACATTAAGAAATGTAGTTTCATGAAGGAGGAGTTGGTATATCTTGGATTTTTGATATATGTGGATGGATTGAAGATGGATTCTGAGAAGGTAAGAGAATTTGTTGAGTGGCCTACACCAGATAGTATTGGAGAGGTAAGATAATTTCATGGATTGGCTAGTTTCTATGAGAAGTTTATTAGGAATTTCAATTCTATTTGTAGCCCTATGACAAAAAAAATGAGAGGAGATAAGAGGGATATTAGATGGACATCTAGAGTAGATCATAATTTTGAATTGTTGAAGTAGAAGGTGACTGAGTAGCCTGTGTTGGATTTACTAGATTTCAATAAGGTATTTCAAGTAGACTGTGATGCAACTAGAAATGCAATTGGAGCAGTGTTGAGTCAAGAAGGAAAACCTGTAGCCTATTTCAGTGAGAAATTGAATGATTCTAGGAGAAGATATTCAGTGTATGATCAAGAATTTTATGCTATAGTTCAAGCCTTGAAGAAGTGGAGACATTATTTTTTTCCTAAGGAGTTTGTGTTGTATATGGATCATCAGGAATTGCAATATTTGAATAGTCAAGGTAAGTTGAATCAAAGACACATGAGATGGGTAGAGTTCTTGCAGAGTTATACCTTTTTTTAAAGCATGGGAGTGGAAAGTCAAATAGAGTTGTTGATGCTTTGAGTAAGAGAAGAAATTTACTGATAGAGATGAGAGTGGAGGTATTAGGATTTGATGAGTTGAAGAACTTGTATGAGGGAGACCCGAATTTTGTAGAACCTTGGAGAGTATGTAATGAACCATATTTAGAGGATAGAAGTCAGTGGTTGGATTATTTCATTTTTGGAGGACATTTTTTTTAGAGGCAATCAGTTGTGTATACCCTAGAGTTCAATGAGGGATAACTTAGTGAAGGAGAAGCATAGTGGAGGAATGTCAGGACACTTTGGAGTTGATAAGACAATAGCATTGGTGAGTGAGAATTACTTTTGGCCATAGATTCATAAGGATGTTAGGAGATTTGTGCAAAGCTGTAGAGTTTTTCAAGTTGCAAAAGGAAGTAGTCAGAATGTTGGATTGTATAAGCCTTTGACAGTTCCAGAGAGACCGTACGAAGATATCAACATGGATTTAATACTTGGTTTGCTGAAGAAAGAAAGAGGTAATGATTCTGTATTTGTGGTGGTAGATAGATTTTCTAAAATGGAACATTTCATACCTTGTAAGAAGACAATAGATGCAGTACATGTAGCATACTTGTTTTTCAGAGAAGTGGTCAGATTGCATGGATTACCTAGGAGTATTGTTTTAGACAAAGATGTAAATTTTGTTGGTTACTTTTGGAGGACACTTTGGAAGAAGCTGAAGAAAGATTTGAAGTTTAGTTCTACTTCTCACCCATAGAATGATGGAAAAACAAAGGTAGTAAACTAGAGTTTATGGAATTTGTTGAGATGTTTGGTTGAAGAGAAAACTGGAAGTTGGGATTTAGTCCTTGCACAAGCAGAGTTTGCTTACAATAATTCAGTGAACAGGAGTACAAGAAAGAAACCTTTTGAGATTGTTATCGGAGTTCATCCTAGAGGTATATTAGAATTGAGAGACATTAGTATAGAAGGTAAAAGGAGCACAAAAGTAGAAGAATTTGTAGAACACGTGAAGAAGTTGCATACTCAAGTGAAACAACAATTGGAAGACATGAACCAGAAGTATAAGGAGAAAATAGATGAAAAGAGGAGACATAAGGAGTTTGAAGTTGGGGATGAAGTGATGGTATATTTGAGAAAGGAGAGATTTTCAGTTGGCACGTACAATAAGCTGAAGATGAGAAAATTTGGGCCTTGTAAAATCTTGAAGAAATTCGATTTAGGAAATGCATACGAAGTGGAGCTACCAGAAGGCATGGGTACATCGCCTATATTCAACATTGTAAATCTATATCAGTACCATGAAGCAGAGTTCAGTAAAGACAATGAAGCAAAATTGGAGAATCAGTTTCCTAAACAACAATCAGAAGATATTGAAGAGATTTTGGATGTCAGAGATGGGGGAAAGACTTGTGGAAGATAGTATAAAGAATATCTTGTGAAGTGGAAAGACAGACCAGTGGAGGATTCTTCTTGGATTTCTTAGGCTGAGGTAGACCATCTTGGTTTTCTTTTAGCCCCAAAAAAGTGAGGGACTCAGTTTTCAATAACCCCAGATGTCTGACGCAGTAGCATCCTTGGTTATTGGTAATCTTGCATCAGCCAAAAATATTTTCTTTTAGTTTTGTTCTTATTTTGTTCTTGCTCAATTCATGTTGGTAGACTCGTCATATTTTCTCACCAAACCCTACAGATCTTTTTGTACATCATGGACATGTTCATTTTCCTTATTCCAATATTTGAGCATGATTCAATATTTTTCTGGCAAGTTATCACTTCTAGAGTTCATGACAATTTTTTGAACTGACACCAGAATAGTTTTTGAGCCTAATGACTAATTTGATCATTCCTTGACCATCCTCGTGACTTGCGGATCTTGATGGTGTGATCTTAAATGTTTCATGGAGTGTCTCCAACCTTCATTATAGGTCCACATTTCATTCTATTACCTGTTGATGGAGTAATTCAAATTTGAGGCTGAGTATGTGCAGGATCGTCATGGAAAAAATAGGCCCTTAAGTGGCAAAAAATTCAGAAAAATCAGAGTTAGGCAACTTGACATAAAAATTTGAATAGGTTATCTATATTATTTCAAAAATATGTAAGAATAGAATCTATAGAAAATTGAGTGTAGTTTCTAAACTACTAGGTTTGTTGAAAAAAAATAAAAATTTATTTGGTGAAAATTTGAAATTTCAATGCAGTGGTACTTAAATTTCAAGGAAAAAATAAGAAGTAGGTGTCTATATGACCACCCCAACCACAATAAAATGATAATATTTTTTTATAATATTTTAGATATAAGTAGAGGACTCATGCCCTAATGTGATGCATTATTTTTGTAATTTTTTTCCAAGTAAATAATTAATTATAATTTTTTTATTACAATTTTTTTAAAATATAAAAAATTGTATGTCTAACCACCTTAACTTGGTCAAAATTTCATGAAATTCATTTTTTTTTAATCCTATAGTATGCGAAGCATAGAATGTGACGCATATTTTGGATTCAAAAAAAGTGATACCGTTTGAAAGCTATAGATGTTTTTCAATCAACCTATCAATTAGGACTTTAGTTGTAATTTGAATAGAAAATGAATAATTATTACTTATTAAATTGAAAGTAAAGCATAATTTATATTAGTGGAATGCTGAGAATTTCCTTTAAAAACACTTTTCGTTTCATCAATTTTGGGTAAAAAAATAATTTTCAGCCACATACCCATCATATTGCCACTTTTTGGCCCATCATGATCCTGCACATACCCAGCTGGCCTATTCATGCGCATGTTACATTTTCTTTCCTTGGAGAATATGATGATCTTTGGCTGACACAAATGTTTCTAGAATCACGGATATGATATAAAGCTTGTAATCGATCATTAGAAGGGGCAGAGTGGTGGTAGTAGTTGGTTGAGTAGATAAATATTGATCTGAATTATAAGATTTCAGCTCGCATATAGGAGCACATTGGAATGTTGTAATTAGGATGTGTTATATCAGGCCTGTGAGCTGAATCTGTAAGCCTAGATGTTTCTGGCTGAATGTAATTAAGATTTATGTTAATGAGAATATTTTCATCTGCATTTTCCTCCATATTTTGTGTTTCTTTTGTTGTGTTGCTCATGTTGCATGGTCTAGATTATTCTCCTTGAGGACCTTCCTACTGTGGTTGTTCCAAATCGGTTCCTTATTAGCTTTAGACCCTATCTTGTATTTACTCAAACTTGTACAATGTCATGCTATTCAATTACCCTCAAACTATGATATTACCACACTTAGGGAATAAGACCTTATAAATTCCATCACATCTAGTGTATATATACGTGAGAACATTCCTATAATGCATAATGTAATTGAAAAAATACCACCACCTCCCATACAAAATGCACCAATTCAGCCTACTATCACATCCTTTTACATGGATTATGTAGCCTTTTATAAATAATATGTCAATCCACTATGGGTGATCCCACAATACTGGTTTACAATTTCTGGCTAAACTAGAAATTGAAAATATTTTTTCTAACTAAATCTTCACTTTCGGGCACCTATAGTGGCTATAATGTGAGGAATTTGAAGATGATGCAAACTAGTGATTTGTGATTTTTTTTCTATAGATTCTAAATATATATTTTTCAATATTTTTGGAATCATATTGCAGTTTTTTTTACATCTCCTTTGAAAACTAGTTTTTTTTTAGTAAACACCATTTTTAAGGAGCAACACTCATCGTATACAACATAACTTTTTTTTCATGAAGGATTAAATTCTTTTTTTTTTTTAATATAGATTTGTAACTATGATATCTAGTGCTTCCAATTGGTTTCATAGTGTTTTATTGAATATATTTTCCTTAATGAAGTTTCAAAGTAAAACCAACTACAATTCAGACATAGGCAGACCATATATGTAACGTATCCTATTTTTGTATGTATCAAAATTCAATTTTTTTGTTGTTGGATCAAGGACTTCTATATTTGGTGCACTCATATTTTTCAAAAAAAAAATTGATAATCTGCTATTTTTCCACATGAGCTTTATTTTCAATGAAAAACCTATGTTTAATAAAACTAAAAAACAAATACATAATAAAACCAAAACATATTAAAATTATATTTGTTGGATAGCTCGTTCGAAGGACTACCATCATCCAGTTGGGTTTTTGAAATCTCCTCCATTTTCATCCTCAACCCAAGCTTCAAAGGGAAAATTTTTGGAGGTTTTTAGTGCCAGAGGGTGAGAAGGTGGGAAAAGGGGGGTTTGAGCGAACTAGGGGGGGTTTGATAAAACCCCCTTTCCATAAATGTTTTCTTTTTTTTTCACGGGAATGGTGGGATCCTACATTTAATGGGTTTTCTCGAACTAGGGTTCTAGCAAACTCCCTTTGGGTTCACTTGAACCAAAAATTTGTTCAAACTCCCCAAAACCAAGTTTTTTTGCATGGGGTCATTTTTTGCAACTTTTCCTTCCTCACTAGAATTTTAAACCACTTTTTTTGGTTTACCCCTATACCGCAATCAACTTTTAGGTAAGCAGTCAAACTCAATTCACCCAAACACAAACATCCCACAATTATCAACACACATGTCTATATCAAAATGAAACATACAAAAACCCACAAATACCAACATGATAAACTATATAAACAAGCCTTTCACAAAAATAACTCCCCTACCTCATGTACATCCTAACTTCCTAAACATTATGCAAACATTGAACATAAAATTTTTGACTAACCCCAATATGTCAAACTACCTTCCAAACTCAAAATTCCTTTTTTACTACAAGAAAAGATACCACATTAGATATATCAAGAAATTATAACATGTCATATTTCTCACAACAACATATCTCCCATCCTCAACAATAAACCCCTCAATAAAACATATTTCAATGAAAATCCCCTCAACAACATGTCATTCAACAACACATGCCCTAGCAACAAAAAACCCCTTAACAACAACAATGAATCCAACGTGAACAACAAATTCACATTAATAATGCATCCACCATTAACAACAATACATCTCCCATTCTCAACAACAACAAAAAAATTCCCCAACAACAAACTCCACTACAATCCCACCACGACATCAATACCATACATATGACACCACCAAAACACAACAAAATATTCTGCAACATCAAAACAACCCACAAAAAAAATCATCATACAACATATATGAGAGCCTTTAGAATATCTTATCAAATCAAAATCCATTATATAATGCATCATCTATACCCCAACATAGTTCACATACCTCTAACTCGACCAAAAATCAAACAACCCTCCCAATGAATTGGCTTCACAAATTAAAAAATTAAATTCAAAAATAAATGACATGTAATTAGTACATACAAATAAATCATATTCTCTTGAAGACCTATGTCCTTATCCTTTTGACAAAAACATAACATTGACACATTTTCCTCACAATTTCAAGATTCCAAAGTTTGATAAATATGAAGGACATAGTGACCCATATGAACATATAAGGGAATTATATGTAGCTTGCTTAGAGGTTTCATATAACAATATATATCTAATGCACCTCCTTCCATGAAGCTTAGGTGGATAAGAGATTGAATGGTTCTCTCACTTACCCCTGTGTATCAATATATTCTAAGAACTTATTGACAAATTTATAGCTCAATTCTCTTATAGTATATAACATGAGGTTACTATGACCAAATTGTAAAACATAAGAAAAACCAAGGAGAAACATTCACATCCTTTTTACAAACATGGAGACATAAAGCTAATAACTATAAATGGTCCATTCTAAAAAGTATCTTGTATACAATTTTGTTCAAAATATCCACAAAAAATATTTTTCACCTATGCATACAATGTGCCAATACATTTTAAAAAAACATAGAAAAGGGTCTAACAATCAAAAGGTCTCTCATTGCTAAAGTTCTAGTCAAAATTTACGAAGACAAGGACCAACCTTCAAGATCTAATGGAAAATCATGCCTATGGGTTAAAAATAAAACATTACAAATGATGGTTTTGTAGACATGAAATTTATCAAAAACCAACAACCCTAACCAAATATAAAAAAAAATGTTCAAATTACAAATCCTTCAAGAGGAAATCCACAAAGACCTAATAATACAACATTACAAAAATACACTCTCTTAGGGGAATCTATTGAAACAATCTTAAACAAATTGATTCAATAAAACCTCATTAAGCTTCTCAATCTTTGAAAACACGATGAACCATAATTCAATCCAAGATGGTATAATAACAATGACTATTGTTAATACCATAGAATGAGGGGAGATAAGATATATAATTGTATAAGACTTAAAAACTTAATACAAGATCTCACTCACTAATGAGAAGTAAGTATTCACCAACTCTCTAGAAAATATGGAAATAACCATCTAGGGATATACAATTATCTAATCTCAAATTATGGTGAGGGAAATGACACTGGTAAGACAGGAGAATATAAATAGTGGTCTATTCCTATGATAATGTCATAAGACACACTCAAAGTTCAAACAACCAAATTTTTGTCATTAACATCCATAGTGCAATTGAGTGTGGATTGACCACATGATGAGGAAGGTTACTATTCAAGGAGCTCCTCTACAATCAAAAGGAATAACTAAGGTGATCCTAACTAATTATATTCTAATTGATCATCTCAAAAATATGCCAACATAAATTTTTATCCTAGAGATTTTGAGAATTTCCCCAGGACATAAGGAAGTCTTAGATGAGGCTCTCTAACAATATTCCATCCCCACTGATATAAATACATAACAATTCCAAGCCATGATAGGGCACATTTCATCCACTCACAATCTAGTATTTATTAAAAAATATTTTTTCTAGTCATACCTATCACAATAATGCTCTCCATCTCAAATTTTTCATTCATGAGTACAAAATAAAAATAGTTTTGATAGATGGTGGTCCGGGCTTAAATATTTTCACATTGCAACTTGTTTGAAAGTTGGGATATTCTGAAGAAGTTATCAAGAGACAAAATGAAATCACTATAGTGTAGGAGGAAGTAGCCCTTTTTCACACTTAATTTGGGAATGGATAATTAATGATAAAATGAACCTAATTGTTCCTTATTTAGGATGTTGTAAACTGTATTCTAACACTTTGACACTAATCTAGGGATTTATTAATTAATTAGGCTTATCTATGCCTTAATTGGTCCTATTTTGTATCCACAAACCTTATTAATTGCATCTTTCTATGGATAATCCCGACACTTATCACATAACCAATCATAATTCAATGTTTTGGGTCATGTTCCAAATTTGGTGATCTAGGACTCATATGCTACATTGGGCATATGAGTCCCCCACCTAGGTCTTGGGACTTGATTTTGAATTTCACATTAAACAGGACCTATCTTGGAGTTTGTGCCTCAATTTTGAGCCACTAGGACTAATACACCACCTTGGGTATATGATTACCACTCTAATTAGGACCTATTTTGAATTCAATTCTTGTTAGTATTTTATCTTCTTTGATCTGATGTTGATTTGTACTGTTGTAATTTTAGGAAATTTAGCATAAACAAGTATAAATGCAAGTCTATTTCATCATTTCAGCACCTAAGCAATCCTAGAACCTCATAAGTAATCAAGAAAACTTTCACAAGAGTTCACAAGAGCACTCACAGAAATTTAAGAGAATTTCAAGAGCATTCAAAGGTAGATTTAAAGAAGATTCCTACAACAATTCAAGATCCATCATCATAAAGCATCAAGCATGTTATTGAGCTAGTGTTGTGATGTAGCATCCAAGATCCAAGTTAATAATTGTTCCATATCTAATTCAAGATCAAGGTATACATTCTTCATGACCACTTCATGTTAGATTGTAGATTTAAATTTCAAGACATCATTCAAGGTATCATTGTTCATGTTTCATGTTTCATGTTACATGCTTATGTTTCATTGTTTCATCACAAGGTTTAATTACCTAAATGAGGTTTGACCAAGGAAAACCCCTATTCCCTATCAATCTACAAGTTTCTCTCTCTCTCTCTCTCTCTCTCTCTCTACATGTGTGATTGTAGATGTAGGTGTTTTAGAGCTTGAAGATCCTTTGAAGATTAGGTTGCAAGATTGAAGAAAGTTATCAAGGTTGTTATCTTCACAGAAAGTCACCTATAGGCCAGAAAAAAATCTTTCAAACTCAGAGGTTTGACAAGAGAGAAGCTATAGGATATTACCAAAGAATACAATTTTTTTATCCAAACCCTAATACTAGGACTAAATTTCCACCTTGGGTGTATGAGTCCTAGTACTGACTTTTTACATATTTTAGAAGATCTAGATCAGTCATTGAGAGATACTAGTTTCTGCATAGAAACCCTAGTCTAGGACTAAATCTCCCAAACTGGCGTATGAGTCCCAATGAGCTTCAAATAGAAAAATTCTAGGGTTTCAAAGTTTTTTTTTTATCGCATCTTTCTTCTAGGTGCACCTTTGTTTATCTCCAGTTTTTCTATTATGATTTGAGTTCATTTTCTAGATCATATACTTAAGTTTTGCATGTCATTTACATTTCTAGTCTTTCCAATCCCGTGTTTGGTGGTGAACCCCCTCTTATATTTAATCATACCTTAGGACTCCTTATTGAAAATCTCTTTCCCTTGTCTCCATCCCTAGATTAAGATTTCTAAGGATTCTTTGAATGAAACTTGGAGGAAATTGGTAGTTTTAACTCCCAAAACATAGAGCCCCAATTTTCTTCATTTCATTTTGGTGAACCTAGACTTTAGGAAACCTTATTCTTTTGATTTGGTATATAGGGTTTCTAAATTTAGATAATTTGCATTAGTGAAAGTGCATATAGGTTGCATTTTTGCATCTTGCATCATCGAATTTCATTGAAATCTATAATCTCACATTGTCTAGACATCATACAAACTAAAAAGCCTAACATTCACTAAGAATTTGGTGCAAAAACCCTAATTCAGGATGCATTCACCCCCTTTGGGCAATTTAGTCTCTATACAGGTTATTTTTCCTACTTTTTGGGAATTCTATGTTGTGCATATTTTAGCATTTGAACCCTTCAAAAACATTTACTTGGAATCATATGCCCCTCTATGCAAATTATTCCCAAATTAGACCTAAAAATTCCTCTTACATAATTAAAAACATCATTTTTGTGGTCTTGTTTTCTATCATCAGATATCTGTTTCAGTTTGTTGAGTTTCTATTTCATTCATTTCATTACATCTAGCTTAATTTGGTTAATTTAGTGCATTGTTTAATTTAAAATTTTCATTTAAAACATTTCATTTTCAAATTGTTTCATACTATAATCAGCAAATTACCTTGCTTAGAATTTGAAAATTGCATTTACACATTTCATTCTAGGTCTTTACATTGTATTTTAAGTCTCTTTCCATTTTGAGTTCGTATAGATTACTTTTCACAAATGTTAGTATCTTCCTTTTCCAAGTTTTCAAAGAAAAAGTTAGCCTATAAGCATGTTAGTAATTCATTCAATACATTTCCTAGTTATGAGAGTCTCTTAGCGTAAGAAAGTTAGAATGTTGATGCTTGCCTTAAATCTACACCCCATCCCATCTCTCCTATTTCTGGGAATAATGTGATAAAATAAGATGCAAGTATAGAGAATCATGATAATCATAATTTATTTTCTCCTCATACCTCTCCTGCTAGTGATGAAGGTATCTTGGTGAAAGAAGAAACAATCATTGAGAATCATGAAGGTCTTGTTTATCCTTCTCCTTGTCTCCCTTGGGAAGATATTATGGAACAAGAGAATGATACCATAGAAACATTTCTAAACATCACCTTACCTAATATCCAATCATCCCTTTCCTATGAGAATGTTTTAGTGAAAGAGGATGAAATCATAGATAAACATGACAATCACATTTCTTCTTTTCCTAGTATCTCTCCTAGTTGAAAAGAAGATATTTTGGTGTTAAAATATCAAACCAATGAGAGTCATGAGAATCTTATTTTTCTTTCTTCTCTTAGGGAAAGAATTATTGATAAAGAGAATTCCATCATTGATAAACAAGAAAATCCAACCATTGATAACTCCCTTACTTGTGATGAAGTCATTTTAGAAGAACCAACTTTTGAATTTCATGAAAATTTAGTTTTAAGTTCTCCTAAAACCTCTCCTACTAGGGAGGATATCATGGTGCAAGAAAATGTGAAAATTGACACATGTCTTTCAAACACCAGTAATGAGGCTTCCTTAGATGAAGATGATGAAGTGACATTAGACTCCTCTTCACTAAGAGATCATGAAAATAAGGATAAGTTTGTTGAGGTTATGATGGCACAAATTGGATCTCCTTTAATTACAGAGCCTCCTAAGTCTCCTCCCATTAGTGAACCACATAAAAAGGAAATAAGAGATGTTTTGAAATCTATATTGCAATTTGATAGTAACAATGTTTCGTAGAAACCAAGTTATAATATAGTTGCTCAAACATGTAGGCAACCAAAAACCACTCCCGGTTCATTACCATTTCCTCGCAATATTCTGCCAAGTGCTCCTCATATGCCTTTACATGATTTATTTGAAGACCTTAAAAAGACTCCTGCTAATATATCATTATGGCATCTTGTTCAAATATCACCTACATACAATTGGGTATTTCGAGAAATGTTGCAAATAAAATAGAATGAGATCCAATCTTCTATAAAATTGAATGATGTAGCATGCTCCTTTGATCATATGCAAGTCACAATTAGAAATAACATTACCTAAAAATGAATCACCCTCACTTGAGATTCAAAACAAAAATGAAGCTTTGATGATAAAGGTGATCATTAATGAAACCACAGTTAGGCACACTCTCATAGACAATAGAACAAGTCTTAATGTTTGTAGCATTAACCTCAAAAATAAAATTGGTGTGGACAAGAGGCTTATGGATTTTAAAATGTTAATAGGAAACCATTAGGAATGATCACATTACCTATTGAGGTTCACACCTGTAGTGTTACCTTCTGCTATCCATATCATGCTAGGACCTCTTTCATACAATCTTCTCCTAGGGAGACCATAGATTCATTATATGAAAGGAGTCCCATCTAATCTTCATCATGAGATGAAATTTTAATACAACAACAAGATATACATGGTTGAAGTAGATGAATGAAGCTATAATTTATATGATCATAACACTTCCAACTACCCTAATACTTTCATTCCAAAATAAAAAGTTGAACCTATATAAGTTGATGTTAATCCTAATTTTCTTTCACCTACAATAAAAATATTTAGTGATAATTGGGGGTTATTATATTTTATGCCTTGTTCCAATGAAGAATCCAAACTCTCATCCTTAAAGTCCAAAGAGTCATATACAAATGATTCATTTTTAGACACAAGTTCTAGTTATGATTGGGGTTCATTATATTTTATTCCCTCCTGTATGGAAGAAAACAAAATCTCACAATCTAAACCAAAACAACCTTGTGTTTCATTTTCCCAACTTGATTCTACATCAACAACATTACCCCATGGTGGTGATGGGGGCTATTTAACTCCCATCCCTCATGAGAGGACGATGCATAACCTTAAGAAACCTAAAAAGGATTTGTGTTCTCATGAAGAAGCCAATCCTTCTCAGAAGCATAAACCACCTTCATCTAAGTTGGAATATTTTTATAGTCTTGGATACAAACTCCCTCCTAAGCATGATACAATGAAAACACGAAGCAAAATGATAGAGAAAAAGTGAAATATATACCATACTCTTTCAAGAAAGATCTACGTTTACCACCTTTATCTCCATTTTCATCTAAGGCCTTATCATTTAGTGTGTGTATGACATCTTGTGCAAATAAAGGAGCATCCTCTACTATTGATTAAGAGAGTATCTTGTCAAGACTCCTCCAAGATCATTTGATATCCCTCCCTCCAAGAACATGAAAGAAATTTTACTACAAGGAATCATTTTGTGCATATTATAGAGTTCATGGTAATTCTACTAATGAATGTAAGGCTTTAAGTGATAAAATTCAACATCTTAAGGAGTGTGGTTCTCTTCCTTATGTTTAGGCACCTAATTCCTCTAATTGATACTATTTTTTTCTCTAGAAAGTTTCTCATCAATCATCTCAACTCATCCTTGTCTTGCACTATGAGGGGGAAAGGGGTTAGGGTAGCCTTGTCCTCATATGGCACTTGTCATTGTCTCTTTTGGATAGTTGAATGCCTTCAATATATATTTAGGAGAAATATTGGGATTTGGATGACATGCCTTAAGTTGGTTTGCATGTGATGTACTGGGTTATCTTTAGTTGTTTCATTTTGGGGGAAACTCCTTACCCATGATGTAGTTTCATTCAGGAACATGTGACTTGGCATAGGGATTTCTAAATAGCCTCTCATGTATTCTTCTAATTTAAAGTAATTTCTCAGAGTAATAGTGTTAGCAACTACTTGTAAGTGGGGGCATACATAGACACTCACATTCCATTGTGTGATTTTCTTTATTCTTGCAATGCATCCTTTTCTTGGTGGTATCATTGGGTTTGATTTGTCCTCTTTTGGAGACATTAGGATCAATGTTCCCTAAGCAGAGACCTTACATGAACTAAGAAAAATCCCCTTGAATGTACCTTACACTACCTTTCACATTTACAATATCCTCTATATGGCCACCTTATATAACAAACTTTTCTTGGCTATGTGTTCATGTTGTTCATTCATGGGTGTCAAGCATATGAAGATTTTCTTGCCTCACCAATATTGTTGTTCATGTTGTGTGGCACCTTATCAAAGTTATTTGGAGGTATAACTTTGGTATGGTTGTACATATGGGAGTTGAACTTAGGTGTGACCTTCCCATAGCCACTTTCTTGTATGTGTGAGTGCATGCAGGCCACATGCATATGTGTCTCTAGGGTCTCACCTAGTGGATGGCATGAGGTTCCACTAGCCCTTATGAGCATGTGTTGGTTTTCATAGTGTACATTGTGCTCCACTTGTAAAAATTTCTTGGAAAAACACATTAGATATGATCCGTAACATGTGGAGCAAATGGTTGAGGCTTGATCCACTACTTCTCTTTATTTTAATTTTTTGTTTTTGGTTCTTTTAGTCATTGAGATTTTATGTTTATGTATCTTGATGCTACATATCATACACCTTGTGTGTCTCCCTGTGTGCTTATGTTGGTTTGATGTAGGATCAAGTGGATCTTAGGGGTTTGACCACACCCTTGATCTTTGTCATTCTATACCATCCAAATTGGTACTCTTGGACCTCTCTTGAATTTCTACTTTAGTGTGAGTTTGAAGAAATTTCCTCTTCTCACTAAAGTGGGGGGGGGTGATCCCACAAAGCTGGTTTACAATTTCTAGGAGATTCTGATTTTTGCTGAAATCACATATTTTTAGAAAATATAATGATTTAAGCCTTAAAAAGTTCCATTTAAAGCATTCCAATTTAAGAGGGTCTGATCAAAATACCTTAGATCAAACCCCCTTGGATAGAACCTCGCTAGTTTTAAACCATACCTATAACATAGTCTCCTTTACACCTATCAAAATGTTGATAAATACCCACTTTTGATTTACCTTTTGGAGCATCAAATGAATTCATTTAATTTTTATTTATTTTTTAATTATGCAGTCCTTATTATAAGCTTCCAAAAAAGTATAATTTTAAATAAATTTAATTTTATTATTATATTTATTTTTTATTTCCTGTGAATGTCAAATTTTCACTGAAAATCAAGTTCTCTATTCTGCACATGTGGAAAAATAACATATTATCAAAAAATGAAAAGAAAAATATGAGTGCATTAGATATTGAATTCCTTGATCCAACAAAAATAATAAAAATTGAAACATACAAAAAAAGTTACACATTATACGGTCGAGCTATGTCTGAATTGTAGTTCGTTTGACTTTGAAACTTGATTAAAGAAAAAATATTCAATAAAAAAACTATCTAACCAAGTGGAAGCATTAGATATTGGAGTTAAAAATATAAATTTGAAAGAATTAGAATTTTATCCTTCATGGAAAAAAAGTTATGCATTATACAGTGAGCGTCACTTTTTAAAAATGTTGTTTTCTAAAAAAAACTAGTTTTCGAGGGAGATGGAAAAAGAAGTGCAATCTGATTCCAAAAATTTTGAAAAAAATATATTTAGAATCTAAAGACAAATTTCATGAAACTCTAGTTTGCATCATCTTCAAATTCCTCATGGTTTAGCCGCTATAGGTACCCGAAAGTGGAGTTTTAGTTAAAAAATATTATTTCAGTGTCCGGTTTGGCCAAAAATTGTAAACCACTATTGTGGGATCACCTGGGGGCTAAATGTAGTGTAGGAAAAAGTAGCCCTTTTTCACACTTAATTTGAGAATGGATAATTAATGACAAAATGAACCAAAATCTTCCTTATTTAGGGTGTTGTAAAGTGTATCCTAACACTTACATACTAATCTAGGGCTATATTAATTAATTAGGCTTATTTATGTCTTAATTGGTCCTATTTGGGTCATGTGTTCCAAATTTGGTGATCTAGAGCTCATACACCACCTTTGGCGTATGAGTCCCACCAAGGTCTTGGGACTTGATTTTGAATTTCACATTAAACAAGACCTGTCTTGGAGTTTTTTCCCTAGTTTTGAGCCACTGGGACTCATTTGCCACCTTGGGCATATAAATCCCACTCTAATCAAGACCTATTTTGAATTTTATTCTTCGATTTTTTTTTCTTCCTAGATCTTATGTCGGTTTGTAGTGTTGTAATTTTGGGAAATTTAGCATAAAAAAGTATAAATACAAGGTTATTTCATCATTTCAACATCAAAGATATCCTAGAACCTCATAAGAAATCAAGAGCACTTTCAAAAGAGCTCACAAGAGAACTCATAGACATTTAGGAGCATTTCAAGAGAATTCAAAGGAAAATTTGAAGAAGGTTCTTGTAGCAATTCCAAATCCATAATCATAAAGCATCAAGCATGTTGTTGATCTAGTGTTGTGATCTAGCATTCAAGATCCAAGTTAAGCATTGTTCCATATCTAATTCAAGATCAAGATCTGCATTCTTCATGGCCATTTCATGTTAGATTGTAGATTTACATTTCAAGACATCATTCAAGGTATCATTATTCATGTTTCATTGTTTCATCACAAGGTTTAATTACCTAAATGAGGTTGCAAGATTGAAGAAAGTTATCAAGGTTGTCACAAGGTTTTCATCTTCACAAAAAGTCACCTACAGGCCATAAAACAAGCTTTTAGGCTTAGAGGATTGACAAGAGAGAAACTATAGGAGATCACTAGAGAATACTAGAATTTTAGCCCAACCCTAATATTGGGACTAAATCACCACCTTGGGCATATGATTCCTAGTATTTCCTTTTTCCAAATTTCAAGAGATCTAGATCAATCACTTAGAGATATTATTTTTTGCACAGAAACCCTAGTATGTGACTAAATCACCCAAACTTGCATATGAATCCTAGTGAGCTTCAAATAACATAATTATAGGGTTTTGGAGATTGTTTTGATCACATATTTCTTCTAGGTGCACCTCTATTTATCTCCAGCTTTTCTATTTTGATTTGAGTTCATTTTCTAGGTCATATACTCAAGTTTTTCATGTCATTTATATTTCTTGTCTTTCCAAGCCCTTGCTTGGTGGTGAACCCCCTTTTAATATTTAATCACACCCTAGGACACCTTATTGAAGATCTCTTTCACTTGTTTCCATCCCCAGATTGTGATCTCTAAGGTTTCCTTGAATGAAACTTGGAGGAAATTGGTAGTTTTATCTCTCAAAACATAGAGCACCAATTTTCTGCATTTCAATCACTATCATATCCTATGATGATAATGAAACAAAATTACAAGGAACTATAATATTACCTATCCAAGTTGGTCCTATGATTGTTTAAATTAAATTTCAAGTATAGGATCTTGATCTACCATATTAAATTCACCTAGGATTCCCATGGTACATTCCATACATAGGCCATCCCATCCACTTATCATCAATGTGTAATTTTTTTGTATAACAAGACTAAAGTCACCATTTATGATGATCCTAAACCCTTTCATTATTGTAAAAACTCGGAGGATAAATACCATAAGTTACTCCAAGTTCCCAATAATTATGTAGCTTCACATTCCACTTGCTATATTGATCCATCTATACTAGCCTTGTCAAAATCAAGGTCCAAGTACTATATAATGGTTGTGGTGACTACAATCTCAAATGATCCTTTTATATAGAAAAAAATCCATCTTCTCCAATGATGTATAGAACCATAGTATATTGAAAATCCTTTACCACTATCAAATTTCATCCCACACTCTTTTCTAAATGGGGTGAACTCAATAAGGCGGTGGGTATGTGTAGGATCATCATGGAAAAAACAAGCCCTAAAGTGGCAAAAAATTAAGAAAAATCAGAGTTAGGCAACTTGACGTAAAAATTTGAATAAGTTATCTCTATTATTTCAAAAATATGTAAGAATAGAATCTGTAGAAAATTGAATGTAGTTTCTAAACTACTAGGTTTGTTTTAAAAAAGAAATCTATTTGGTGAAAATTTGAAATTTCAATGCGTGGTACTTAAATTTCAGGGGAAAAATAAGTAGGTGTCTATCTGACCACCCTAACCATAATAAAATGATAATATTTTTTTATAATATTTTAGATATAAGTAGAGGACTCATGCCTCGATGTGACACATATTTTTTTGTAATTTTTTTCCAAGTAAATAATTATTTATGAATTATTTATTACAAATTTAAAAAAAATATAGAAACTCGTATGTCTGACCACCTTAACTTGGTCAAAACTTCATGAAATTCAATTTTTCTTTTTTAAATCCTATAGTATGAAAAACATAGAATTTGACATATGTTTTGGATTCAAAAAATTTCATACTGTTTGAAAGCTATAGATGTTTTTCAATTAGCCTATCAATTAGGACTTTAGTCATAATTTGAATAGAAAATTAATAATAATTACTTATTAAATTCAAAGTAAGCATAATTTATATTGGTGAAAAGCTGAGAATCTCCTTTAAAAACCCTTTTCGTTTCATCAATTTTGGGTAAAAAAATAGTTTTCAGCCACATACCCATCATATTGCCACTTTTTGGCCCATCATGATCCTGCACATACCCAGGTTGTAGATGAAGAATTTTTTTTCTAAATGGTTGTATCAAGATGAACAAGAAGAAGCTACTCTTCCTATTAATCAAAATAGTTAATGCTTTCAAATGATTAAGAACATAGGATTTACAAGAAATGGTGGAATTGGTCTACATCAACAAGGAATCCAAGAACCTATTCTCTTTAACAAGAAATGAATATATCAAGGTCAATACCCAAGACCACTTGTAGAAATAATGAAATGAGACAACTAACAAACTAACTACCTAGGCATCATGCAAAATAGCTAGATAAGATAAGTTCTAGAAAAGCCAACTAAGACTTCTAGAAAGAATCTTATATCCTAAGTAAACTTAATCATGTGAATACTTAGTCTTCTAATTACCTAGTGAATGAATTAACTAGGTACAAGAATTTAATTTGCTCCAACACCCCCCCTAAGTGCAACTTAGGGAGAATATTATTATGCAAATGATGCAAAAGATACAAAGATGGGTCCCAACATCTAGGCCATTGTAGGTACCCATGCACAAATGCAAAAATAAATCTCTCACAATTGGAGAAAAGGAGAAAACCCAGTGGGAGAAAACTCCTCTCCAAAAAAGAGAAAAGAAAAAAATCATGTGGGGAAGGATGGAGGACTCCATGATACCCCCAAGTGCATCATATGTCACATACATACATTACAAAAGACTCCCCATAAGAGGGAAAGAAAGATACTACATAGCCCCCCCATAAAGAAGTAACTCCAAAATCTCTAAAGAATGTATAAAGACAAAAGAGAATTAGATGCCTACAAAAAATGTCTCTCCCCTTAGGAAGAAAAGTATCCAATGGACGATGCTGAAGAAACCTTATCTCTAAGAAGAAGCAAGAGGGAAGCAATCTGAAGCATGAAATCCCTGAAGATGTGTCAAGAGCCTTTGAATATGCCTCAAAAAAATCATGTGTTACCCCAATCAAGGAAGAAGACAAAGAAGGTGAAGACTCAAGAGAAACCCCCTCAAAAAAGTCCTCCAAATTTGTTGAAGAAGTATGACACACCAAATTTGATATACCTATCATTAAACCATCTTGTAAGTGCAAATATTGAAAACCACAAGTATCCTGCTCATCTGAAGTCTTTCTCAAATCTAAAGAAGCAGGAGGAGAAGCAACCTCATTACATGGATGATGAATGGATATGTTCAACCATCCATGAAAACTACCACCTAAACAACTGTCCATAGTAGACCTTGAAGAGTTATTTCTAGAAAACTCACCATCAAGAAAAAATGAGAAAAGTAATAGATCATTTCCTAATGATTGGCCCTACCCACTACAACAAGTTGCTTGGTATCCTAATCTTGAATGAAGACTTAATCTAGAGTAAACTCAATGGATTTACCAATTTGTGATATCTGATATACTAAAATAATATTTTACTTAATATCAAGAATACAAAGCACATTATTAAATCTACCATGTGGCACATCAATAACACCTTTACCAAATACATCAAGATAAACATCATTAGCCATCAAGATCCTCATGAGTGAAGTATGCTTCAAAGATGAAAATCTATCAAGTTGGCCTAATATGATAGGAGGCTCCAAAGTCAAGAATCCAATTTTGAGACCTCTCAACATGTGTTACAACAAGGGAATGTCCTTTATTTTTATAATCATATATCATATCAATCTCATTTGTAATTCATGTAAGACCAATGTGTGTAGTTGATGTTGATTGAGAAGAAGAAGAAGATGAAATTTTAAACTTAGACGGAAAGGAAATGTTGTGTTCCTTTAAGAGATGCCTCATTTCATATAATTCTTTCTTGTAACAAGTGTGCTCAGCATGCCCCATATTTTTACAATAACCACGTTTATTCTTATCCTTCTTAGGTTTTTCCTCTTTAAAAGAGGTGGGAGATTCTTTCAATTTTGCCTTAGGTTTGAAATTTTTCTTTCTTTATCCTTAGATGATGATGCAATTAAAGCATTATTCTTAGTATGTGTATCAAGTTGACTAAGTTTTTCTTGTTCTCTAATCAACCTATCACAAAATATCTCAAAAGAGGGCATTACATAAGAATCACCTAAACCATCCATTGTATCATAAAAGGAAGTATAAAATTATGTAAAGAAACCTTTCAACTTAGAAAAAATAAAAAAGATGCACTCTTTATCAATTTTATCCTTGCCACATCCTTCCAATTGAGATCTTAATGATTTGAAATCTACTGAGTAGTCTTCAATGGTGGAAAATGAATCTATAGAAAGTGAAGTCAATTTAGCCTCGAATTGCATGGCACACACCTTACTAATTGCACCAAAGAGAGTCTTGTACTTATCCCAAACCTACTTAGGAGTTGGATATTACTCAATATAAAAGAGTAAACTATCTAAAACATGGATTGCAATTAAACCTATACGTTCATCACATTTGTTCCTATGAGAAAATCATTCATACTTTCTAGTAAAATTAGGTTGGTGATCACTCAAAGTGGACCAAAAACCCATTGACCAAAGTAGTATCTGCATTTTTACCTTCCATGTGTGATAGTTATGAGGAGTCAACATTTCAAATCCTAGTTCAACCATGAGATCAACAAATACCAAGAGTTTAATAAAGGAAAATATCTAAATTGAAATGATATGAAACCTCCCAAAACTAATAATACAACTAAAAATAAACTCCCTAAAAAACAAAACTTCTCAAAGAGTCAGGATGTCAAAGTTATGAAGCAGAAATAAAATATGCAAAAATTTGAATATCTGACACTTGGGGCTGAATCTAAAAAAATTAAATAATCCAAATAAAAGAGATCCTCAATACCTTATAAATGCAACTTGAATCACCAAAATTAGAGAAACTAACAAAAAATTATAAGCTCAGAGGTCCAAAGGGGTGATCTAACTTTAGTTGTGAATAATTTGTACCTACAACAAAATCTGGCAAAAATACCTGCATCACTATGAAGCACTTGGAGAGAGATTTTCGTCGATATCTCATTTGTAGAATTTGGAGATTGTGGTGAAAATTTATGCAAAAATGAAAAAAGGCCTATTTTAGGCACTTGGGGGAAAAATCTAGACAATCAACGCTAAATTGGTTTAAAAATTGCACACCCAGGATTGAAAATATTGTCATGCATATGACCGCATTGGAAAACTTAAACAAAAAGGTTGCTAGGCTTAATGTCCATGGGTTATACACAAATTGCTAGTCTAAATACAATATGGTTGACCAAACTATATACATTGGTTAGCAAAAAATTAATTACAATGATAGTCCGCTTTTTCAATAAAGAAAAGTTTAAATTTTTCAGAACTTTTAATTTTTGAAACAAACTTTACACGTCGAAAAAAAATGGTACAAACCCTTCGATTAATGTTTTGACTAGTTGGTCAGCCAAGTCAAAATACACTTTCTTTTAAAACTTTGTATAAAAGCTGATAAATACTAAAACCTATGTACTAAAGAATGATGTGATTTGGGGTGGCTCATACCCTACATCCAATTAGCAGAATGATGTGATGTGATGTGGCCCTGCATTGATGGGTGGAGTCCATACAAGAGGTTAAATGTGTTCGAGTTATGGGTAGACACTGAGAGGGGGGGGTGAATCAGTGCCAAAAAAATTTCAACTTCGACCAAGATTTTTCATTCTAATTTCCTTTTCTTTCAACAATAGAGTAGAGTAATCATTTTTGAAAGCACAAAGATATGACAAAATTAACTTAGTCTATTTGATAACTTATGAAAATATGATCTGAGTGAGATATCTTGCATTTGCCAAAACATAGCTCAGATTTGATCTCAATATTACTCTGATTAATGCATTCATGAGTTGAATGTAATCATTCATAAATAGAATTGAGAACAGTAATAATCCCAACAGAGAACTAAAACAACAACAACATAGAAAAGCAGAGAGCATACAGAAGAACAAAGAGACAAAAGCTTTTGCCGAGTGGAAAACCCTCTTGGGGTATAAAAACCACTCCTAAACTGCCTTACTGGCTTAATCTTAAAAAACACTGTTAATAATGCCTTATAGGCTAATTTCTGAGCACCAACTCAAGGAGCACCAACCCCTCATTTAGAGACACCAATCTCAAGGAGTACCAACCCCTTACTCAGATTTCATAATTACATTCATAATATCAGAGGATCTCTTTGTTTTCAGTTAAGCACATATTTCTCTGTTTTCTCATCTATAGAAAACCTTAAGGACAATATCCCAGAATTACAATCACCAAACTTTTTTATTTTCAACACAGGTTTATATATATACATTTCAAGTATGTCAGTTATGAAGCAATCTTCAAAAAGTGTCTTTTACAAGATTTTGAAACTCTCTTGCTATTATTAGAATCTGAAGTTGATTCATAATGAACTGTAGATGATGGTAAAAATCAGAGTAACGCTTATCCATAGAGCTTTAACTTCTATGCTGAGTCAGGAGATTTCAAATTGTAACTGAAAGATTTTCATCAAAGCCATGGCTGCCCACTAACATAAAATCATAACCTCTAAAATCTCAGAGAATATCTTGCCATAGATTCGATACCAACCAAAGATGTCTGCATGCAACTATACTTAGAAAAATCCATGTCGGCCACAGTGTATGAGTCTTTAAAAAAAATCATTCACAGAGACAATAGTTGCCATGTGTTCTTTGTGATTTGCTAAGACCTTATGCGAGCTACGTTTCTTTTTACTTAATTGCTTTTTGAAATCCCTTTTGCCTCTTATGTGTCGCTATGACATTCACCAGATATGCCGAAGGAAATTCAATCGTTAAACATACTCTGGTTCCTTTTGTTTCACCGTGACCCTTCGTTATCGGGCAGACCTTATAGAGAATTCACTTTGTTTTGCCAAAAATCCCCAAGCTCACAATAGATTGCCAAGACATTAATGTTCTCACACCGACAAAAACCTTTTGCCTTAAGTGCTTCGCTATAACATTATGATATCAGGGAGAACTCCTGTAGAGCACACGATGTCTTTCCAAAAGTATTTCATCCACTTGTGTGTCGCTGTAACATAATGGTTCTCTCGCCGAAGCATCCTTCTATCTGATGAGGGTCGCTATAGCATACCTTTATTGGGGAGACCTCTCGTAGAATGCTTGAGTCATACCAATAAGGAGCCTTTTGTTTTCCATCAGCAAGATCGAGGTCACTCGCCGAAACCTCATACCAAAAACCTTTAACTCTTACCGATAAGCCTTTTGTGCCAAGTCGGTAAGACACCACGAGATTGCCATGACATTTCATCGAAGCTATAACTCTCACCAATGAGATCTTTCCTTGCATGGTCAGTGAGACAATATGAATCACTAAGACCTCAGCCTGACGGCCAAACTCACGCTGATATGCTTATCCAAACACGGGTCAGTAAGACATGACATATTCGATGAAACATTACACCGAAGACAATTTCCTTTGCCAATATGCCCATTCTAAAGCGGGTCGGGGAGACATAATAAAATTGATAAGTCCTCATCCCGACGGTATAACATATGCTAATAGAGAACACTTTCTGTCACTGAAAAAAAAAAGAATGTCATGCCGATAGATTCCTAGAGATGGATTCCGATTGCTGTGACATAAAATAAGTCTTGCCGATATGAACTTTCTTGTGCCAGTCACCAAGACACAAAGCGCTCAATGAAACAACATGCTGATAGGGTTTACTTACGCTGATGCACCACCTCATGTATTAGTTGGCGAGACCCGACTCATTCATTAAGACCTCTCAGTGGTGAACAAACCTCATGCCGATAGACTTTTCTTCTGTTGCTAAGACCACAATCAATGTCACGCCGAAAGCTACCTGTATGTAAAATCAAATCATTATGGCATCATAAATGTCTTGCCGAAAGGAAACACAAGAATTTAAAAATGGATCAGGGAGACCCTGCCATTCTCACACCAATAAGTGTAAGCCCGAAAGAGAAACCAATCTGAAACTGTCAACAAGTAGAATCAACTGAAAGGGATTTTGACATCAAGGACAAACCATATGATCACAACTGAGAACCAACAAACTCCCCCTTTGTCCTTGATGGAAAAACACAAATGACTCTCCCCCTTTTTGCCTCAATGACAAAGATAGAGGAGAAGAATGTGCAATGCCAAAAAACACAACTGAGAAGCCAACCAAATACCATAAGAACCGGCTGCAAATAGATCAATAGTGCAACAGACATATTTGCAGGAGAGTAGTAAGATTATAACAAATAGATATCATAGCAAAAATAACAATATGTCTCTTTCAAGAATCTTGGTCCATATTATCAATTCCAAAGAAAAGGTACCAAAATATTATAATGTAACAAACCTTATTGATACCTAAAGATTGAAGACCCATTACTTGAACATACCACCTTCTTTGACTTGATCAATCAAGGCACATTCAAGATCACCTACTCCACATTCAATTTGATTAACTTCAATCCAACAATACCAGAATTTGAACACAAACAATCCAACCACTTCTCAGCACAAGTAACCTTAGTCATAGTCCATGACAATACAAAGCAAAGACCAATGATATTGGTTATTCTTCTTCAACCGACACATATCACCTTAGAAATAATTCATAACATCAAACATTTTTTTCAATCACTGTTCTCCAAAGATAAATCCATCGAAATCCCTTCAAAAACAAATTCTTTCTTATCTTTAATATGTTGAGGAACTCACCTATATGTCTCCACACCACTCAAAGATGTCATAAGGATATACCATTATTTCCAACACCCAAGCATCCAAAAGGTTCAATTAAAAAACAATGTGCACTGTCATTTCAAAAACTTCTAAAAATTGTCAACCATTAGACCAAGCAAAAATATTTCTTAACATCTTATACCACCAAAAGCAAATTCAAGATGCCATACCTCATTCTAGACTCCATAGGGGTAAAATATATTACCATAATAGACTCCCCCTAAGTCTTTGCTTCTACTCAAGACATGGAAGGCAACTCTTGTGCAAGGAGTGCACAAGGAGTTTTCTCAGAAGCATTTTTATTGCTCTTCTTGTCATCTTGATTGCTCTTTCTTCTCCACTCCAATGAAGACTTTTTCACTTGTTTGCTTGAAGTACCTGTCTTTCTATTGAAACTGCATTGTTGTACTTTATGTCCAATGTTATTACATCTGAAACAAATGACTTTGTGATTGTTCTGAAAAATAGAAGACTTCCTACAGACATTTCCAACATTGTTCCCTACATTATTCTCACTTGTATTTATTCTACAGTCTCTTCTCAAGTGACCAAAATTGGTATAGTTGTAACACACCACATCCTCATTTCTAGGGACATTACAATGATTCTTATTTGACCATATTATGCAATCAATTGCCTTATGACCATAGTCATTACAAACATAACAATATCATTGGAAAGAATGATTATACCTAAATGAATGATCATGCCAAGGATGTGAAGTTCTGAAGACATTTTTCCTTTCTCTATGAATACCTTTAGATTGTCTTCTAGTGTCAATGTTATCCTTTGATGCAGCAATACTGTAACCAAGATCAACCTTCATTCTTGGTGTTTGCTTGGCTATAAAATTCTTTCCATCTGAAGTAGTAAACACTGTTTCATGTTTAGATTTGTCTACAGAGCTTTGTCCAACCTCATATCCCACTCCTGTAGGATCTTTAGAATTCTTTTTCCTGCCCAACATCTCATTCAATATATTAGTACTATGATCAAATTTCTGAATTTTACCAGATTGAGCATTGATACATTCAAGCTCTTTTCTTAAAGCAACTACTTCTTCTTCAAGTTTTAGACAAACAATCTTTTTAATCTCCAAATTAGAACTCACACCATCTGCAATCCTCTTATATTCTTCAATTTCAATTTTCTGAATTATAATTATTTTTTCCTTAAGAGTTAGTTCTGTTAACAAGGAATCATTATCTGAATATTTCTTTAAAGAATCAATCTCATTTTCTAGTTTATTACACAACTCATCCTTGTCTTTTAACTTGACTTCCAGACTCTCTTTTTGCTAAAGCTGTCTTGTTAACAACTGGTTTACTTTTCTAAGCTACTTAATAGTATCTAAGGCACATAGGAGTTCACCTTCCAAATCAACCTCACTTTCTGGTTCATCATATTCCTGTTCAGAGTTGACTTCACCCAAAGATTGATCTACTTTTACACAAGTTTCTTGATCATCTAAATATTCATCAATGATCTCCCTAGACTTCTTTTATAAATTATAAAGGTTTACACCTTCTTCACTCTCAAATGTTTCACAACTTATTTCAGTATCAAAAGATATCTCCTCTTGTAACTTACTATTCTGATTCATTTCAGTCAACTTGTCCCAAACTTCCTTAGCACTGCTATAATGAATGACTTTTGTAATGAGTTCATTTGCCAAGTTATTAAGAATGGAATTTATAGCTCTGGTATTGAATTCAAGAGCTTTCATCTCCTCAAGAGAGGAAGGAGACATTGTAGATGTAGTACAACCCTTTTCTACTGCTTCCCACACTTCAGATCCTAAAGAATGTAAGTATGTTTCCATCATATGTTTCCATATAATAAAGTTTGTTCCTTCAAACTGGGGAGTTCTAGATCTAGGATATTCTACCATTTTGGAGCTACTGTTTATGAATTTTTCATCTTTAATCCTTATACTAGATTCAGGTTGAGCATGATGAATAGCATTTTGCTGAGAACATCTTTTTCCCTTATTCCTTATGTTCTTTCCCATATTAACCAAAGTACTCCAAGAAACTAGGAACAATCCTAGGTGGTTTAGACCTATGAGAGGACCCTACGCTCTGATACCAATTGTTGGAGTTATGGGTAGACACTGAGAGGGGGGGTGAAGCAGTGTCAAAAAAATTTCAACTTCAACCAAGATTTTTCATTCTGATTTCCTTTTCTTTCAACAATAGAGTAGAGTAATCACTTTTGAAAGCACAAAGATATGACAACATTAACTCAATCTATTTGACAACTTATGAAAATAGGATTTGAGTGAGATATCTTGCATTTTCCAAAACATAGCTCAGATTTGATCTCAATATTACTCTGATTAATGCATTCATGAGTTGAATGTAATCATTCATAAACAGAATTGAGAATAGTAATAATCCCAACAGAGAACTGAAACAACAACAATACAAAAAAGTAGAGAGCATACAGAAGAACAAAGAGACAAAAGATTTTGCCAAGTGGAAAACCCTCCTAGGGTATAAAAACAACTCCTAAACTGCCTTACTAGCTTAATCTTCAAAACCACTGTTAACAATGCCTTATAGGCTAATTTCTAAGCACCAACTCAAGGAGCACCAACCCCTCATTTAGAGACACCAATCTCAAAGAGTACCAACCCCTTACTCAAATTTTAGAATTACATTCATAATATCAGAGGATCTCTCTGTTTTCAATTAAGCACATATTTCTCTGTTTTCTCATCTATAGAAACCCTTAAGGACAATATCCCAGAATTACAATCACCAACCTTTTCTGTTTTCAACACATGTTTATATATATACATTTCAAGTATGTCAGTTACAAAGAAATCTTCAAAAAGCATTTTTTACAAGATTCTGAAACTCTCTTGCTATTATTAGAATCTGAAGTTGATTCATAATGAACTGTAGATGATGGTAAAAATCAGAGTAATGCCTATCCATAGAGCTTTAACTTTTGTGATGAGTCAGGAGATTTCAAATTGTAACTGAAAGATTTTCATCAAAGCCATGGCTGCCCACTAACAGAAAATCATAACCTCTAAAATCTCAGAGAATATCTTGCCATAGATTCGATACCAACCAAATATGTCTGCATGCAACTATACTTAGAAAAATCCATGTCGGCCACAATGTATGAGTCTTAAAAAAAATCATTCACAGAGACAATAGTCACCATGTGTTCTTTGTGATTCGCTAAGGCCTTATGCGAGCTATGTTTCTTTTTCCTTAATTGCTTTCTGAAAGCCCTTTTGCCTCTTATGTGTCGCTATGACATTCACCAGTTATGCTGAAGGAAATTCAATTGTTAAACATACTTTGGTTCCTTCTGTTTTGTCGTGACCCTTCATTATCGGGTAGACCTTATAGAGAATTCACTTTGTTTTTCCAAAAAGCCCCGAGCTCACAATAGATTGCCAAGACATTAATGTTCTCACACCAATAGAAAGCTTTTATCTTAAGTGCTTCACTATAACATTATGATATCGGGGAGACCTCCTATAGAGCACACCATGTCTTTCCGAAAGTCTTTCATCCACTTTTGTGTCACTGTAACATAATGGTTCTCTTGCTGAAGCATCCTTCTATCTAATGAGGGTCGCTATAGCATACCTTCATTGGGGAGACCTCTTGTAGAATGCTTGAGTAATACCGAAAGCCCACTTGATACACATTGGTCGTTGAGACACATGGTTTTTGTTGCTGTCGAGTTCATCTGTCCTATATATGTCGTTGTAACTCCAAACTATTGGGGAGACATCTTGTAGATCATTTCAGTCATACCGAAACACCCTGAATTCACTCCTGTTCACTGAGAATTCCAGAAAATCCTACCAAAGGCAATTGTCCAATGGCAGTCAGTGTGACATTGTGTCTTCGGTGAGACTACATACCGAAAACAACACTCCTACTGATAGAATTCCACATGCATTAGTCAGCGAGACAAATCATTTTTTTTATGCCAAAAATGAGCCTTTTTTTTCCATTGGCGAGACCGAGGTCACTCACCGAGACCTCATACCAAAAACCTTTAACTCTTACCGATAAGCCTTTTGTGCCAAGTCGGTAAGACACCATGAGATCACCATGACATTTCATTGAAGCTATAACTCTCACCGATGAGATCTTTCCTTGCATGGTCGATGAGACAATATGAATCGCTAAGACCTTAGCCTGATGGCCAAACTCATGTTGATATGCTTATCCAAATGTAGGTTGATAAGACATGACATATTCGATGAAACATTACACCGAAGATGATTTCGTTTGTCGATATGCCCATTCTAAAGCGGGTCAGGGAGACATAATGAAATTGATAAGTCCTCATCCCGACGGTATAACATATGCCGATAGAGAACACTTTCTATCACCGAAACAAAAGAGAATGTCATGCTGATAGATGCCTGGAGATGGATTCTGATCGCTGTGACATAAAATAAGTCTTTCCGATATAAAATTTCTTGTGTCGATCACCAATACACAAAGTGCTCGATGAAACAACATGCTGATAGGGTTTACTTACGCCGATGCACCACCTCATGTATTAGTCGGCGAGACCTGACTCATTCGGTAAGACCTCTCAGCAGTGAACAAACCTCATGCTGATATACTTTTCTTCTGGTGCTAAGACCATGATTAGTGTCACACTGAAAGCTGCCTGTATGTAAAATCAAATCGTTATGGCATCAAAAATGTCTTGCCGAAAGGCAACACAAAAATTTCAAAATGGATTGAGGAGACCCTACCATTCTCATGTCGATAAGTGTAAGCCCCAAAGAGAAACAACCAATATGATTAGACAAAACTGTATCAAGATAAAGCATGAGAAACCAATCTGAAACTGTCAACAAGTAGAATCAACTAAAAGGGATTTTGACATCAAGGACAAACCATATGATCACAACTAAGAACCAAAAAAATGTAGTTGATGCAAGGTGATTTGACTAGAAGTGTGTGGGAACATCGATAGGGAGGTCAGCGGGAGTAAGGATTAGTTGGTAGCAGTGAATACACAGAGGACTAACAATAAAAAAGAAGGCATAGACCAATTGTCACAAGAGAATTTGGCCAAAAATTGAAAGTAACAAAGTACTTGAAGCTAGCAATCCTTTTCACAGTCAAAATATTGTACTGGACCACCCTGGACAATTATAAAGGTCACCAAAAAATTTTGTTCGTAGATTTTTTATGTGATATAGGGGAATACTATTTCACTAAAAATTGAAGTGTCTCATATGCCCTAGGATTTAGCTTCATCATGAAGAGCTTAGAAAACTAAATCCAATGCAACTTGAATGGGGTCAAAAGGAGCTCATATGCTCAAGTTATGGCTAGTCAAAGTTTGGTCAAACAGGTACCTAAGACCCATCAGAAAGGAAAAAAATGATCGACTCATAATTGGTCAAAATTAGCACCAAATTGAAGAGCTCATCGACACGAACCCAACACTACTTGTTTCACTGAAATGTGAGCCCATACATAGGAGTTATTGCAAGTCAAAGTTTTGGGTACTAAGGTTGACCAAGTCATACGGATGCTGACGTCAGCATGCTGATGCAACAGATCATATGCTGATGTGGCAGCTAATGTGGCATTGTACAATAGTGTCTACCAACTAGCGATTGACACATGGTGATGTTAGCATATGGCTTTGATGAGGTCGACTTTGACTACTTGTGTTGTCATTGATGGCAACTTGAGTCTCTAGCTTGATCCACAGTATCAGTTGCACTTATACTAGCAGAGAATCTAAGTCTTTGTATTCTATTAGAAGAGAAAATAAAGAACAAGATGTCCAATTGGTATACTCATCCAACTACTTCATCGGATCACTATTTTAAAGTGTGGATCTCCAAGGATTTTTTCTTAGCTCGTACACTATTCTACTGAAGAATTTTTGTGGTGTTGTATTAATTAGAGCTTGAGTTAAGAGGTTCAGTAGCATGTTTTATGATCTATTTTTCATTGTGGCCAACATGCTTGATGTGGTGGATTACAGATGTATGTGGAATAATTATTTTGCTATCTTTTATGTTTAGAACCATGGTGTGGGTCCCTTCTATATTTCTAGTCAACTTATGAAGGTATGCTTCATTTCTAATTAAAGATTAAAGGCTGACATGGCCGATATATGCAAAGAATATTATATTTTGTTGAAAGGCCGACATGTATTGAATTTTTGGGTTAGCAGATATATAAGGAAGATCGCAAATTCACTTTGTGTATGCATGGTATGTGTAATGTGAAGAGAAGATGTATATGTGTGCAAAAAAGAGTAGATTAGTTGATTGATCAAATATTAGTTGTTCTACTGAAGGGTTTTCAGCAGGAGAACAAAGCAGAGTAGAAGGTCCAAAGTTAGATTGTGCACTTCAGTGGAATTGAATCCAAGCATTTGTAGATGCTATATTCTCAGTTTAAATTTTTTTGTAATCTATATTATAATTGTATGGAAGTGAGCCTCTTTCTTTGAGCAGTGAGCTCTAGGTAGTGCACCTGAATGCAAGTGCAATCCCCTCTTTTATTTTACTTTTAATAGAGTAAACTTTGTGGATTAATCTGCACCTTGTTTTTTCCCCTAATAGGGTTTCCACATAAAAATATCTGGTGTTATGGTGATTATTGATGTGACTGCATGTTTTCATCTACTATGTGTTGCTAATGTAATATAAAGCTCTATTATTGTTGTTGATGGTTTTCCTTTTGGATCTAATTTGTAATTCAAAATAATTGAACACTGATTCACCCACCCCTTCTCATTGTTCCTTGCATCCAGCAGGTGAACCGTATAGTGACGAGGTAGGGAGGTGGCAAGGTGACATGGAATCTAGTCATCAGCTGAGTTTTCTTTGTCGACAAATCTAGGAGTACCATGTGGCCCAATCAGGTGGTACCACATGCCACCTCGGTGGCACACCTTCGTTGGTGGTTTTAACCAAAAAATATATTTGGAGGGGGGGGTAGAACTTGCAACCCCCCACCTCCTACTATTTTACATAACCGTTGCACCATCGCAACTGGCTTAACCATATGGTAACCATCATTTTTTTTCTTGTTGCTTAATTTGAAGATGAGTTTAAAAGGAATGGCCAATGGGGGTTGAACTCTCAACCTCCCCACTACTAAAATACAAGTCCACCACTATGCAGCTCATTGGTTCAAAGATGTATGTGGGTTAGTTTAGTTTTAACAAATACTTAAGCCCAAAAACTTAACAAAATGACCTTCTATGGTTAAAACCAACCCCTTAAAAATAAATAGAGCCAAACAAAAGAAAACAAAAGGGGTTGAGAACAAAATATGGAGAGGTTAAATTATTTGTTAAAGGTGGTTATTTTTGTATTTATGGTGATTAAACCCCATTATGGTAAATTTCATGTATAAAAAGGGGGTATGGGTTTGTAAAAATTTGTTCTAGGTGATGAGAAGGAGAGAACATCCTGAAGACTTTGAAGCCATTTATGTGCAATGGAAGAATGTTATGCCGCTGTGCTAGAAGGTAATGGACTTGTAATGCAATTGTAATCCATATTTTGGAGCATAATAGGATCAGTCACTATGTTGGAGAGGGGCTTGAAGACGTAGCCTTTCAATGAACTCCATTATCAATTGTGTTTTGTCTTCTATCTCTTTTCTCTCTTTCCTTTGGTTCATCACCTTTACAATGATTTGTTCATTTAAGCATTTCAGTTATGTTAATTCATTTGTTTAAGCTTTGAATTAGTCATTGTAACGTTGAACATTCTTTAAGGAATTGTCATAGATCCTAAATCAGATCAATATGTAACCCCTAAATAATATTTAATATGCCCAATTTACAAATAAATCTATTGAACATAAAAAATTAGAATTTTTTTATTTTGCTAATAAAAAAAAAATATTGTACCCTATACCCAGGTGGGCCATACAGTTGCCCGAGTAAATTTTTTTTACCTCACGAATAGTTGAAACTAAAATAGGGTGTATTATATATCAATTTTCATCTCTCAGGCCTCTTGAAGATGATAGTGAGGTCATATTAGACTGAAAATGCACCAAAATCTTTGCAACCTTCAAATCTTGCAAATCTTCAAATCCTTATAACTTTGGCCAAAAATGTTGGATTTAAGCGAAAAAAAAGTCAATCTTGACTTTCTCAGTAGCCTTGAACTTGAATTTGAGCTCATATTTCCTCCAACATGAACCAAAAGTGACTTTCCATGAAATCCCACATGTATAGACAACCTCAAATATGGTAATTTTTTCAAGTTTTCTTGATTTCTAGGTTCACCATATGGTGTAAGGAAAGAGCATACTCAACTTTACTAAAAATGACCTAGATCTCTCACTAGCAATAGATCAACCTACTAGTATGTGGTGAATAATCATGCAAATATTGTACACTCTTTTATGTATCCTTGTCGAGGTTCACGGCCCAGCCAGGCCTCGAGTGGGGGTTCGAGGGTGGCAGGCCCTGAGAGCAAGGGTGTGAGCATGCATCCCCAATTTTTTTTCCCTTTTTCCATGTCAAGGGGTTAGTAGTTAATTTTTCTAAACCAACAAATGAAAAACAACTTTGTAAAACCCTACTTCTAGAAGCTTCCAAAAAGCTTGTTATAAGCTGTTGGGATGTAAGTTTTAGTATAGGATTCATGAGATTGTAATCTATTTTGCACTAGAAAATAAAATAATTGGATGGATGAGTTTCTATGGATGTAGCACATATTGGGTGAACCACGTTAAAATTATGTGTTGAAATATTTTGTGTTATTATTCATTGTTATTTCTAGGTTATTTAATATGCATATAATTATTAATGTTTATTGCTCCAATCTACCTAAATCCTAACAACTAGTATCAAAGCCACATGTATTTCATTTGATTGGAAGGAAACCTCTAGATTTGAGTGGGAGCAATGGAAGAAGGGAAATTCAAGGTTGAGAAGTTTAGTAGCTAGAATTATCAATTATGGAAGATGTAGATGGAAGATTATTTGTATCAAAAGGATCTATGGTGGCCATTGCAAGGAAAAAAAAGAAAAATGATATGATGTTAGATGAAGAATGGGAGATTCTAGATAGAAAGGCACTGGGAACCATTTAGTTGTTCCTAGAATCATCTATGGAATTCAATATAATAGAAAAAAAGACAACAAAGGATCTGATGAAAGATTTGGGTAAATTGTATGAAAAATACTTATCCTCAAATAAGGTATTTCTCATGAAGTCCTTGTTTAATTTGAAAATGATTGAAGGTGGATCTATGATAGATCATTTAAATGAGTTTAATATAATTACTAGTTAGTTAACTTCTATAAAAGTGAATTTTTATGAAGAGGTGAGGGATCTCTTGGTTTTATGTTCTTTTCTAGAATGTCAGAATAGCTTGGTAATGGTTGTAAGTAACTTTGACTCGTGTTCAAATATATTGAGCTTTGATGATGTTGTTGGTGTTATCCTTAGTGAGGAAATTTGAAAAAAAAGCACATGTGAAAGTTCAACACTAGGTAATGCTTTGACTATATAGAATAGGGGAAGAACAAAGGAGAGAGGAAAATGCCCAACAAATCATGGGAAGTGAGAAGGGAAGTCGAAGGAAGGCAAATATAAATCTAGAGGAAGAATGGATTGCTGGCACTATGGAAAGACAAGACACTTGAAGAAGGATTGTTGGTATCAAAAGGGAAAACAAGGAGATAAGAAACATGATGACAATAAGGAAGCTAATGTTGCAAGTAATAAATTGTAGGATGCTTTAATTCTATATTTAGATAATGCTAATGATTAATAGGTAATAGATTTAGGGCTTCATTTCATGTCACACCCCATAGGAAATATTTTGTATATTATGTTCAAGATGATTTTGGATAGGTATATTTGGGTGATGATGAACCTTGTCAAATTTTTGGAAAAGGAAAGATAAAAATCAAGTTGCCGAATGAAAATGAATAGTTGCTATAAGAGGTAAGGAATGTTCCAAATTTGAGAATGAATTTAATTTCTACAAGAAATATGGGCAGTGAAGGCTAAATAGTTACCTTTTCAAACAAAGTCTGAAAGGTCACTAAAGGTGCATTAGTAGTAGCTAAAGGTGAAAAGGTAGGCACATTGTATTTGTGTACTGGCAATACTTATTCTACCTTAGCTACTATAGAAATAGTTGCTACTAAGACAGTTATAGAACTTGCTACAGGGACATAAATAAAATTGTGGCACCATAGACTTGGGCACATGAGTGAGAAAGGGATGAAGATCCTTCACTCCAAAAATTTGCTACTAGATCTGAAGTATATTAACTTGGAGTTCTGCAAAAAATGTGTTTATGGAAAACAAATATGAGTCCAAATTCTCAAAGTTGGGAAAGAGAAGAAGAGTGAGAAATTAGAGCTTGTGCATTCAGATGTATGGAGACTAGCTCATGTATCTTCTCTTGGTGGTTCTTGCTATTATGTAATTTTTATTGATGATGCAAATAGGAAAACATGGGTGTATTTCCTAAAACAAAAATCAAAATTACTTGAAACTTTTAAAAAGTGGAAAGCTTTGGTTGAGAATGAGACGCAAAAAAGGTTGAAGTGTTTCAGACCTGATAATGGAGGTGAGTATTGTAGTAGAGAATTTGAAAATTATTGTTCACATAATGGAATCCATAGGAAAAAAATTGTTCCTAGAACCTCACAAGAAAATGGTGTGTTTGAGAGGATGAATAGGACCATTATGGAGCATGTAAGGAGCATAAGATTGCATGTTGGACTACCCTTACACTCTTGGGAAAATTTTGCACATACCACTATTTATTTAATAAATAGGGGACCTTCAAATCCTTTGGATGGTGGCATTCTAGAGGAGGAATGGACGTGCAAAAAGGTAAACTATTGATTTCTAAAAAACCTTTGGTTGTGATGCTTTTTTCCATGTTGTTATTGAAAATAGAACCAAGCTTGAGGCTAAGTCTAAAATATGCACCTTCATTAGATATGGAGTAGATAAATTTGGTTATCAGTTATGAAAATCATAAAATCATTAGGAGTAGAGATATTATATTCAATGAGAAGTTCATGTATAAGGATCAACTATAGGAAAACAAGCATGAACATGCCAAAAAGGAATATGTGGTGTTAGATGATATTACAAAAAAATAAAATTCAAATGGTACCTAATGTGGAACCACAACAAGTTATCCCATAGACTCCTGCAAGTGTTAGATATTCTACAAGGATAAATAGACCTCTAGAAATATTTTCTCCATCATTAAATTCTATATTATTAAATAATTATAGTGAACTTGAAGGTTATGAAGAAGTAATGTAGTTAGATACCAAAAAGTAGTGGGAGCTAGGCATGAAAGGTGAAATGGATTCCTTACTATAGAATCAAACATGGGACTTAGTCTAGTTTCCTATAGGTAAAAAAGAACTTCCAAATAAATGGGTTCACAGGTTGAAGGAAGAAGATGGAGGAAAGAAAAGATATAAGGATATACTCATGGTAAAAGTTTTTGCACAAAATTCTATTAGAACCATTCTAAGTCTTGTGGCTGTGGAAGACTTGCATCTTGAATAGCTATGAATAGCTAGATGTGAAAATAAGATTTCTCCATGGGGATTTGGAAGAGGAAATATACATCTAGCAATCACAAGGATATGAGGTCAAGGGTAAGGAGGAATTTGTGTGCAGGTTAAAGAAGAGTTTGTATGGCCTGAAGTAAGCACCTCAACAATGGTATTTGAAATTTGATATTTTTATGGCTAAACAAGGTTACAAAAAATGTCATTCTAATTATTGTGTTTGTTTTAAGAAATTGGGTAATGACAACTATATTATCTTGTTTCTTTATTTTGATGGCATGCTTGTTGCAGGGTCTAACATGCAACATATTAATGAAATTAAGCATAAAAGAAAATTCATTTTATATGAAGGATTTGGGTGCAACAAAACAAATCCTTAGTATGAGGATCACACATGATAGGACAAACAAAAGAATATTTTTGTCTCAAAGTGAGTATGTAGAGAAGGAATTGAAAATGTTTAACATGCAGAATGCAAAAGAAGTTAGTACACCTTTCACTAGTCATTTTAAGTTGACTAAGGAGATGTGTCCAAAGACAAAAGAGGAGGAAGAAAAAATTTCTAAGATACCATATACATGAGTAGTTGGTAGCTATATGTATGCAATGGTATGCAAAAGGCCAAATATTGTAAATGTAGTGGGAGTTGTGAGCAGGTATATGAACAATCCAAGAATGGAACATTGGAATGTGGTGAAATGGATTCTCTAATATTTGAGAGGTACTACTTCAAAGAAACTATGTTTTGGAGGAACAAATTCTGCTCTAAAAGGATATGTTGACTCTGATTTGGTGGGTGATATTGATAGCAAGAGGAGTACTACAAGGTATGTTTTTACTATAGGAGGTACTGCAAGCAATTGAATTTCAAGGCTACAAAAGCTTGTTGCACTTTCAACCACTGAATCTAAGTATGTTGCTGCTATGGAAGCTAACAAGGAGATGATTTTGTTACAATAATTTTTGGAGGAATTGGGACAAGGACAAGAAGATAGCCCTTTGTACACTAATAGCCAAAGTTTCATTAATCTTGCTAATAATTCATCTCTACATTCAAAACCTAAGCACATATAGCTTAGATACCGCTTCATGCCACCAGTTTTGGAGGATGGATAGTTGAATTTGGAGACAATTCACACAAGTGATAATCCTTCATATATATTCACAAAGGAAGTTACATGAGAGAAACTAATTTCCTCATCAGTTTCAGTTGGCCTTCATGATTGATAATGGTGAACCTAAGATACCAGCTAGACCTGTAATCTAGTGGAAGCTACAAGTGCATTGGTATCATCCAGGATCAGTCTCCAAGTGGGAGATTGTTTGGTGTGGAGCTTGATCAATAGCCAAGTGGGAGATTGTTGGTATGTGGTGACTTATCATGCAAATACTATACACTCTTTTTTCACATCAAGACATCAGTATTTAATTTTTCTAAACCAACAAATGAAAAAAGTCTTTGTAAAACCCTAATTCCAAAAGCTTCCAAAAAGCTTGTTATAAGCAGATAGGATGTTAGTTGTGTATAGGATTCATGAGATTGTAATATGGTTTGTACTAGATAATAAAATCATTGGATGATTGGTTTTTTGTGGATGTAGCCCATATTAGGTGAACCACATTAAAATTACGTGTTGATCTCTTCTGTGTTATTCTTCATTATTATTTTTGGGTTATTTAATTTGTATATAATTGTTAATGTTTATTTCGCCAATCTACCTAAATCCTAACACAACCCTCAAATTTTAGAAGGGTTTTGCAAGTTGTGGCTCTGATACCATGAAAGAGCTAAAGATTAGCTCAATACCCAAGCCACTTGAAAAAAAAATGAAAACCTTTTATAAGAGAGTATGCAAGAATATGAGCTTTCTGTATATTAAGACCTATCAAAATGATGAGGTATGATGTATGATATAAATGAGTACAATGACCTTCCTTATATAGGAAAGGTTGAGATGTAGTATCAAACATGATGTTGACATGTGTCATAATCCTATGACATGAGACAACTAACAAGCTAACTACCTAGGAATCATGTAAAATAGATAGATAAGATAAGTTCTAGAAGAAATCATATATCCTAAGTAAATATAATCATGTGAATAAGTCTTTTAATTACCTAGTGAATGAATTAACTAGGTATATGACTTTAATTCACTCTAACAAATAATGGTTTTGGTGACTACAATCTCAAAGGATCCTTTTATATAGGAGAAATTCCATCTTCTCCAACAATGTATGGAAAACCATATTATATTGAAAAACCTTTACCACTATCAAGTCTAAACCCAGACTCTTTTCTAGGTGTGATGAATTCAATAAGGAGGTTGTAGATGAAGAAGAATTTTCTAAATGGTTGTATCAAGATGAACAAGAAGAAGCTCCTCTTCCTATTGATCAAAATAGTTAATGCTTCCAAATGATAAAGAACATGGGATTTACAAGCAATGGTAGACTTGGTCTATGTCAAAAAGGCATCCAAGAACCTATTCTCTTTGAAAATAAATGAATATATCAAGGTCTTGGGTATGGTTCACAAGACAATGTTACCTCTTTAATGTCAATGGTATCTTTAGTGAGGAACTTTTTTTTTTTGTTAATCCACCTAATAAATATTCCATAAATAAATCCCCTGTGTATTATAGACCTATTTGCAAACACATCCATCTATACCATCACAACCCTATCATTCATCTCCCCTAATTAAGATAGTGGCCTCCAAATTGTTTACCCTCAACTTATTGATTGGGACCAATAATAAGCATTGATTTTGGACATGTTTCAAAATGATGAAGCTATTGTTGAGTTCATGGGACTAAGAAATGGAATAAATTTAGGAGATCATAAAAAAAATTTGAACATAGAACTTGATGCAAAATAATAATGTGGGGGAAGACCCAAATCCTTCATTCACAAAATTAAAAATTAGACCTCCTAGAAAAAACCATAATGTGGCACTTTCAACTCAAGAAAAAATAAAATAAAGGTCATATCTAATGGTGAGAACCTTTGTGAGGTACCCAAAAATGAAGGATTTGATCTCTCTAGTATTGATAAATATCAAGAAAAATTAAAACTACTTGTGGAAGAATCACAACAAATTAATGTTGTGACAACCAACAACCCTTAGATAACATTCTATGCCACATATTTAGATCCCAAAGAACAACAAAATTTTATAGCATTCTTGGAGGAACAAAAGATAATTTTTTCCTAGTATTATGCTAATATTCCTAGGTTAGATACATATTTAGTGGATCATCATCTAATAGTATATCTTGACACAAAACTAGTCAAATAGATGTTGTGGAAGATACATCCTCAGATAGTAGTGCTTGTAAAGGTTAAACTACAAAAAAAATTGGATATCACTTTTATCAAACCTATTGACTACCCTAACTATATTTCCAATCTAGTACCAATTTCCAAACCCACAAGGGGAATCTAAATATGTATGGATTTCAGAGACCTTAACAAAGCATTTCCCAAGGATGACTTCTCATTTCTAAATATTGACATTATATTGGATCTTATTGCATGGCATGAGATATTATTCCTCAAGGATGGATTTGTTGGGTATAATCAAATGAAGATAACACAAGAAGATACACACAAGACAAAATTCACATGCAGGCATGGGGAACCTATTATTGGAATGTTATGTTGTTTAGTTTAAAGAATTTAGGAGAAAACTATCAAAGACCTATTAAAATCATTTTTCATGACATGTTCCACACAACCATAGAATATTATGTGGGCAATATTTTGGCTAAATTAGTAAAAAGAAAAGAACAACTAGATGTGACAACTAAAATGTTTGACATGATATAAAATATCAAGTAAAGCTAAACCTAAAGAAATGTGTCTTTGTGTCTTGTTGATCATAAAATCTTACACCTCTTTGAACAACATTATGAGAAATTCAGTGAGTAGGGGACCAAATTAAGCCTCAATAAATGACCTCTGGGATTTTTAAAGAAAGTCAGCTCTTCTCTATGTGTGGGAAAGGGGATAGAGAAATGCAAGGAAAAACATAGAAAATGGTGACACACCAAATATTTTACAACATTTCAAACTTTTAACTATCTCTTATAACTGATGAGATGGACACAGAATGCCACATACCCTTTATTGTTGGGAAGAGAACAAGCAACAAAGGCTAGAGAAAGCACAGTGCAGTATTACAAATGTCCCTATGGGAAGCATCCATTAAGTTCCAATAGAAATAAGAAACCCAAAAGAACAATAGGAATATTTGGATTTTTATAGAACTCTCCCTCTCTTATAGCATAGTATGAACAATAGTGTATCTCTTACAAAAAATAAAAGAGTATATTGAACATGATTAAGTTTCCAAAAGATAGTATCAAACATAAAAGCTAATAACATGTCAAACAATCATTTAGACTACCTATGTAAGGATTTTAATGTGAAGTGCTCTTAGCATAAATGATATGCATAAAAGAAATTTGTGATAAAGGCCATAAAATGCACAATTCCATAGATTTATTCTTAATAGAATTAAAAATAAACGTCAGATGCATGTTGGTGTAATTAATATTTAATTACACTTTACATAAGTTTACTTAGGTAATTATTTAATTCGTAGGTTAATTAATTCTCATCTTTATCTTTTGAGCTATCTTGTTGCTCAAGATAAGATTAGGGTTATGCGTCTTTGCTTTTATAAAGCAAATAATTATCTTGTAATTATTGAATTCTCGAATAATATTATGTTGCACATCCTTTTGCAACCTCTCTGCTTTTTATATTTTTCTCTTTTGTGGAAGGATATTCTAGTTTGCAAATCTGATTTTGGTTTCTAACATGGTATTAAAGCCTTGATTTGCAACCCCTTCTCAGATTTTTGAGAAAATCATTGCAGGGTTCATTCGAGATTCCTCGAGGGTATCATGCCTTGAGTTTATTCATGAGAGGTTTTGGATCAGATCAGGCTTCACCATTGGATTTAGAGCACTGGAAAAAGTTAGGATTGACTTTTATTTTGCAGATTTTGGCCATCATTTGCCAGATCTGTGAGGGTTTCAAGCTGGGAGATTTTTTGCAAGTTTTGGAGGTAGCAGAATTTTTGGAGCAGTTTCAGCACAAATGGAGGTCACATTGCGTTCGCAGCGGCCAAAAACCCTAAGATTTCCTTTCATTTCGTCAATTTTGGTGAAAGTTGTTTTTGAGGCAAAAAAATTCATACAGCCTCGCTAGCACACCTTTCGATGCACGAAAATTGAAAAAAATTAAAAAAATCGTGCCTTCTCGGTTTCTACGCCGACGCCTCCAGTTCACAAGATTCCTCCACTTGGTGGCCACCGGGCGGCCACCCTTCAGTTTCCACCACCGACGCTTCCCACCGTCGTGCCGCCCAACCTCCGCCGACAAGTTCGGCCCCCACCGAGCCTCCGAGCTCCCTATGCGGTCCTATGGGTGACCAGAAGCCCTGCGCTCGGTTTGGGCGTCAAGGAATATTTTGATCAGGCACAGCATATTCCGGTCATGTAGGGAATATTCTAATCCCAAAGAGAATATACCAGCACCAAAAAAAATTTCTGGCAAGGGGGGCAATTTTTTCCCTGATGGCCAGATGGCCGTCAAATTTTTTGTTGTGAAGTGTTGACGTCAGCCAACTGTACGACCCTCTTTGCCCCTCTTAGCCCTGATTTTTCCTAAAGGAGAAATTTTTTTCTTTTGGTCATAACTTGGGCATACAATATCAAAATCTTGCAAACAAGATATCACCGGGAGCTAGTTCCAAGCACTTTCTAGTGGTGTAGGTTATTTTTCAGAACTTTTTTGTTTATCTGCTATTTTTTTCTGTTTGAAGTTAGATTTTTATTTTGGGCTTCCAAGCTCATAACTTTTTTCCACAATCTCCAATTTTCGTCTTCTTTGAGGCATTGGAAAGGTATTGAGGAGCTCTATGTTGCTATCCATGCACTTTTTTCTGTATCTGTCTCAAGTTTATCATTATTCCATATTTGTCCCGATGGGTGTTTTGGAGATTACTTGGATGTTTTGGCAGTTGGAAAGGTGAAACTTGAACATTTGTACTTCATTTCAGTACCACATCATATTGTTTTTTTGTTTATGCATGCATTAGCATTCTCTACTTTTACAATCATTGGGTTATTGTAATAAATGAACTGAGATAAAGTTCCATCAGGGGGGTTTCTTGCATAATAATCTGATTAGAGTGTAGTTTTTCACTTTGATCTCCATATCCATCTTGATTTGATGATAGCTTGTATGGGTTATTTAGTTTCCTAGTTTCCTTTGGCCACTTTTTTGCTATAGCGTGACACATATCAGATTCATTGGTTCACACTTTAGTTGAGAGATTATGTTTCTTGATCCTCATTGGTTCAGATTCTTCTCAGTTTGAGGGCCATGTTTTTATGGTTAATGTTCCAGAGTCTATTTTTGGTACTCCTTCCCATGGAAAAGTTTTAGTGACAGTTTGGCATCGACATCGAGATACATGATTTCCATATTTTGTCATCATCTCATCTACTATTGCTTCATAGATTCTAGGGTTGTTCCAGTTTGTGAGTTTTCCAGTGTTCCATGGCATTGGGTTTGTTGTCACATTATCATGATTCCATTTTTGGTTTCAGTTGTAGACAAAAGTATATTTCCTTGCTTGTCAGATTGCGGTTCTAGTGTTACTCCACAATGTTCTTCCAGTGCTTCTTTGCAGCAGTCATATCATTGTAGGGGTGTTTTGTCCCACTGGGTTTTCCTTCTCTACTTCATTATTGCATTTGTACTTGGGTACCTGATCAGGCCTTGTTTCTGAGACCCATTCATGCTTTCTTGCATTCATCTTAGTTTTAGGTGCATGCTTTGTTAGTCTCCCTAAGTTGCACTTATGGGGGGGTGTTGGTGTAATTAATATTTAATTACACTTTACATAAGTTTACTTAGGTAATTATTTAATTCCTAGGTTAATTAATTCTCATCTTTATCTTTTGAGCTATCTTGTTGCTCAAGATAATATTAGGGTTATGCGTCTTTGCTTTTATAAAGCAAATCGTTATCTTGTAATTATTGAATTCTCAAATAATATTATGTTGCACATCCTTTTGCAACCTCTCTGCTTTTTCTGTTTTTCTCTTTTGTGGAAGGATATTCTAGTTTGCAAATCTGATCTTGGTTTCTAACAATGCTAATCTAATTAATAGTCTCAACAAATATAACATGCTAGAGAGTTTGAATAGTGCTCTGTAAAATCCTCCTTTCCCTAAGAAATTAAAACTCCTTAAAACTATCCTCTTTTGAAAGATTCAAAGGATGGTTCCTAAAGAAGATTATCCAAGATTTTTATTCTCTATTGAGAACCACTTTAAATAGATAGGAGGGACAACCACCACTGTAACTAGTAAATAAGAACCAATGCCAGATTTGCACACTTGATTGACTACAATTTGATTTAGAGCTTGATTAGATCATAGTGATCTTTGCTCATAAAGTCTTGGGCTACATTATTAATGGCTCCAAATATTATAGAAGCTTTGTAAATATATATTGTCAAAAGATAATGGATCTTATCATAGCCCAAAAAAATTGAATCAATCAACTATGAAGAATGATGATGCTGACTCGAAGGTTCCACCCCAAAAGTAAGATCCTTGTCATGCCCTTTGATAAACTCCACCCAAAAAGATCCCTCCATGGAAGATATAAACTAATTGATGAAATGGATGACATGGAAAGTAGGAAAGTGATTTTAGATTTTATGAGAATAGATTTGAGGAAATCCCTACCAAGTAGAGATGTGTCCCAGCTTGGGCCCAAAAGGAAAGTGATATATATAAAGTTGTGTAGCCACCATGTGGAGCATTGCATTCCTTTATGGCAAGAGTAGGCTTTGTCCTTCAAGTGCAAATCCATCTCAGAGTGAAAAATAATGTAAGGGTCAAAAACCAAAATGTTTGAAGGAAAACATTGCTCCATAGTTCTAGCGACTCACAAGGGGCCATCACTTGTAGAGGCATGAACCTAGATCTCAAGTAATTCTCAAATTTTGAGGAAGGTAGTGTGTTGGGTTTCCCAATATCCATCGATGGGCTAGATGAGGGTGTGCAAATTCTCATAGGCCTAATCAAGATCAAGGGCTTCTTTAAGAAAAACCATCCCCACCTTGATGGAACAACTCTGATATGGTAGTACAGTCCAGAAAGGGGACAAATTTCCTTCTTGATCTCCTTGATAGTGGGTGGTGAGCTTAAACCCTAGAGCATTGTTGAGTCCCATATTTTGATCCTAATTGCTTCTATGATCTAATCTATCATTAATGCTCCTCCATCTAATGAGAATAGGGTAGGTAATCTAATTTGGAGAAGAACATTGAAATCCTCCTTGATCTCACTAACCTTTTTATTCAATATTGTTTGGTAAGCTTTACTCTTTGATGTGACCCAGTGGTAGGTGTTGAATTCATTTTCTTTCCTTGTAGCTACCCTTAAGTCAAGAATCCTAGTGCCCCTTAAAGCTTCCTCAATTGCTTTACATAATTTTGAGACCAAGACCCCTAAGTCCTTAGCTCAAGGGGTGATTATGTGTAGAATTTGGTCAACTTCCAAGCCAACCTTTGTATTTAATTCTCGAGCATCTTTTAGAAACTAAAAAATGGTTTGAGGGTTGCAACTACAACTATGATTCTCTCCCAATGAGTATATATTAGTTTTTAAGTATCAGGAGGATTTTGGATCCCTGTGTAATGACCAGTTTCTACTGGAATTGGGACTACCTTTCTCTCATGTTTTTGTCCAATTGATTCTTCTCCTCGAGAGTGTTTTTAAGCTCATAGCATAGCCTCCCAACCTCCTTGTTCTAAGTCTACAAAATAGACTCGATTTCTTGATTTTCTTGTTTCACCCTTTCTATTTCTATCTAGGCCTTTTGAAGGTTGTCAGAGGATTGAGATCAGATGCTATCTAATTCCATTTGTATATCCTTTTCTTGATCCATTTCATGTAGACCATTTTCCAGCCCATTATATATAGTGTTCATTCTAGCTAAATCACTTTCCAGCCTCCTTTTCCTTTGTTGATGCTCTATGTTTGTTTCATATTTGACTGTAATTTCATATTTCAATGTTTCTACCTTGGCATGAAGTTGATCCCTCTCACTCTAGGCCTCTTCAAGCAACTTAGTTGCTTGATCCTATTGATCCTAAAATTGCCTCAAGTGGGCCATCTCCAAATCTTTTCCTTTGATTTCTTCCTGTAGCATAGCCACTATGGATTTTATGTTTTCCAACTCTATCTCATGCTTCTTCAACTTTTATCAATATTTTCATAGTCGGTGTAAACCACCTTCTAAGTTGTTTTGGAAAAAACCACTTTACCATGTGGAAGAGTCTCACTCAAAATGAGTCCCACAACTTTGATGTCATAATCTTCAAACTACATTTCTCCCTCTAGCTTGGATGTTCGTGGCCTCATAGAAGTGATCAATAGTATTGCAAGAATGAAGAAAAGAATGAAAGTGTTGTCATTGATGTCAACTAGTCAAATAGTTATCTACTAGTTACTGTTTCCTATATATGTTGATGATATTGAGAAAATTATATTAAAGGAAGTTTACAGGTATTCAGTTTTTGCTTTGGTACTTGCCCCTATGTTCGTGTGGTTTAGATATGTGGGTCATGGTTGTTGAAGGTTTCTATATCCAGATGTTTTTCTATTGGTCCGTTGTGAAGCTTGAGTTGTGTTTAGCAGTTGTGAACTATGTTTTTTTGTGGTTTGGCTGAGGTCCAGGAGAAAATTTGTTGATCCAAATTTTTCCTTGATGAAGTATTTTGACTTGTGGTTCTAGAGTTAAGATGTTCTAATTGCATTGAATATATTTTTGGTTTCTAGAAGTTCCAAGCTTAATTTTTTTATGTTTTTTATACTGGTTTGGCTGGCAGTGTGTAAAGAACTATCTTCAAAGTAAATGAAGTGTGTTGGATCTATTTAGGGAGTTTTTTTGGGTCACCCTCATTCTAATTCCACCCTAGGATGTTTGGTGCTAACCTAATTTGAATTTGAAGTTGGATGGTTAAATTTGTATCCTTTTCAAGGTTGGAGATAGTATAAATATAGGATGAGATAGTAATAAAAAATATACTAAAAAGGAGAAGGAAGATAAGTGAAAGAGAAAAAGCAACCTTGATGCTATTTAGAAAGTGTGTGTGAGTTGTGTGTGGAAGATTAGTGTGAAGCTTAATGTTGAGTTACTAGATGCAGTCAGCAGAGGTGAACTCTCTCATTCATTTAAGTTGATCAAGTGACTATGGTGGAATCCTTTTTTGCATTGAGATTGTAGCCTCTCTATAGTAAGTCTTCTTTGTATCTCTGTGGTAGTGAGCCCTCTAGGTTGTAGCCCTATTGATAGTGAGTCCTTAATTAGGAAGTGAGCCTTATCTCTAGTAGTGAGCCTTGTTTTAAGCAGTGAGCCTTTTTGCAATTAGTTTTAATATTCTCTATAGTGTGAGTTAATTCTCACCATGGTTTTTCCCTCATTGGGTTTTCCATGTAAATATGGTGTTATTGTGTTTATGTATTGGATTTGAGTTTCTGCATTGGCATTTGATGATTAATCATTTAAGCAGTTCTAAGTATTAGTTTCGGTGATTGAATTAAAGCTTAAAATCTATGACAACTCATTCACCCCCCCTCTTAGTTGTCCTATTCAACAATTGGTATCAGATCTCAGTTCCTTGGTTAAGAGGTTAACCACTTGAGGAAGGTCCAAGATGGCTAGAAAAATGGCCTTTGATTATCCAAGGTTTGATGGAACTAATTATGGTATCTAGAAATTATTGATGGAAGAATATCTAGAGTATTGTGGATATGATGTGGAGAAAGCTTACAATAATCCTTACACTCCTCTTCTTAATGGTCCAAGTATATCTAAAGAAATTAGAGTACATGAAGCAAATAATAAGGTAAAGTTCATCTTGAAGAATAGTCTGGTACATTTTGATTTGATTAAGGTTTGGAATTTGGAAACACAATTTGATCTTATACATATGTCCGAAGATGAAAATGTTAAAGCTTATGTATAGAGACTAGATGAAATAGTGGCTAGAATGTGATCACTTAGTGCTACTATAGATGAGCCTAGGATTGTAAAGATTCTCAAAACTCTTCCTGGTGCTTATAGTGAGAAGGTGAGTGTTATTGAGCAGACTATAGATTATAATACTTGTACTAAGGATCTACTATTAGTATTTTTGACATCTTATGAGATGAGGATGTTGAGTCTAAGAAATGGAAACAAATCAGAAATTGCTTTTAAAGTTATAAAAGCTGAAGATTTAGATGAAGAAAAATTTGATGAAATAGAAACTAGCTTTTTAAGAAGAATGAGAAAAGTTTCTAGGATGTATGAAGATAAGGTTCCCTTTAAATTCTTTAGTTGTGGAGAAACATTTCATTATGCTACAAAGTGTCTATAAAGATCTAAAAGGAATAAACAAAGATATGAAAAAAAAGAAAGGAAAGAAGATTAACAAAGCTTACTATGTGAATGAGAATGCTAGTATTTTAGATGAAGATTCAGAATATGAAGATCTAGATGACAATGAATTATTGTTCTTGGCGATTAAGGATGAACCTACTTCTACTAATTTAGAGAAATAGGTAAAGGAAAATTCTCTAGAGAAGGAGAAGGAAAAAGATAAAGGTACAATTATCTCTACCCTACATACTAAAAAAGAATGAATTTTTGAGTAGTTGATAGTGGTTTCTCACATCACATGACTAGTGATAAGGGTAATTTTTTAATCTTGAGAAATATGATGGAGGCTTAGTTATGTTTGGAGATGATATTGGTGCTAAAATCTATGGGATAGGTTCAATAAGTTTTGATGGAAAGCATCATACTGATGAAGTTTACTATGTTAAGGGTTTAAGGAATAATTTGTTGAGTGTTGGTCATATGTGTAGAAAAGGATATGATCTTGTGTTTAAGGATGATAAATGTGAGATCTAGAAAGGATCCAGAACATTGATTGCTATAGGAAAGAAATATGAAGGGAATATTTATCAACATAAGGGTCTTGATGGGTGATGCTTTATGACGTAGATAAATGATAGTTGGTTATGGCATAGGAGAATGTGTTAGATGGATTTTGATAGCTTGGAAAGGATTAGTGTTGTTCAAGGAATGAGAGATTTACCAAGAATTATAAAGCATGTTAATGCTATTTGTAGGAATTGTCAGTTTGGGAAGCAAGCAAGAAATTTTTATAGATCAAGAGAAAAATCTACTACTGGAATATTGGATTTAGTTCATACAGATCTCTATGGTCCTATGAGAGTGCAAAGTTTACTTGGTGAGAGGTACTTTATGCTTTTAATTGATGATTATTCTAGATATACATGGGTTACATTTCTTAGAGAGAAATCAAATGCATTAGATAGATTCAAGGCATTCAAGGCTATGGTTGAAAATGAAGTGAGTTTGAAGATAAAATGCTTAAGATCTAATAGAGGTGGAGAATTCACCTCCCATGAGTTCAATATGTTTTATGAAGTGCATGGAATAAAGAGATAGGTATCTACTCTAAGAAATCCTTAGCAAAATGGAGTTGTTGAAAGGAAAAATAGAATAATTCAAGAGGCTACTAGATCAATGACTATTGTTTATGTGTTCAATCGAGTTCAAGCAAGAGAAAATAGTAAAAAGAGTCCCTATGAGCTATGGCATGGAAGAATTCCTACAGTTAAATATTTCAAGGTATTTGGAAGAAAATTATATATTAGAAGAGATGAGGACACTTTGGGTAAGTTTGATGCAAGAATTAATGAAGGCATATTTCTTGAATACTCTACTAAAAGCAAGGCATATAGATGTTTCAATAAAAGAATGAGAAAGAGTGTAGAGAGCTCGAATGTGAAGGTTGATGAGACAATGAAGAATTTTATTGACATTGATGGATATGTGTTTGATGAACATGAATGTGCAAGAATAGAAGAAATTATGGAAAAACATGATAAAGATGAGCAGAAAAAGCAAGATGAATAGAATGAAAAAGAAGAAGATGCTCAGGTGATATCCCATAGAACACCAAAATATGTATAGAGGAATCGTTTAGAAAATTAGATTATTGGAGACAAAACAAAAGGCGTGTTAACCAAAATCAAAGTTGTTGCTAAAGTACATTTTTGTTTACTTTCTGAGATTGAGCGAAAGAAAGTAAGTGAAGATTGTAAAGATGAACATTGGAAAGAAGTAATGAAAGAAATTTTGTAGATTGAGAAGAATAAGACTTGAAAATTGGTCCCAAGACTAACAGATAAAAATATCATTGGTTCAAAATGGGTATTCAGAAATAAGTTAAATGAGAATCAAGAAGTTGTTAGAAACAAAGCGATGCTTGTGTGTAAAGGCTACTCACAAGTAGAAGGAATAGATTTTCAGGAGAATTTTTCCCTTGTATAAAAAATGGAAGCTATAAGGATGTTCTTGGAATGGGATGCTTATAAATATTTCAAAGTCTATCAGATGGATGTTAAGTTAGCATTTCTGAATGGTGAGCTAGAAGAAGTTTACATGGAACAACCAGAAGGATTTCAACTAATAGATCGACCAGATATGGTGTGTAAATTGAAGAAAGCTTTATATGGATTGAAGAAAGTTCCTAGAGCTTGTTATGTAAGGTTACATAGGTATTTGATTTAGCAAGGATTTGACAAAGGTACACATACTTTAAGATTGAAAATGAAAAAATATTGATTGTAGTTGTATATGTTGATGACATTATCTTTGGAGGAAATGAAAAGATATGCAAGATGTTTGAGGAATAAATGCATAAATAATTTGAAATGTCTATGTTTGGTGAGATGAATTTCTTCCTTGGGATACAAATTAGTCAAACAGAGAAAGAAATTTTCATTTCATAGTCTATCTAAGAGAGATATTGAAGAAGTTAGAGATTGATGGTTCCAAACTAGTAAGTACTCCTATGGTGACTAGTTTCAAATTGGGTAAAGATGATGATTCACCTAAGGATGATCAGAGAAAGTATAGATCTATGATTGGTAGATTGTTTTATTTTACTGATACTGAACCAAATATTATGCATGTGGTTTGTCTTGTGGCTAGATTTCAAGAAGATTCAAAGGAAACACATGTTACTGCAGTTAAAAAAATATTTAGATATTTGAATGGAATTGTATATTATGGATTAAGGTATCCTAAAGATACTGATTTTACACTCAGTGCATATATAGATGTATATAGGGCTAGATGTGTAGATGATAGAAAGAGTACAAGTGGTAATACATTCTTTCTTGGATGAAAATTGGTGGCATAGTTGAGTAAGAAGCAAGACTCAGTTTATTTGTCTACTATTGAAGCCAAGTATATTGTTGATGCATCTTGCTATACAAAATTTTTATGGATGAAATAGACATTGAAAGATATCATAGTGCAATATGATGATCCCATTTCTATCTTATGTGATAATACAAGTGTAATTAATATTTCAAAGAATCATGTGATGCACTTGAGGAAAAGGCATATATCTATCAGATATCATTTCTTAAGAGAGAAGGTCATGGAGAATGAAGTCAAGCTTGAATATGTTATGATAAAGGATCAAATTGTAGATATATTTATGAAGGCTCTTCCTAAAGATAATTTTAAGTATCTTTGGGAGAATTTAGGGGTTATTTCCCCTCCTTTCATAAAATAAGATGCATTTGGAGATGCATCAATCTAGTGGATTCATGATTCTATCCTTATGGACTAATGTTTTAGTGGCTACCTCTCAAGGGAAGTAGGTAGTTTCAAGTGCTTTCATTGTGAGTATTATGTTTTGATGTCAAAGGAAGATTCAATGAACATATCTTTTTCCTTTGCAATTGATGTCAAAAGGGGAGGGAAAGCATATGAAAAGGAGAAAAAGCTAATGAGAGAAAGCAGATAATGAGGAAGATGATCTTCTAAGGGGGAGAAGAAAAAAGAAAAATCTTGAGAAGTATATTCAGATCTGGTATAGTGTCTTTGATCATTTTTCACATCATGTGTTGCCATCAATGAAAAAGGGGGAGATTGTTGCAAGAATGAAGAAAGGAATGAAAGTGTTTTCATTGATGTCAATTGGTCAACTAGTTATCTAATAGTTATTGTTGGCTATATGTATTGAGGATATTAAGAAAATTGTATTAAAGGAATTTTATATGTATTCAGTTGTTTCCTAGGAACTTGCCCTTATGTTCATGTGGTTTAGATACATGGATCATGGTTGTTGAAGGTTTTTATATCCAAATGTTTGGATGTTGGTTTGTTGTGAAGCTTGAGTTGTGTTCACCAATTGTGAACTATGCTTTTATATGTTTTGGTTGAGGTCCAGGAGAAAAGTTGTTGGTCCAAATTTTTCATTGATGAAGTATTTTGACTTATGGTTCCAAAGTTAAGATGTTCTAATTGCATTGAAGATATTTTTGGTTTCTAGGAGCTATGAGCTTAATTGTTCTATGTGTTTTCCACTAGTTTGGCTAACCATGTGTTAAGCACTATATTCAAAATTAATGAAGCGTGTTGGATCTATTTTGGGTCCCAATGAAGTGTGTGTTTGGGTTTCCCTCATTATAATTCCACCCTAGGATGTTTGGCACCGACCTGATTTGAATTTGAAGTTGGATGGCCAACTTTGTATCCTTTTCAAGGTTGTAGATAGTATAAATATAGGATGAGCTAGTAATAAAAAATATACTAAATAAAAGAAGGAAGATAAGAGAAAGAGTAGACGTGACTTTGATGCTACTCAAAAGTGTGTGTGAGTTATGTGTGGTAGATCAGTTTGAAGCTTAATGTTGAGTTACCAGATGCAGTGAGTAGAAGGCGAACTCTATCATTCATGAAATTTGATCAAGTGATTGTGGTGGAATCCTTTGTTGCATTGATATTGTAGTTGTTGGAAAACGTTCCTCAATCTTACTGGCATGAAACTCCTAAAAGAGAAAAGTTGGTGAGACCCTCTGGAAGTCTTACCAACTAGCAGCTGTGTTCTAATCTTTGAAGTGTTCAGATCACCGAGACTTCATTTCTGTCTTGCCAATGGGAGTCATTGGCAAGACATGTTGATCACTGTGAAAGTTTCCAACTCTTTCCACTCGGGGAGATCTCTTTCCGATAGATTGGTTTCTAATGGTTATCGGGGAGACTCATGGAGAATGATGTCTTTAGGGTGAGGCATGAACATTTAGAATAACTCATCCCAACAGTGTTTGTCTCACCGAAAGTTATTCACAAGTATGTCATCGGGGAGACTCTTGGCTGGCAGGTTTGCATTCGGTAAGAACTCTTGCCGATGGATGTGGTCTTGCCGACAGGCTGGTGCATTTGATATGACCTCTTGGTGATAGAATTCCTCTCACCAATTGGTATGAACATCAGTATGACCTCTCACCGATATTGATGGTTGTTAAAAACCAAGATCAGATTTGCAAACTGAAAAGACCTTCCACAGAAGAGAAAAACAAAAAAGCAGAGAGGTTGCAAAAGAATGTGCAACATAATATTATTCGATAATTCAATAATTACATGATAATGATTTGCTTTATAAAAGCGAAGATGCATAACCCTAATCTTATCTTTAGCAACAAGATAGCTCAATAAGATAATGATGACAACTAATTAACCTAGGAATTAAATAATTACCTAAGTAAACTTATGCAAAGTGTAATTAAATATTAATTACACCAACACCCCCCACAAGTGCAACTTAGGGAGAAGCAATTATTATGCAAATATGAGTCCTGGCAACAAGGCCTAATCAGGTACTCATGTAAAAATGTAATGATGAGAGAAAACCTAGTGGGAAAAACCCCCCCTCAGAGAGATGAACTGCTGCGAAGAAGAGCTGGAAGAACTCTGATGAAACAACACTGGAACCCCAAATCTGGCAAGCAAGGAAAGATAGTTCTGTTTGCAAAATACCATATCAGAATCACAAATGCAATAGTAGACCCGATTCTAAGGAACATTGGAAACTCACATACTGAATCAACCTTGGAATCTGTGAACAACAGTAGATGAAAGGATGAAAGGACCCATAATGATGACAAATCTGGAAGTTGTGTCTCTCAAAGCCAATGCCAAACTGAAACTAAAACTGCCCATAGGATGAGTACCATCAAGATTTTGGAACATTAACCATAAAAACATGGCCCTCAAATGAGAAAGATTTGAACCAATGTAGATCAAGAACTATAAAATCCCAATGTAAAGTGTGAACCGAAGCAAACCAAAGATGTGTCCAGCTAAACAAGAAAGCTAAAAGGAGACAATAGGAAACTAGAAGAACTCATGCGAGTTGTCACCAATACAAAAGATGGATGCAAGAACCCCCTTAGTGGAACTTTATATCAGTTTGTTATTACAATACCCAATGATTGTAGAAGGAGAAACTACAAAACTATAGAAACATAAGCAAAAATGAAAACCTAGCACACAAAACAAAAATGAATGCATGCATAAAATAAGGTACACACATTTTGTAAAGAACCTCATATCTGCATAGAGGCTAAAACCAGCTTTCCAACACTATGAAAATCATGAAAAACGGATGAGCGAGTCAAAAGATATGCGTCCTAGAGTGAAAATGGAAACATCTGACTTTCGAGGCTGAAAAAGACATCAAAAAAGAAAAATCAGAAAATCACACCTATACCATTGCATAGAGCTCGGAAACAACTTTTTGGCAATATCTTGTTTACAAAAAAATGATGCCGTATGAGAAAGTTATGCCCGTTTCCGTGAAAGTTTTGCAAAAATGTCGGATTTGGCCCCTAGAAGCCCTCAGGGGCTAAAAAACTAGAGCCCCTAGTCACTTGGGTGGACTAGGGGGCTAGTGGCCAAGGGACTTTGGCGTGGCCCCTGGTCACCCATGTGACCAGGGCTGGGGCTGGAATAGGCCAGTAGAGCCCTTGATCACCAATGTGACCGGGGCGGGGGCTTATGAACCTGGCAGAGTGAAGCTTGGGGGTCTAGACCCCGATAGGACCACAGGCTGAGCCCGTGGGGGGCTGGAAGCAGTGAGCGGTGTTGTGTAGTGGAGCCGCCGGTGGCGGTGGTCCGGCAGTGGCCGGTGGGAGGCCGTTGGGTGGCGCATGAGTGGCGGTCTCCATTTGTATTGGCTGTGCAAACTCTGTGCTAACTTTTTTGATTTTTTGATTTTATTTTTTGAAAATTTTCAAAAAAATTGCCTCGGAATGTGTGCTAGGGAGGCCATATGGCTTCCCTGCAAATTTTTTTTTCCTTTCTAGATGATTTTTCCCAAACTAGACAAACTTTATATGAAAATAGGGGTTTTTGGGCCCTACAAATCCAACAGCGAGGTCCATTTGGGCCCAAAGTGCTCTGAAAATTAGGCAACCCCAAGATCTATCAAAAAAGTCACCGAGCTTACAACCCTTGCAAATCTAGAAAACGGTGATGAAAATGAATAAAATAAAAGTCATTTCTGACTTTTTCCAGTGCTCTGAATCCAACGAAAAACCCTGATCTGATCCAAGATGTTGCATAATGATGCTCAAGGAATGAAACTCTCGAGGGACCTCTAATGAGCTCTGCACTGTGTTCCTCCAAAAAAGTTGAGAAGGGGCTGCAAATCAAGGCTCTGATACCATGTTAGAAACCAAGATCAAATTTGCAAACTGAAAAGACCTTCCACAAAAGAGAAAAACAAAAAAGCAAAGAGGTTGTAAAAGAATGTCCAACATAATATTATTTGAGAATTCAATAATTACATGATAATGATTTGCTTTATAAAAGCAAAGATGCATAACCCTAATCTTATCTTGAGCAACAAGATAGCTTAATAAGATAATGATGAAAACTAATTAACCTATGAATTAAATAATTACCTAAGTAAACTTATGTAAAGTGTAATTAAATATTAATTACACCAACAATGGTCTTGCCGATAGAGCTACATGTGTTGAACATTGGTGTGAAGTCTTAGCGATAGCGATGGTCTAGCCGATGGTTCTACAATGGATATCGATGTAATGTCTTAGAGATAGGGTGAGCCTGAGCGATAGTTTTGAACTTGATATGACTCTTGCCGATGGTGGTGACTCTGGCTAATAACGACAGTTGGACATTGTGGCATCAAGGAGACATGACCTAGTTTCTCATTGACATGCGATACTATTTGAACGCCTTGACCAAATGTCTATCCTACGTGGTTTGTTTTCAACCAATTAGAGAAGTGGAATGTGAACCGCTAGCAGTTGGACTGTTGCGGCCATTCCTATGAGGAAGATCAACAAATCGTGAATGACATAGATATACTCTGTAATTGAAGATGCTGATCGGTTCGGTGAATAGTTTGATGGGTGATTAGTGTGTATGAATTAAATTCAGAGAGCATTGTAACTGGTATGTTCTGTACAACATTGATCAGGAAATTATGCTGCTGTAAATTGACATCAGAAAGTTAAGTCTGAACTCTGTATGTAATTTTCTTTACTGTAATACAAAGAGGCTTTTCTTTTTGTGGTGGGTTTTTTTCTCCCGAAAGGGTTTTCCCACGTAAATCTAGTTTTCAAATTGTTTATGTTCATTTCTCTATTCTGTTAATACTTTCAAGTGTATCTTAATTGAACTGTAATTGCAAAATTTAAATTCACCTCTGCATTCTTCCCTGAGGTTTTGATGTTAGGAGAGTTTGTTCCACACCTAGTCTTTCCTTACAAGTGGTATCAGAGCTTGGCCAGTTGTGTTATCCTTGTGGTTACGTTGGGTTTTTTGAGTCAATTTTGTTCAGAGGGAGTCTTGTAGAAGTTTGGTAATTTGAATTACAGATTAAGATGTCAAGCACGTTTGGAAAGATTGAAATTGAGAAATTCAATGGTAGTAATTTTGAGTTGTGGAAACTTAAAATGGAAGATTTGTTGGTTGATCGTGATCTTTGGCTTGTTGTGTCTGGAACAAAGCCTACAGGCATGAAGCAAGAGGATTGGACCTTGTAGATCAAAAATCAAAGGGGATGATAAGGCTCTATTTAGCAGACTTTGTTCTTCTGAATGTACATGAAGAAAAGTCTGGGAGCTATTTATCAAGGAAAGTCCTTGGTAAATAAGTTGTTCTTGAGGAAGAAGTTGTACTCTTTGAAAATGTAGGAAGGAGCATATGTTGCTGATCATTTGAATGCTTTCAACATGCTGATTGCTCAGTTGGCATCTGTGGGTGTGAAGATTGATGAAGAAGATCGATGTATGTTGTTGTTATGTTCTTTGCCAGATTCTTGGGATCACTGGGTGATGGCTATTGCGAGTATGACATCCACTTTTAAGATGGAAGATGTTGTTGCTTCTTTGTTATTAGAAAAGATGAGAAGAAAATATTTTGATATGGTGAAGGAGGCTCTTGATATTTGAGGCAGATCGAAAGAAAAAGGCAAGAAGAAGAACAAGAAGTCCAAATCCAAATTAGAGGGGAGATCCAAGTCTCTTGGCAAGAAGTCCAAGGTGAAGTGCTAGAATTGTGAGCAACCTGGTCATGTCTAAAAGGATTGTAAAGAGGAGAAAAAGAAGAAGAAGAAGTACTCTTTCAACAATGATTCTTCTCAGAGTGATGCAGATGCTTTCAATGCAGCCTTGGCTACACAGGCATCAAATGATGTCTGGCTAATTGATTATGGAGAATCTTTCCACATGACATCTCATAGAGATTGATTCACTAAGTATGAACAATACAATGGTGGAAGGGTGTACTTTGCAAGCAATTCATCTTTGGAGATAGTTGGTCGTGGAAGAGTCATAATTCAATTCCCTGATGGAAGAATGAAGGGAATCAATGATGTAATGCATATACCAGGTCTGGCTCAAAATTTTCTTTCTGTTAGTAAGTTGAATGATATTGGAGTGCAAGTCAAGTTCTCTAGAAATGGTTGCAAGATGAATAGAGGCTCAATGGTGCTAGCTAGGGGTGCTTGTATTGGTACCTTGTATAAGTTGGATGCACATGTTGTGCAATGCAATAGTGTCTTTGTAAAGTCATAGAAAGCTACTCATGGAGAAAAAGAGGAAAAATTTCCTGATAGTGCAAACTCTATGGAAGTTAAACTTCTAGCAGAAAAGACTATGCTCTGGCATCATAGGCTAGGCCACATTGGTGAAAAAGGTTTAAAAACCTTGAAAAATAAAAACCTGGTTGAGGGGTTTGATGATTGTAACCTGAAATTCGAGTTTTGTGAACATTGTATTTATGGTAAACAACACCGTGTTTCATTTTACTCCAGTCCTCACAAATCTTCTAATTTACTTGATTACATTCATTCTGTGTGTTTGGTCCAGTAAATGTTCCTTCTTTGTCTAAATCAAGATATTATGTATTGTTCATTGATGATTATTCAAGAAGGGCATTTGTTTATTTTTTGAAAAGCAAAGCAAAAGTGTTCAGTCATTTTAAGGAATTTAAAAACCTTGTGGAAAATTAGACTGGAAGAAAAATAAAATTTTTAAGGACTAACAATGGCAGTGAGTTTTGTTCTGATGAGTTCAAGAGGTATTGTAAAGATCATGGGATTAAAAGACATAAAACTAAACCTTACACTCTGCAGAAAAATGGAGTTGCAGAAAGGTTCAACAGGATAGTGAAGGAAAGAGAACAAAGTACGTTGAGCAGTGCTGGCTTGGAGGAGAAGTTCTGGGCTGAGGCAATTGCAACAACATGTTACTTAATAAACCATTCTCCTAATTTTTCTCTTGTTGAGAAAACACCTTTGGAAGCATAGTCTCGAAAGAAGCCCTCTCTGAGACGCATTTGTGTCTTTGGCTATGAGGCATATGGATATGTGCCAAATGAGAAAAGATCTAAATTGGAAAAAAGGTTGTCAAATGTATTTTTATTGGTTATAGTGTTGGCATAAAAGGTGGCATAAAATGATACAAGCTTTGGAATCCTGATACGGAGAAGGTTCTATATAGAAAAAGTGTTATCTTTTGTGAGCTGAAGCCTTCTACCTTGGATCTGTAGTCAAAGACAAAATCAGAAAATAAAAAGGATGTAGTTGAAATTCCTCTGACACTAGATAAAGAGGAATTCAAAATTAAAAATGTACTTAAAATTGAGGAGAGTTCAAGTAGTTCTGAGAGTTCTGAAGCAGAAGAACAACCTCAACCTTAGCCTGTGAGGAGGTCAACACATGAAAGAAAGAAACCTGATAGGTATGGGTTTTCCTTGATAGATTCTACTTGTGCCTATGCTTTAATTTCTAGCACTGATGAGCCTAGGACTGTAAAAGAGGCATTTAGAATGTCTAATTCAGACTCTTGGTTGGAAGCCATGAATTAAGAAATGGCATCATTAGAAAAGAATCATACTTGGAGTTTGGTGCCCTTTCCTGAAGGCATAAAAGTTGTTGGCTGCAAATGGGTATTTAAAAAGAAAATAGGTCTGGATGGCAGTGTGGAAAAGTATAAGGTGAGGTTGGTTGTGAAGGGATATTCCCAGGTAGAGGGAATTGATTATGGAGAAATTTTTTCTCCTGTAGCTAAGCTGATGTCTATCAGATTTCTTTTGTCACTTGCAGCAATGCATGACTTAGAGATTGAACAGATGGATGTGAAGACAACATTTATTCATGGTGACCTTGAAGAAGAAATCTATATTTCCTAACCTGAGCACTTTGTGGAAAAAGGTAAAGAGAAACTAGTTTGCAAGTTAAAAAAATCTCTGTATGGATTAAAACAATTTCCTAGAATGTGGTACTAGAAGTTTGACACGTTTGTTTTATCATTGGGATTTGTAAGATAAAAATATAATCATTTTTTGTATTACAAAGCTGAAAATGATCATGTTCTTATTATTTCTCTCCATGTTGATGATATGTTGTTCATAGGCAATAGTAAGTTAATGATTTCTGATCTAAAAGCTCAGTTGTTTGCAAAGTTCAAAATGAAAGATCTTGGTGCAGCCAGATATATTTTGGGAATGGAAATAACCAGGGATAGGAAAGGTAGAAAAATTTGGCTCAACCAGAGTAAGTATATTAATACTATTCTAGAGAGATTTTGTATGAATGACTACAAGCAGGTAGTTGTTCTAGTTTTGCAGGGAACGAAGCTATCTGTTGAAGACTGTCCAAAATATCTTACTGAGATAGAGGACATGACCAGAGTGCCTTATGCTAGTGTAGTTGGTAGTTTAATGTATGCAATGGTCTGTACAAGGCCACACATTTCCCAAGCAATGGGAGTACTTAGTCGTTATATGGAAAATCCTAGAAGGAAACATTGGGATGTTGTGTAAAGGGTGTTTAGATATTTGAAGGGCACTTCAGAATATGCTTTGTGTTACCATGGCAATTTGGTTGAATCACAAAGGACTCTCAACATTTGAGGCTATGTGGATTCTAATTGGGTAGGGGACATTGATAGCAGAAGATCCACCAGTGGATATATTTTCATGATGAATGGTGGTGCAGTTAGTTGGATGAGTAAGCGGCAGGTTGTAGTCACTTTTTCCACTACATAGGCAGAATACATGGCAACAACACACGCATGTAAAGAAGCAATATGATTTAAATGTTTGTGTTCTAACATTGGGTTTGATGCAGGGATAATTACAATATACTATGACAATCAGAGTGCTATTTGTTTGGTGAAAAATCCTACTTTCCATGCCAGGATGAAACATATTGATGTGCAGTATCATTTTGTATGAGATATGGTGGAGGATGGAAACGTCTCTTTAGAAAAAGTGGATACTTTGGAAAATGTTGTAGATGCATTGATGAAGCCAGTGAGCACAGACAAGTTTAGGTGGTGTGCCAGTTCGATGGGCCTTAGTGCCCATGAATTTTAGTAGTTTTTTTGTGCTCTGGAGGTGTCAGTAAGATCTTCGTCAAGTGGGAGATTGTTGGAAAATGTGCCTCAATCTTACTGGCATGAAACTCTTGAAAGAGAAAAGTCAGTGAGACCCTCTAGAAGTCTTACCAACTAGCAGTTGTGTTCTAATCTTTGAAGTGTTCAGATCATCGAGACTTTGTTTCTATCTTGCTGACGAGAGTCATCGACAAGACATGTTGATCGCTGTGAAAGTTTCCAACTCTTTCTGCCTAGGGAGATCTCTTGTTGATAGGTTGGTCTCTAATGGTTATCGGGGAGACTCGTGGTGACTAATGTCTTTGAGGTGAGGCATGAACACTCAGAATAACTCATCCCGACAGTGTTTATCTTGTCGATAGTTATTCACAAGTATTTCATCAGGGAGACTCTTGGCTGGCAGGTTTGCATTTGGTAAGAACTCTTGCCAATGGATGTGGTCTCGCCGACAGGATGTTGCATTTGATATGACCTCTTGGTGATAGTGTTCCTCTCATTGATGGGTATGAACATCAGTATGACCTCTTGCCGATAGTGATGGTATTGCCGATAGAGCTACATGTGTTGAACATTGGGGTGAAGTATTAGCGATAGCGATGGTCTGGCCGATGGTTCTATAGTGGATATCAATGTAATGTCTTAGCGATAGGGTGAGTCTGAGTGATAGTTTTGAACTCAATATGACTCTTGCCGATGGTGGTGACTCTAGCCAATAATGATAGTTGGACATTGTGGCATCATGGAGACATGGCCTAGTGTCTCACCAACATGCGATATTGTTTGAATGCCTTGACTGAATGTCTATCCTACATGGTTTATTTTCAACCAATGAGAGAAGCAGAATGTGAACTACTAGTAGTTGGACTGTTGCGGCCATTCTTGTGAGGAAGATCAACAGACCATGAACGACATGGATATACTCTATAATCGAAGATGTTGATCAGTTTGGTGAACAGTTCGATGGGTGACCAGTGTGTGAATTAAATTTAGAGAGCATTGTAATTGGGATGTTATGTACAAGGTTGATCAGGAAATTATGCTATTATAGATTGACATCAGAAAGTTAAGTCTGAACTCTATATGTAATTTTCTTTATTGTAATACAAAGAGGCTTTTCTTGGTGTGGTGGGTTTTTTCTCCCGTAAGGGTTTTCCCACGTAAATCTAGTGTTCAAATTGTGTATGTTCATTTATCTATTCTATTAATCCTTTCAAGTGTATCTTAATTGAACTATAATTGCAAAATTTAAAGTCACCTCTACATTCTTCCTTGAGGTTCTGACGTTAGGAGAGTTTGTTCTACACCTAAGCTTTCCTTACAGTAGTCTCTCTATAGAAATTTTTCTTTTCCTTCTTTGTATCTCTATGGAAGTGATACCCCCAGGTTGTAGCCCTATGGACAGTGAGTCTAGATAGTGAGTCCTTATGTTAGGCAATGGGCCTAATCTCAAGTAGTGAGCCTTGTTTAAGGAAATGAGCCTTTTTGTAATTGATTTTGAAATTCTCTATAGTGTGAGTTAATCCTCACCATGGCTTTTCCCTCATTGGGTTTTCACATAAATCTAGTTTTATTGTGTTTATGTGTTGGATTTGAGTTTCTGCATTCGCATTTGATGATTAATCATTTAAACAGTTCTCAGTATTGTTGTGCACTTTTTTCACACATGCCCCACCTTAGGCAAGGACCCTCTTTTTGCTTTCTTTTGTTTCTTGTTTTGATTTATGTTTGAACATTTCCCCTTAGGGGATAAGTTCCTTCAGTTTTGTGTTTGCTTCACCTAGTTGAGTTAATGACCTATTTTCACTTTAGGGTCCCTCATTTGCAACATTTTGATCTCAAGTGATGTCTTAGACTTAAAATACTTAGGTGAATTTGATTAAATCCTTGAAACTTTGCAAGTTAGGGAAGGTTTCAAAGAATTTGTCTCCTATCAGATTTCCCAAAGAGATTTTCTTTCAGAAAATTTACCATTAGGCGGATTCCTTGAAGGTCTGTCCATTCAAAGAATCTAGCCCCTTCCATATTTTTCAAATCCTTCTACCCGTCGTGTTTCCAAAGTCTAAGGGGTCTTGTCACTGTATTTATTGCTTGATGGTCATCATACCTAGGGTGCATTTATTACCATTTTTTTGGGTTTTTAAGTTATGATTTTTCCTTTCACTTCTCATTATGCATTGAGCTCTGATTGAGAGACCTTCATTATCCCTTAGCATTTGGTGTTGGTGATTTGGGTGTTTGCATTTTAGGGATTGTTCATCGATTTACCGAGTGCATATGTTGTTCTAATTTTGTCCTCCTTGATTGAAAGGTAAGGGCTTTGAATCCTTTGTGATTTCAATTTGATTTTGTAAGAGTTTAATGATTTTATGATGCATGCATTTATTGTTTATCTACTCATTGTTAGATTGATTTTGGAGGTTTCATTTGCGTTGGTTTGCTTGTTTACACTCAGTTTTCTTGAGATTCAACATTGAATGGTGGATTTTCAACATTGTCCATGATGTTCCTAGATATTTTTGAGTATTAGTTTGAATTTTTTTGAACCAGGGAATTGTTAGGTTCATCTTTTGAGCTCACTGTAGTGGTAAGCTAGGGCACAAATATTTTATTGAAACTAGGGTTTGCTTCTAGGGTTTTAAGTGTGATTTTGATTTGATGGATATAATTAATGTTGTATGAGCCCTTTTTTTATTTACTTTTCCCCAATCCTCATTTTGGATGATGTGACTATCATTGAGGTTTTTTTAGAGTGATTTGTCTTTAAACTTTGCTACATTCTAAATTTGAGCCTGAATTATCGCTTAGGGCTGCAAGAAACATGAAACAAAACTTGAATTCCCCCAAACTTGAAGAAACAAAGGAAAACATGGATCTTCAAAAAATATTCCTATATGAGGATTCTCCAAAGATTATTTCTTTCATAGAATCCTTCCCCTCATAGATTCTTTGAATCCATCATGTATCCAAAATACTAAGATAGATGCGAAATTGAGTTAATGCTTAAGGGTGATTTCAAAATGAATCAAGGAGTGGTTTATTAACATTGATAAAAAAATTAGCCAAAATCCTTTCCAGTTGCCATTCTTTAGAAAATCCATTGGGTCGCGGATTCAATGAGTTTTTTGACGTTCGAAAAATCTGGTCACCCATGAATTCTCTAAAATTCTTGGTGCAAGAGCACCAATCTTTTCTATGTTTTATTCATTAAGTTTCTTTTAGGAAAGGGGTGTTAGGATGTTTGTTTTGAGTTCTTGAGTTCAAATAAGGTCCAATGTGACCATTTCATTGTAATTGATCAACTTTGAGGGGCTTTTGTATTCTTTTTGTAAGAATTGTCAAAGTTGACAAGAGGTGTCAAGATAGATAGAATGATGTTTTCTTGAGTAAGTCATGTTTCTTAGTTGAATAAGGTCTCATTAGACCACCTGTAATAGGTTAGGTGATTAGGAGGGTCAAGGAGTGCGAAATTACAATATAAGTAATGGTGTTATTATAAAATGTGTTAAAGATGTAATTTTGGCCTCCAACGGTCATTAGGAGTTTAAAAATTAGTTGACAGGTAGTTTCTCATTGGTTGGAAGTGGAGAAGCCTTTAAAAATGCATAGAAACTCGTTTGTAGTGTTGGCTTGGAGATTTTGAGGCATTAACAATAAGAAATCTCTATGTTTCTACTCATTTTTTGAGTTTCCTTTACATTTTGTAGACCTATACGATCTCGTACAACCTGACTTCGCTATGTAATCATTCATAATTTTCGGAGGATTGTGTTAGCATTATTTTTCATCAAATTTAAATGAGTTTATAGATTTTTGTGTTAGAAATCTTAGTTCACATGTGACAGATCGAGAACACCCTATTTGAGGGTTTTGTAACCAAGAACATGTTTTAAGGGACCATACACCAACTATGACTACTGTAGCAAGCTTAATGGGCCCTAGAAAGTCTGAGTAGAAGGTAGGATTTTTTTTTGTGGTGGAGAAGAAATAAGGGAGATGGATTTGTTGTCTTGTTGATTTTGTGAGGGGAAATAAATGAAAATGAAGCTTTGCGTCTAGGGTTTGTTAAAATCAGTGAGAGTGGGGGATTCTCTTCAAATTTTAAGCATATTGGGGCCAAAATATAAGTGTCTGAGTTGGTGGCATGGCCAGGGAAGTTGTGCAAGTGGGATTTTAAATAAACCCTCTCAGTTTAGCTAGAAATCAAGGGTTTTATAGTTTGCTATGTTAGAGGGGTCAACCCTAAGAGTTAATTGTGGATTTAGAGGTTTGAAGGCATGGGAAATTATGCTTCAAGGTTTCAGTTGTCTATGATAAATTTAAAGGTGGGTTTCTTTGTAATTTAGGCCTAATCAGCCTAATTAGGTCAGCGTAGGAGTGGTGATTCCAAGGGTTTGGTCTAAAGGACTTGTATTCGGTTAAGAGATATGTGTTTACAACTCTGAAATGGGTATTTGAATCCACCTTTTTTTGTCAAGTGTTTTGGAAAGTGTTGAAGTTAAGGGCCAAAAACTACATTTGCATTGTTACCAAGATTGCAAGGGTGAAAGGGGGAAAATATGCTTCTAATTGTTGTCAAACTTTGGGGATTGTTTGAATTGATCTAATAGGCCATTTTAATCTTGTTAGATGCCTCTTGAAGGTAGGTTGTCACTTTGAGTGATTTTGAGCCTCCTGGGTCTACATCAAAGTCGTATCAGAGCACACTAGTAGATCTTGTGTTGGTGTTTTGAATTGGTTTTGTAGGTAGGTGAAGAGAGGATTGTGAAGATGCCTCCTAAAGGGAGTGTAGTTGCAATAAGAATGGATGAGAAGAATAAATAGGTAGAAGCCTTGAAAAGAGAGATGGTTGCTTGGGAGGCAAAGAAAAGGGTGGAAGAGGATGAAAGTGAAACTGAAGAAGAGGAGACTTCCAGTGAAGAGGAAGAGATGGATCCAAATGATGTGAGAATGGTGAAGCTTTTGAAGGATTTGAAGAAATATGGACATGGAAAAATGGATTTTCCTATGTATGGGGACAATATTGATAGTGAAGAGCTCTTGGATTGGATAGGGGCTTTGGAGAACTACTTTGAGAGTGAAAAGATTGATGAAGAGCACACGGTGAAGAAGGAAAAAAAAAAACTGAAAGGACATGCTTTGTTGTGGTGGAATTTTGTGCAAGAGGAAAGGGAGAGACAAGGAAATAGAAAGATAACTTCTTGGGAGAGGATGGAGAACAAGATAAAAGGTAAATTCCTTCCTTGTGATTATAATGTTCAGTTGCTTAAGATGTTACAAAATCTTAGACAAAAAGGATTTAGATGTGCAATCGTATACTGAAGAATTTTATAGGCTAAGCATAAGAACTAAACATGAAGAAGATGACAAAGAAATGGTTGCTAGGTACTTGAATGGCTTGAGGTATAATATTCAAGATGAGATCAGCTTGTTGGCACCTAAATCAGTTGAACAATGCTCTCAAATGGCAATGGGAGTAGAAGAAAAAATAAAGAGGAGATAAGAGAAGGCAACAAGAGGAAGAGGCAACACCTCTAGGGGTAGAGGCACCACTTCAACATCAAGGAATACCAAGGAAGACCCTGAAAATTTTGATAAGAACAAAGACCAAGCACCTGAGGCAAGAGGAGGATGGAGAGATGGAAGAACTAATTTCAGACAAAGGAGAGATTTCAATGAGTTTGCAGGTAGGTGTTATAGGTGCAATGAATTTGGACACCCAACTTTTAAGTGTCTTCAAAAACAAAGTCCAAATTCAAGTGGTGATAGAAGGAGTGAAAGAAGAACACAATTGATCCAAGAGGAAGAGTGTGAAAGTTCAAGAAAACTTGTAGATCCAGAGGTGGGAGAAGCACTCATGATGAGAAGGACCTTGTTGCAAGCACCGAAAGAGGAAGATTTGAGCCAAAAGAGTCTCTTTAGAACCTCATGCAAATGCAAAGGTAAAGTATGCCAAGTTATTATTTTAGGTTATTAGGATAATATGGCATCTAGGGAGATGGTAGACAAGTTAAATCTAGAGAGGATACCTCATGTAGCACCCTAGAAAGTTTCTTGGGTGAATGATAGTACAATATTAGTGGTGAATGAGCAAGCATATGTGGATTTCCAGATTGGGGAATACAAGGATAGAGTCTCATGTGATATATTGCCAATGGATTGTTGTCATTTTCTCTTGGGGATACCATGGAAATTTGATAGAAGTTCCATGTATGATGGATGGGAAAAAACCTATAAAATTTGGAAGGATGATGAGAGTTTCAAACTAACTCTTTTGTAGGGTAGTGCAAGAGATAAAGGAAAAACCAAGGTTGTGATTTTTGACAAAAAGGAGCCTATAAGGCTTGAGGAGAGTAAGGAAAACATGCTTTCTGATTTGGAGCAGGATTATGGTGTTGAGACAAGTAATAAGACACCTACAAATGGTGCTAGGACAATATTATTGAATGTTGATGAACCTATTGAGAAGGAGGCAAAAGGGTCTAAAAAGTTTGATGCTCAATTGGATGGGAAAAATGATGTGAGGCCCATGGAGAAGACTAATCTAAGAAAGGTTAATGGTGAGTTGTTGATAACACAAAAAGAAAGGATTATGAAAATGGAAGAGATCCTGATTCGGATAGTGATATGTCCTATAACAGCCTATGGAGTGGAAGGAAAGTCAAGTTTAGATAGAGGAAAGTCTCTAAAATCTGAGAATATGGTGGTGTATGGGATTGCACAAGCAAGGGTAGTGGGTTTGATGCATACATTCAAGGGTTAGAGTGGAGTGGAATAAGTGCATAGGTAGGGACAGAGCCTTGAGGGAAGATATGTTGCTTGGACAGGAGAGAGGATGGTTGGAATAGGTGGTACAAAAGTCATGAAAGAAAAAGGGATCAAAGATGAGTATCCATCAGAAATGGTAGCAAGAGACAAGGTAGTCCAAAGAACCATTGGTAAGGGTTGGTTTAGAGGCATGAAAGTAAGGAAATTCACTTATTTTGGTCTACGGGCAGATGACAAACCACCCACTGATCTGATTTCAAAGAAAGGGGGAAAGATTACATGTACACAAAGTCCACAAGGAAAAGTGGACTGCAATCTTTCATTTTCCAAGTCAGACAAGAGGAGGTATAGGTTAGCATGGGTTTTGCGGAGAGCAGGTTGTAGAAAGATAGAACTTTACTCATAAGACATTCGTTGTTTTCATGGTGGTGTGTATGATGCAAGAGCACCAATATTTTCTATGTTTTCTTCATTAAGTGTCTTTTAGGAAAGGTTTGTTACGATGTTTGTGTTAAGTTCTTGAGTTCAAATAAGGTCCAATGTGACCATTTCATTATAATTGATCAACTTTGAGAGGCTTTTGTATTCATTTTGTAAGAATTGTCAAAGTTGAAAAGAGGTGTCAAGGTAGATAGAATGATGTTTTCTTGAGTAAGTCATGTTTCTTAGTTGAATAAGGTCTCATTAAACCACTTGTAATAGGTTAGGTGATTAGGCAGGTCAAGGAGTGCAACATTACAATATAAGTAATATTGTTGTTATAAAATGTGTAAAAGATGTGATTTTGGCCTCCAACGGTCATTAGTAGTTTAAAAATTCGTTGAGAGGCAGTTGGTCACTGGTTGGAAGTGGAGAAGCCTTTAAAAAGGAATAATAAATCATTTGTAATGTTGGCTTGGAGATTTTGTGGCATTAACAATAAGAAATCTTTGTGTTTCCACTCATTTTATGAGTTTACATTTTGCAAACTTGTACAAGCCCATATAGCCTAAATTTTCTATGTAATTATTCATAATTTGTGGAGGACTATGTCAGCATTATTTTGCATCAAATTTGAACAAGTTTCATAGATTTTTGTTTTAGAAATCTCAGTTTTCTTGTGACAAACCGAGAACACCCCGTTTGAGGGTTTTCTAACCAAGAACATGTTTTAAGGGCCCATACATTGACTATGACTACTATAGCAAGTGTAATGGGCCCTAGGAAGTCTAAATAGAAGGTAGGATGATTGTTTTGTGTGGTGGAGAAGAAATAAGGGAGATGGGTTTGTTGTCTTGTTGATTTTGTGAAGGAAAATACATGAAAATGGAGCTTTGGGTCTAGGGTTTGTTAAAATAAATGACAATGGGGGAATCTCTTCAACTTTTAAGCATATTGGAGAAAAAATATAAGTGCCTGAGTTGGTGGAAAGGTCAAGGAAGTTCTACAAGTGGGATTTTCAATAAACCCTCTTGATTTGGCTAGAAATCAAGGGTTTTATAGTTTTCTATGTTAGAGGGGTTAACCCTAGGAGTTAATTGTGGATTTAGAGGTTTGAAGGCATGGGAAATGCTGCCCCAAGGTTTTAGTTGTTTGTGATCAGTTTAAAGGTGGGTTTCTTTGTAATTTAGGCCTTATTAGCCTAATTAGGTTAGCACAGGAGTGGTGATTTCAAGGGTTTGGTCCAAAGGAATTATGTCTGGTTAAGAAATATGTTTTACAAATCTGAAATGGGTATCTAAATCCACCTTCTTTTTGTTAGGTGTTTTGGAAAGTGTTGAAGTGAAGATCCAAATACTGGGTTTGCACTGCTACTAGGATTACAAGGGTGAAAGGGGGAAAAGTTTCTTCTATTTGTTGTCAAACTTTGGGGATTGTTTGAATTTCTCTAATAGGACATTTGAATCTTGTTAGATTCCTTTTGAAGGTAGGTTATCACTTCGAGTGAGTTTGAGCCTCCTAGGTCTGCATCAATTCCCTAGGGTTTAGACTTTTCAAACTTTATGTGGGACAAAATAAATAGGTGGATATGATTTGACACATCGAGTCAAGTGATTATGCAAGGTTGACTTGTGAATGGTAACTCAATTTTGAAATGGATTGAGATTATTAGAAATTTTTTCATGCCTCGGATTCCTCGAGTGTTTAGGCATCGAGAAAATCCATATACCTCTGGATTCCCTGAAATCCTTCGAGACCCCAAAACTCCAAAATTTGACTTGATGGGATGAGTACTCAAGTATTGATCTTGTTGTAATTAATGAAGATGATTGCATGATGTGAATGAAGAGACATTGACATGAGTTCAGAAAAGATTGATCTTTTCAGAAAATCCATTCCTTTATGGATTCCCTGAGTGTTTGAACCTTCAAAGAGTCTACCTATGGGCGGATTCCATAAAATCCCTTCATGACCAAAATCCCCAAACAAGTGAAAATTCCCAAGTTTTTCCATGCTTTATTCTAAGATATTTGCAATGGTATTTTGTGGTTCCCATGGTGTTTTCAAGGTTATTTATGTGATGTTCATAACTTTTCATGGTAATCTTGATAATGGGATTGGATTTAATACTTAATCATGCTTGATACTATGGTAATTATTGCTCCTCTCCAATAGATGCAGGTTGAGGCTAGTCCATCCAAGGGATCTAAGGAAAAAACATCAAAATATTGTCCTAAGGAACCCAATACCAAAGCTAAAAAGATGACGTATGATTTCAAGGGAATCTAACTCAAGTCTGAGATCCTTTCAACATGGATCAAGATCGGTGACACAAACATGGGATATGCTGATTATGATGACTTCAAGCAAAGGATGTTTGTAGATGCACCTTCTCAGCTAGCACAAATTATCACCTATATAGGGTTGGCCCAAGTAGTAGGGTTTCCACCTACCTTGTAGTATCTAGAGCTAGTATTGGAATGCACCAAGTATTATGATTCAGATAAAAGGGTGATTATTGGGACTCAAGGGAGAATCATGGCCAACTTGACAGAGGAGTCCATAGCAGAGACCTTTAACATTGGGTCACATCAAGAACTAGTGAAGATTAACATCAAAGATGCTGAGGACTTTTATACAAAAGATCATGATAAGGATTTGTTAATGATGAACAATAATTGGATGGCCAATCCTAAATCACATTACTCAAAGCTGCCCAAGAAATTACATAGGAGTGATTTTAAATTGGATTACAATGATATGATCACCCTCCTAGGTAGAGTAATGGGATTAGAAGTTGCTTTCATATTCAAAAGATGGATGTTTTATATCATTTCTCAAATTGTAAAGGGAACCCATTACCATTAGGTAGGTTTTATAAGTGATAATCTACATGAGCAACTAAAGAATGTCCAAGATAAAAAAAACAATTCACTATGACATCTTACCTTGTATACATGTTGGCTAGTAAAAATAAGTATAAAGGTTTGAGTTGTAGAGGAACCATTGGTCAAGATACAATATGTGATGTTTTCCCTCAACTTCATTTTAATACTTCCAACTATAGGAGGGTAAACGATGCATTTTCATGTATATTACAAGGTTGTTGCAAGACACACTTCATGTCAAAATTTCAGCAAAGGCCATGGAATTGATAAGAAAGTATGGCCAATGGTTTATTCAATTAGCAAATTTCTCTTATGTTAGGATACAAGGGTCACTAGAAATACCATTGAGGCTACCAAGATACCCAAAAAATAAGCTCATCCTATTGGAAGTGACTAGGCAATTGGTGGCATTTGATGTAGTGATAAAGGATATACACAAACCAAGACTTGGAGTTGAATTCCCTTTGAGGATTGAAGTCCTGGAAGCCTTCCCTTCCATCCAAAGTGCTCACTACTCTAAAAAGGATATGGTGCATTTTAACTTGTATTCACATACAAATAGGGACAACTTTGATCTCTATGGAGTTGCTCAAAAATAGGCCAATAGGGAATACAGGCATAAAATTCACATAGAGTACTATTAAGCTAATTGTAGAGATGAATTCAAACTCATCAAGAGGAAATGCTCAAGGTTATCCTTGAGAATGATCAGATTGCATAGAATTTCCAATGTCCATGTCTAGGTAGATGATGATGGAGATCCCTTATAGAACCATGACTATGAACAATACAAGGATAAGCCACTTCCCCATGTTAATTGGTCTGAAGAGGAGGTTGTTGATCTCAATGTGATTAATGCTCTAGTTTTAAGATATTCTAAATTATGGGTAAAACATAATATTTTGGATTTAGAGGAAAATGGAACAAAGTTTACATATGACTTGATGGGAGACCTTGAGTCTCATTCATAAGAAGAAGAAGAAACAACTAAAGATGATACAATAGAGATCCCTTTAGAGGAGGAAGGAGATAAGAAAAAAATCATCATCAAAAAGAGAACTAGAAGCCAAGCTAAGCGAAAAGAAAAGAGATGACCTATGGAAAAAGTAAGAAAGCCCTCAAAGGAAATTGCTGAAGAAGGTGTTGAAGAGGACCAACCCTCTAAAAAGAGAAAAATAATTACTGAGGGTCAAAGGTGGGCCAAATCCAAGAAGGCCAAGGTCACTGAAGAGGAAACCACTCAATCTAAGGTGGATGATATTGAATGTTCTAGAGAGAAACAACAAGTATGTGTAAGGAGAATTTATCCTAAACAAAAAGCAAATGATGTGAATAAAGAGCAAGGGGTGGCCACTAAAGAGTAACCTACTAATGATCTTATGAAAAAAATGGAGAAAATAGCTATAGGGGATAATTTTCGTATTACATCTTTGGTTCACAATGTGCAAGGTAATGAAGAGGGTAGTGTTTGTAATGACCCTAGATAGCAACATGAAGAAGAAGAAAATTTCCCCAATAATCCAGAAGAAAAGATAGAAAATGAAGAAGTTCCTACACCAAAGGGAGGGAAATTGAGTGATTTTGAGAAGCAGCTGGAAGAGAAAGAGGGATAGAATAAAGAGGCCACTTCAAAAATAACAGTTGAAAAGCTTGCTTATCCTCTAGTAGGGGAACATATGGATATGCAATCTACAAAGGTTGAGGGTGAGGATAAGCTTGATGAAGATGAGGAACAACTAAATCAAGGGAAATATGATGTAAATGTAGAGAATATCGAGGATAGTCATTCCCATGATCAATCAAAGCAAGATATTCATCAGAATGATGAAGAAATAAAACAACCAACTACCCTAGAATGGTTGGAAAATAGGTTGAAGAAAAAGGAAATAATTGTTGAGGATGAGACTCCAAACTGGGACAAGTTCTTGGAAAGTTGATGACAACCCAAGGAGAGGAAACAAGGAAGAACAATTTCCAATTTCTCTAGGGATGAATTCAATAATAGATTTATCCATGTTGCTACTCCTATTGAGAATAAGTAAAAATATGAGGTCGGGCCCTTAGATTACAAAGTAAAAGCAATTAATCTTGGCCCATCTACAAAGGAGCAGGAAAAACAAGAGTTTCAAGAATCACCCCAAGCCATCTTGAGAAGACTAGATAAGTAAACTTAGGAAAAAGAGGAATTGCAAAGGAAATTGAAAGAAGTATACAAATATGTCCAACATCTGGTAAAACCCCTACAGGCCCAAAGTAGTGAAGGATCCTCATTCTCAGAGGGGTTGTTATCAAAAGAGACAGTGTTAGAAATTGAAAGTTTAAAGTCTTCTATGAAGGAAACACAAGAGTGGTTACAAAGTGTGAGTGAATGAGGTGATTCCATGATTGAGAAGGTATTACAAATGTATGAAAGGGCATCCTTCCTCTTTGAAGATATGGCACAAGTTATTGTTGAATGTAAGAATCCAAATGACACCATTGTCAAGGAATTAGAAAGAATATTTGAATTTAGTTCAGAATTATAAGTCAAAGAGGGTGTCCTCACAATGGAGAATACTCATAAATCTATGCAATGGATAGTCCTTTAACTTTAGAAATGAGCTTAGGATGAAAGCACCAAAGAAAATATCCAAGGCGCAAAGCAACATGAAAGAAGTTTTTGATGGTTGCAATGCCTTTTTAGATATTTTCATTGGAAGGAGTAAATTTGGTAAGAATAATTTAAATGGTAAATAGCTACAAAAGTGGTAGCATGAAGTTTACTCTCAATGTGATAGTGGGCCTATTGTAAAATACCAACTTGAGGATGCTACAATATACATTTCCAGTTTGGATAAATATCAAGGCCTTTATGGTGAATGGGAGAAAAATTTGACTAAGTATGGGGGTGAATTAAATTTAGTTAAATCAAGAATCAATTTGATATCCATCCCAACTCAGGCCGACTTGGACCTAGTGCCTGAAAAAGTTAAAGAAATTTCTAGAAGAAAGGAAGGAGAAAAGGACAAAGAGGACGACCAGGTTGGACCACCTTGAAAAGTGTGTCATCTACATTGAGCTTGCAAATGATACAAGTTGGTTACTCCTAGAATTTGTGCCCAAACTTTATTTAATCTTAAAATTTTACCTTGATGTCATCTTCAAATTTGCAAAATTTGAATTGTCCATGATGAAAAAATTTGATCTGCACACTCAAAAATGCCTCTAAAAAGTCTGCCCCGGTGACCTACTTTGGAGGGGACCATAAATCAAAGCCAGTTCAATTTCATGCCAAATCCCTTGGTGAGTGTATTAATTTAACACATGTGAACATGTATATTGAATTTTAGCTTTGTGTGATGAGTTTTGATAGGGTTTCAGAACGACAAGTTGGAGGGTTCTGGGACTATTTTGTTGTTTGCATACTCTCAGACCTATGAAGTGACCTATTTAGATTGATATTTCATAGTTGGATGATCATCATAGAAAATGGGTTGGTGCTCTAAATTACCCTCATATTCATATGCCCCTTGCTCTGGTTTCAAAGTCTCAAGATCAAGCTTGATATTTTTACCAGGTCAAAAACAAATGCAGTTTGTTTTGCTTTAACATCTGCATTTCCATAATGTTTGAAGGAGGTCAACTTTGACCCATAATATCTTGTGAAGAATGTGGATTGATGGAAAGAAATATTGCACAAATACTCAAAGAACCTAAATGATTTAGTGTTTCTAGTGGTAGTTTCCCAAGAGGTGATTTGATAAATTTTTAGGGAGGTGACTTGGTGTGCTCGAGTTGGTCTTTGATAGGTGCAATTGCAGAAAAGTCTAAGTGTGCCACTTTGGAATTTAATATCTTGAACCTAAAGATGAATTTTTCCAAGCCATTTGTTGCATTGAGTTCTTGGGTCAAATGTATACAATCCTGTGCAGTTTTTCATCTCCTGGATGAGTTTCCATGGGTTATTTAATGTGTTGATTACTATGACAGGGCCAAAATCGGTGTTCTAAAAAGATCCAAATTTTCAAATTCTAAGTGAAACACATTTCTTATTTTGGTCTAAAATTTCTCCAACTCCATTTTCATCAAAAATGGAGGTCATATGATGCATTATTTTAATGCATTTTGAGTGTGGCAAACACGTCTCAAGGGCTAGTTTACAAAGGAGGTACCTAGTTTTTGATGGTTGGGAAAAATTTGACTTAAAACCCATGTTTCAAATAATTCATTATGATCTAACAAAAAAAAATCATAGCTCTAGGTGTCCTAGTTTGTGTACAATGAATTTTCTCCATTTGGCCTACAAGCATAACTAAAATTTGCATTTTTCTAAAGTTTCAAATGCTTATGTTTAAAATATTTTTTAATATTTTAAACATTATGAAAATGTGAAAAATACATTTAGGAAAAAAAATACATTTCAAATTTTTTCTATCAAAGCAAGTTCAATTCTTTCTTTTTTATTAGCTCAGATACGACTTTCACGGTTTTCCTTAGCTTCACGAGAAAACTCATCGCCCATCATTGTTTTGGGTTTGTTTTTCCCATTTGAATTGGCAATAAAAAATGGAAGTTCCTTTTCATCGATGATTGTGGATTGATTTTTCTTTCTCCACATCCTATCAACAATGGGCAATCTCATATCTTCCTCATCACGTATCACTATTTGGTTTTGCTTGTTCCACATTGCATCAAAGATATGTGATGGAAGCCAAGTGGTAATGGTATAAGATGTTTGTGGGCCCGTGACTGTTGCATGATTTGATAATGCAAAGAAAATTTCTACACAGGAACAATAATTTGCTGTAGGAAACATTTGGGATCGAATGTCATGTATGGGTGAATCAGGCATATACTTGTTGTGCACGTGCACAATTTGAGCTACCATGAAAATGCATAAGAATTGTTTGGGAAGCCTTATTTTGGTGCTAAAACCCTATTCTTATTATATGTGGCTTGAATGCACTATGAATTGAAATTGTGGAAAGCATTGAGTACACATGGCTTCAATGGAAGAAGATTGAGTTACATTTTGACTACTGTAAACATTTGTTTGATGCCTCTAGATTTCATCGAGAAGCTGCAGAACGTGCTATCATGTATCTCTATTTTGTATCTTCTTTTCCATACTGCATAAGCAATGGGTGATCTCTAGTCTTCCTCATCACTTATCACCATTTGATGTCACCTCTTCCACTTTGGATTAGCGACTAGTGATACTACTTTCTCTACATTGCATATCGTTAATTGATGTCATTTTTTCTAAACACATCAAAGATGTGCAATGGTAACTAACGAGAGTAAGGATGTGGTGGGCCCATGAATTAATTTATATGGTAATGTTTGATGAAATATTGAAGGTGAAAAGGTTGATGATAAAGTAATTAAAGTGCAAAATGCTCGATAAAGACATCAGTGGCTAAAAGCAAAATAAATTTGAAGCTTATGGCCCGAGAGAAAAATTAAAAGATTTCACAAATAAAATAAAAGTTTATTTGCTATGGTGGAATTAAATCAATGGAGACTACTGGGAAGTAAAAGGTAAAGAGCACAGGAATGGGTTTTTACAAGGAAAATTAGAGAGTGAATTTTCTCAAAAGGAATGTTTTCTTTCACAGTAAACACTATTTGTTTTGATTTGCAGTGTAATGGAGAGTGGAAGACTTTCACGAAGATTTTTATTCTTTCACAATGTAGATATTTTCAACTGAAGGGCATAGATGAAGAAGGTCATCATGGTGAGGAATATTTTTTGTTACAAGGAAAGCAAATGCAAGAGGCGTGAATCAAAGGGTAGATTGAAGATTCTCCATGAGCTGAAAGCAATTATAGATCAAAGGAAGATGAAGAACCTAGGTGTCACATGAAGATGTAGTTTTAGGGTTTTTCTCTTCTCCTTATTATTCTCATTCTTTCTCATTGGAGGAGATTTTGGGAGATTATTTTTTCTCTAGTTTATGAATAGTGTAATTTCTTGTACAAAGTGACTCTACTAGGTTAGAGGTTATTCTTTAAAATTATAATTTAAGTGATGTAATATGATTTACTGATAATGGAAGGTAGATTCAATCTATAGTTTAGAATGAAGAATTTCATATCATTAATGTCTCCTTTCTATAATACAATGATTTTTTAATCAAGATCATCCATGATTTTTGAGATTTTCATTGCATATTTTTTGTGATGAATGTTTAATCTGATAGCTTTTATTCAAGGAATAAATTAAATTTAGCTTTTAGTTGAGCATTGAGAGCATTGCTATTATAGAAGGATTTGGAAGTAGATTGACAATATGTCCTTATGTGGCTACATTATTGTAAGGTAGTGATTTTTAAGAGGGCATTGAATTAGTGTTTATGTTGTTATCAGGGAATTATTTCATCTTGACTCTGTTATGGATAAGGCACTAGCTTACTAGGTTTCTTTGTTTGCAAAACCTGGAAGGAATCACTATATTTTAATAACAAACCATTCAGTCTTGTTGTTCCTATTTTATATGATAATTGTATTTACCATGTTCTCAATGCTAGTTAATGAAATTTTCCCAATTTCTTAGCCAATGTTGAGTGATATTTCATGTTTCTTAGCATATTCTTGTGAGAACATTATTTGTTGAGCAATACCCTATTGAGTGTGGGTGTGAATCATTAAATGTTGCTGAAAGGGTCACCCCCCTAGGTTCTATAGAGCCTGAAGTGTAGGGGAAATGTGTTCCAATCTCATCTCCTATTTGTTGGAAAAATCCTACACTAGATCTGAGTATGAAATGTTGCTTACTTCTAGGATTTAGTGGATCTGTTGATTTGGGGAACCAATAGATTGATGACTCTATTAGGGAATTAGTTGAAAAGAGTCATCCAGTTTGTTGATCTATAGTTTTGGGTGAGAATGATCCAAGGACTTGCATACTTGAAGAAGATTGTTGCAATGTTTCTGGTCTATTCTTCAAGTTTGGTGCTCTGCTGGTGGAGAGAACCTAGAAATACCTAGATCTTGGATGAAGCTTTCTACTACTTGAAGATATTTTCCTCTTTCAAAGAGGTGACAACTCTACATAGTTTTCTACCTCATTTGAAGAGTTGGTTGCAACAATTCTCAGGAATTCTTCTATTGTAATATTTTTGTATGAAGGTTTTCAACAAATGTTCTAGTTGATATTGTCCCTTATTTAGTATTTTAAGATACTAGTAAAAAGGGAAATGAGAAAATAGGATATTCTAAAAAGGATGTTGAGAATAAAATAGGTGTAGAGGGAATAAATTCTTATTTTCAAATATGTATTGTTGCCCTAACTCTCCCTCTACAAATTGTAATATTATTCCTAAAACATAGTAATTTCCTCAAAGGAAGGTGTTCATGAGTGAAAGATATGAACCTTTGGATTTTAGTAAAATCCAAGGTTACCCACATTCTGTCCCAAGAAGAATTAATGAATATTTTCCTAAGTTTAGAGGAGATTTTGAAGAATCAACATCAAGACATATACATGGTTTCATTGATTTGATGGAAGATTGTCCAATAATAGAAGAGGATGCTATCATGATTTTTTTTGTAATAAAATTAGAAGATACTGTTGAAATTTGGTTTTCTTGTTTACCAATGCATTCCATAGATTCATGGCATGATCTTAGAATACATTTCATTGATTATTTTGAAGAAGAATCAATAATAATGGATTCCTATTTAAGGATAGAAGTTTGAATAACCAAGAAGAATTTGGAGAGATCTTTGAAACTAAATTTGAATCCATATCATTTAATAATGAGAGTTTTGTTTCTGAAAATCCCATGGAGAAAATGCATGCAGAAGAAAATTGCAGTCGTAATTGTGTAAGACATGATGAGCTGAATGAAACATGTGAAGTCATGCCTTCTCTTGATTTTGAAGACACAAAAGTGGAGAATCAATTTTTTGTATCAAAAGAAGAATGTAATGATGTAGATGATAATGAAAGTATTTTCTCATCTATGGATTGTGAAAGTGTAGATGAAGGGTATGTTGATTCTAAAGTTTAATCTATTCATAATGATAACAATAGTATTTTTGATGTGAGTATGCAATCAGCTGAGGAGTATCCTTATGTAGATGATCAAGATGGTTGTGAATCTATTCGCAGCCCTAGTGACTATGATTCTTCTCAAGAGGAAGAGGTAGAATTGATTTCCTTAAGTAAAGAGTATTCCAATGAAGATGATGACAATATTTTTGAAAGCTCACAAGAGGCGCAAGATGATGAATATGAACTGAATATCTTATTTGAAGAAGAAATGTATGATCAACTATGTAATGGTACAATTAGTTATGTCAATTCTAGGAGTGTAGAATTGATGGAAATTTTCATGGTAATGAGACAAAGGAGCCTACTAATTTGAGGAATGCTTTTGAGAATTTTAGTGTATTGAAAGAAGATGATAGAGTATGCAATGAATTTCAGTTAGAGAGATTATCCACAAGCAGTTGTAATGAAGAAACTATTGATGGTTTTCAATTTGACAGTGAAGAGTGTATCCTTGCTAATTGTTGCAGCAATATGAACAAAGAAGGAGATATGTATGCAAGAGGATCATTGGATGAATCACTTCAAGTAGTTGATTATGAGGAGCACACATGTTGATAATGATGAACAAGGAACTCCTATATTTTTTTATGCTTTACCTTCTTCTACTTCTTTTGTTGTCTTTGAAGCTATTAGTGAAATTTTGCATGAGGTTAGCATTGATGTAGTTGTACATGAAAGTGGAAGTGAAAATACAAACATTGGTACAAATAATGACAATTTTTATGATGAGTTTGCATTTGAAGAGTGCGATTACGTCAATCGCATGGATGCATATGATGATCTCTATTTTGGATCTGCAACTCATAGTTTTCGTCATGAGCAATATGCTTTAGATTGTCATGTTGATGTAGCAGGATGTGATGTTGAATACGACGCTCCTTGCAATAGTGAATGTGTCTTGAATACTCACTATGAGGAATTTTTTGCAAAAGTAAATTCTTAGTCATATAAGCCTGCATTTGAAGTTTTCTTGTGTGATAATATGAAGAATGAAGATGATCTTGTTTATGAACCTGAAGTGGGAAACACTGTTTGGGATGTTGATTCCTTTTTTGAGTGTTGTGATTGGAATGTGGACAATGGACTTGTGGATATTGATAAGTCTTATTTTTAGAACCTTGAAACATATGATACTATGAGTGAGCTATGTTGTTGGGATAATGAAAAACTTTCATGTGATGCAATCCAATTGAAGGAGTTACAAATGTATGAGCATTCTTTTATCAATACACAGGAGGATTGCACTTTTTTTTTGAGGCATGATCTCCTTTTTTACCTTAACCATTATGAGGGGGTAAGTAAATGTGATAAGACTATGTCTTCATGTAGTATTGATCATTATCCTCATATTTTGTCACTTGCCACAAAATCTAAGAATGAAATGACTGGTAGTAATGTGACTTATCTGATTTGGCTGGCATGCGATAGTAAAGCTAGACAAGGAGAAATTTCTCACATGTTCAAAGGTAGCCTGACACTTATTTTTTTAGAAATAAGGTCACTCATGTTGTTGTGGTGTGACAAAGGCAAGTATGGATTAAAATGGATCATCCATTTTAATAGATTGGTATTTGACAGGGGTAAGAATTGGCCTCCCTTTTCCATTTGGTGGCCCGGGGCCACCAAATGAGGTTCAAAAATTTGAATAAAAAGACTCTATCACCCAATGACTCTGACACTCAGTCTGCTCTTCCAGAAGATTTTGAATTCTCACTCTATTCACTAAGGAACAAACATCCCCAAAAGGAACCACTGATGGCATCTTCAAATTTACAAAATTGGAAATGTCCATGATGAAAAAAAATGATCTTCACACTCATAAATGCCCCTGAAAAATCTGCCCTATTGACCTCATTTGGAGGGTCATAAATACGAGCTAGTTAAATTTCATGCCAAATCCCTTAGTGATTATATTCATTTGACATATTTTAACATGTATGTTGAATTTCACCTTCTTGTGATGAGTTTTGATAGGGTTTTGAAATGACAAGTTGGAGGGTTCTGGGACTTTTTTGTTGTTTCCATACTCTTAGACCTATGAAGTGACCTCCTATTTAGAATGATATTTCATAGTTGGATGATCATAATGGAAAATGGGTTGGTGCTATGCATTCCCCTCATATTCATATACTCCCCGGTCCGATTTCAGAGTCTCAGGATCAAGCTTGATATTGTTACCAGGTCAAAAGTAAATGTAGTTTGTTTTGAATTTAAATATGCATTTCTAGAATGTTTCGAGGTAGACTTTGACCCCTAATATCTTGTGAAGAATGTGGATTGAAGGAAATACCTCTTGCACACATACTCAATGGACCTAAATTATTTAGTGCTTCTAGTGGTAGTTTCCCAGGAGGTGATTTCATAATTTTTCAGGGAGGTGACTTGGTGTGCTCGAGTTGGTCTCTGATAGGTGCAATTACAAAAAAGTTTGAGTCACTTTGGCATTTAATATCTTACACCTCAAGATGAATTTTTCCAATTTTTTTGCTATATTGAGTTCTTGGGTCAAATGTGTACATTCCTGTGTAGTTTTGTGCCTCCCGGATGAGTTTTGATGGGTTAATTAATGTTTTGTTGACTGTGACAAGGCCAAAATTGGTGTTTTAAAAAGTTTCAAAATTTCAAATTCTAAGGGAAACCCATTTCTTTTTTTGGTCTAAAACATCTCTAGCTCCATTTTCATCAAAAACAGAGGTCAGATGATGAATTATTTTAATGCATTTTTGGTGTGGCAAACATGTCCCAGGGGCCAGTTTACAAAGGAGGTACCTTATTTTTGATGGCTGGGAAAAAAATGATTTAAAATCCATGTTTTAAATAATTGATTATGATCACATACAAAAAATCATGGCTCTAGGTGTCCCAGTTTGCACACAATGAATTTTCTCCATTTGGCCTACAAGCATAATTAAAATTTGCATTTTTCTGAAGTTTCAAATGCTTATGTTTAAAATATTTTTGAATATTTTAAGCTTATGCCCTGAGTAAAACTGAAAATATGTCACAAATAAAATAATTTTTTTTTTGTTGTGGTGGAAGTAAATCAATGGAGATTACTGGGAAGTAAAAGGTAAAGAGCACGAGAATGGGTTTTTATAAGGAAAATTAGAGAGTGAATTTTCTTAGAAGGAAGGTTTTTTTCACACTAAAACTTTTTTTTTTGAGCTATAGGGTAAATGGAGAGTGAAGTGTTAGAAACCAAGATTAGATTTGCAAACCGAAAAGACCTTCCATAGAAGAGAAAATCAAAAAAATAGAGAGGTTGCAAAAGGATGTGCAACATAATATTATTCAGGAATTCAATAATTACATGATAATGATTTGCTTTATAAAATCAAAGATGCATAACCCTAATCTTATCTTGAGCAACAAGATAGCTCAACAAGATAAGGATGACAACTGATTAACCTAGGAATTAAATAATTACCTAACTTATGTAAAGTGTAATTAAATATTAATTACACCAACACCCCCCCATAAGTGCAACTTAGGGAGAAGCAAATTATTATGCAAAGATGAGTCCCGGTAACAAGGCCTGATCAGGTACTCATGTACAAATGCAAAGATGAGGTAGAGAAGGAAAACCCAGTGGGACAAAACCCCCCTACAATGAGATGACTACTACAAAGAAGCACTAGAAGAACATTGTGGAGTAACACTAGAACCGCAATCCGACAAGCAAGGAAAGATACTTTTGTCTACAAGAAACCAAAACCGGAATCATAATAATGTGACAACAGACCCAATGCCACAAAACACTGAAAAACTCACAAACTAGAACAACCCTGGAATCTGTGAAGCAATAGTAGATGAAATGATGACATAATCTAGAAATCATGTATCACGATGCCAATGCCAAACTGTGACTAAAACTCTTCCATGGGAAGGAGTACCATGAAGACTCTGGAACATTAACCACAAAAACATGGCCCTCAAACTAAGAAGGATCTGAACCAAGAAACATAATCTCTCAACTAAAGTGTGAATCGATGAATTCGATATGGGTCAAGTTATAGCAAAAATGTGGCCAAAAGAAACTAGGAAACCAGATAACCCATACGAGCTGCCAACAAATCAAAATGGATATGGAAGTCAAAGTGAAAAACACACTCTAATCAGATTATTATGCAAGAAACCCCTCTGATGGAAAAAAAATCTGATCACCAGTATATTCTGCGTCTTATCGGAATATTCCATCAGAATATTCTCAGCCTGGCGGAATATTCTGTGCTAGCAGTGGGGTTGACTATGTGCGCCTAGTCACACATAGGATCACCGCCTAACACAGAAGGGCCCGTGGGGGTAGAGCGAAGGGCCCCTGGTCCTCCATGTGACTAGGGGCAGAGTGGAGGGAGCTACGGGGGATGGGGGCCCAGTGGCGAATTGGGTGGCTCCGCCGGTAGTGGTGGCAGAGTGGTTGCCACCCGGTGGCCACCCAATAGAGCAGTGGTGGTGGAGAAAATTTACATTGGAAGTGCCAAAAAAAAAAAAAGTCAAAGGTTTTTAATATATATATATATTTTTTTAAAAATGAGCCTCGGTAAGTGAGCTGGGGATGTCGTACGGCCCCTGAGACAAAATTTTTTTTCCTTCTGAATCAACTGCACCAAAATCAACCAAACGACAAGCATTTTTAGGTTTTTTGGCCGCTGTGAACGCGATGGTGACCTCCGTTTATGCTCTAAAAATTGGCTACCCCTATATCTTGCAAAAAATCTCTGAGCTTGAAACCCTCGTGGATCTGGCAAATGATGGCCAAAATCTGCAAAACAAAAGTCAATCCTGACTTTTTCCAGCGCTCTAAATCTAATGGTGAAGCCCGATCTGATCCAAAACACCACATAGATGAACTCAAGGCATGATACCCTGAGGAATCCCAAATGAACCCTGTAATGATTTTCTCAAAAATCTGAGAAGGGGTTGCAAATCAAGGCTCTAATACCATGTTAGAAACCAAGATCAGATTTGCAAACTAGAATATCTTTCCACAGAAGAGAAAAATAGAAAAAGCAGAGAGGTTGCAAAAGAATGTGCAACATAATATTATTTGAGAATTCAATAATTACATGATAATGATTTGATTTATAAAAGAAAAGATGCATAACCCTAATCTTATCTTGAGCAACAAGATAGCTCAACAAGATAAGGATGACAACTAATTAACCTAGGAATTAAATAATTACCTAAATAAACTTATGTAAAGTGTAATTAAATATTAATTACACCAACATGAAGGACTTTCATAGAGATTTGTATTCTTTCACAAAGCATATATTTTCAACTGAAGGGCATAGATGAAGAAAGTCATCATGGTGAGGAATATTTTTTGTTACAGGGAAAGAAAATGCAAGAGGCGTGAATCAAATGGTAGATTGAAGATTCTCCATGAGCTGGAGGCTGTTATAGATCAAAGGAAGATGAAGAACCCAAGTGTCACATGAAGATGTAGTTTTTGGCTTTTTCTCTTCTTATTCTTCTCATTCTTTCTCTTTGGAAGAGATTCTAGGAGATATTTTTTTCTCCAGTTTCTAAATAGTGTAATTTCTTGTACAAAGTGACTTTGCTAGGTTTTAGGTTGTTCTTTAAGTTTCAAATTTAAATGATGTAATATGCTTTACTGATAATGGTAAGAAAATTCAATCTATAGTTTAGGATGAAGAATTTCATATTGTCAATGTCTCCTTTGTGTCATACAATGAGTTTTTAATCAAGATAATCCATGATTGTTAATATTTTCATTGCATATTTGTTGTGGTGAATGTTTTATCTAATAGATTTTATTCAAGGAATAAATTAAATTCAACTTTTAGTTGAGCATTGAGAGCATTGTTATTATGGAAGGATTTGGAAGTAGATTGACAATATGTCCTTAAGTGGTTGCATTACTGTAAGGAAGTGATGTTTCAGAGGCCATTGAATTAGTGTTTATGTTGTTATTAGAGCATTATTACATCTTGACTTTGTTATGGATAAGGCACTAGCTTAGTGGGTTTCTTTGTTTGTAAAACCTGGAAGGAATCACCATATTTTAATAACAAATTGTCCAGTCTTGTTGTTCCTATTTTATAGGATAATTGTATTTACCATGTTTTGCATGTTAGTTAATGAAGGTAACCCAATATCTTAGCCAATTTTGAGTTATATTTCATGTTTCTTGGCATATTCTTGTGATAAAATTATTTGTTGAGCAATACCCCGTTGAGTGTGCGTGTGAATCATTAGGTGTCGCTAAAATGGTCACCCTCCTAGGTTCATACAGAGCCTAAAGTGCAGGGGAAATGTGTCCCAATCTCATTTCATGTTCATTGGAAAAATCCTACACTAGATCTGAGTATGAAATGTGGCCTACTTCTAAGATTTAGTGGATCCATTGATTTGGGGAACCAATAGACCTTTGGGGACAACCCTCATTATTTTATTGGAAATTCAAACTAGGGGAATTTAAAAAAATACTAAGGCTGACCTATAAGGCTAACCTAATTGTAAACCCAAATTTTGGAAAACCTAACTTGTGATTCTTATAAATGGAGGTCTCCTCTCCATTTATAAGGTTGATAGCTGCTAGTGGATAGTGGGAACGTGAATAGTTAATAGTTATTCAGTTGTTACATTCTAAGATACTTGAATTGTTGCAAATTTTTGTGAAGCTAATATAGTTGAAGGAATTGTTCTTTGGTTTCCTTCTTTGGATTATTCATCTACGCATGGTTCTTGTGTCTTCATCTTATTTTCAAGCATTAAGTAAGTTAGTTGGTTTATGATTAATCTTAGAACTAGTTGTAGTTCATTTATGTTCATGATAAAGTGTTTGAGGTGTTAAGGAATCTTTAGGTCCATACTTTTAGTGATCTACTAATTATGGATTGCTATGTAAAGTTAGCTTGGGCCTACTCTATTCTACATTCAAGTTCAATTGTGAATGTTTGACTATATGTTTGAATTTTTAAAATCTAAAAATCATTAGATTCCTTTGGAGATTGCACTGTCTTTGTGATACTATGAATTTGATCTTGGTTAAGAAAATATTGGTTTTTGGGAAGATTGGTCCATCTTGAAAACTCTATTGCTTGCATAACTGATCTTAGGTTTTAGATTAGATAATTCTTTGTCAAACCCTTTTTTTTTCCATTTTCTTTTAATCATTATTAGAGAAAGAGTCATGAAATCACCATTATTGTTAAATTTTATGAATATAAGAGCTTCAACATTTTGTTTGTGGTTACCAGCATGTTGTTTGTAAGGCCCCTTGTGATTACCATCTTTTTCACATTTATCACTGAGTTGTTTATGCATTGTCAATACCTAACATTAGAGACCTTGGGGTTATCTCTTGAGGCTTGCTAATAGAGATTTCCCTTTCAAGAGACATAGGATATCATATTCTTTCTAAATTGTTTCTCTATAGAAAATAACATCAATAAATTGACACTAGAAGGACGGTTGATTCAACAAGTTGGAGCACTTTCTATCATCAATATCTCTATTGAGATTCACAAGAGAAACAAGATATACAACAAGATATTTTTTAGGAATTAGGAGTCCCTACTAGGTCAATGAAGACCAAAAAGGGAAAGGAATAATCATCCTCACCCATTTGGATATCGTCTTCTTCATCATATGATTCTGATCCAATTTCCACTGAATCCACTCCCATTAAGTCAAACCTTTCACCTATTCAACAAACTCATATTCTTGTTAATCCACCACTACCACCTCCACCACCACCAATGGCCTAATTAACTAACAATACTTCACCCCTGGATTTCAATAATTATAATGTCATGCCCAAAAATCCCAATCATTTTTGTTGCAAGTTCCATATCAATGATCCCAACATGATTGTTGAAGAGCACATTAGGATTTCCTAGACTACCCTAAAGGATAGATAGATTGTTCATGAGGATGTGGTCTGAAGACTATTTCCCTACTCATTTGGGGAGGAGGAATTCTATTGGTACAAGCATTTTCTAACTGGTTCTATGACTAGCTAGGATCAAATGGAGGCTACCTTCTTGTAGAAACTTAGGATTCCAGTCGGCCCCAATGACTTATACCATTAGTTCATATCAATCAAAAGGGAAATTAATGAACCTATAGGCTCATTCAACAATAGGTTTCATAGGGAATACTCTAGATTGAAACAACCTTATGCTATAGATAAGGTATTAGCTAAGTAGGTCTATTATGAAGCATTGGACAACCTCACCTCCACATTCATTAATTGGAAACATCAACCTCTAGCTTCATTGATTGATGCATATGATGAGGTAGTAAAGGATAGCACAGATCTAGGGCAACATTTTTCTAGACCATTTCCTTCATTAGGACCTACTACACTTCCAGGACAAGTCCAAGGTCTAAACCAAGCTTTGGCTAATCAAACTCCTCTAATGAACCTAGTTCCTAAAATTTCCTTGGTTCCTCACCCAAGTCCTCCACTGAATCAGTTTTAGTCACTCCCTCCTTATCTAGAAAATTTAGGGTAGACTAAATTTCCAAAATAATAGTCTAATATCCAAGCATACTTGCTACATTCTGAAGTGTTGAACCAATCACTCAATGTTGTTACACCAAGCAATATTGATAAAGAACAGTTGGATGAATTGACTAAGCAAGTAAAGAAGTGTTCCACTGAATTCATCTATTTAAGAAATCAAAATATTCAACTATAGCCTACAAAAAGAGGGATACAATCTAGCTACAACAGGGAGAATACAATTCTTGTTTGTGATTAGGGACACAACTTTGAAAGAGGAAAAGGTCAGGGACAAGGTTATGATAGAGGTAAATCTTTAGGACCAAATTTTGATAGAAGACCTCCATCGAAGTAGAATAGGACCTGGAATACTAGACCTAAGAATGGAGGAGTCCCTATGCCACTAGATCAACTTGACAATCAAGAGAAGTCAACTAGCACAATCCTCTTGGCAGAGGTTTCTCTAAAAGGATACTGTAGACTTCATGAGAGAACCCAACATTTTGAATTTGAGTGTCCTAAATTCTAGACAACACCCATATTCTAGATGGAAGTACAAAATGCTACAGGAAGTGGTACGTATGGCCAAGAGGTTTTTCCATCAGACCCTTATGATTCACTAGTGCTAGTATTGAACCATGCTCCTTTCCCACAAGGTGAGGAAAATATATTGGAGGATGAGTTCATAGAGGAATGTGCAAAACCAAAATAGGTGTGCAATGTAAAATCAATAGATGAATTGTTTGAGGATAATGATATTGTTGATAATGGTCCTTTAGATGAAGGAGAGAAAAGAGTTGATGAAGTCCATATGTTTCACAAAATGACTAGACCATATGACTTGAGGAATAGGAAAGCTAGCAGACCCTTTACCACATCCACACCTCCAAATAATTTCAGCACTCCTCCTGATCCTAATGCGAGCAATAATCCTTAATTTCCCCATGTTCGAAGGTAGTACTTCTCAAAAGGAGGATCTTCTGATGCTATAAAGGGTGATGTTGTTAAGGATCAACAAGGAGGATAATTCAAGAGTAATCAACTAGGAGGACAGTTTGGGAGCAATCAATCTAATATGACCATATTCCAAATGGGGGAATATGTAGCAGAGGAAGTTAAGAAAGTAAAAGTGAGTCTTTAGGCTTTTGAATTACTAAGAGTTCCTACTATTAGGAGTGTTGTTTTTGGTTCTCTAAATGACAATGCATCTACAAAGTTTTCACAAGATTCTATTCTCAAGAAAGCTAGTTTTGTTGAACCAATAGTCTAGGAGGTTGCTGGAGATACACAAAATTCCTAGCCAGTTAAGAATCAGAATAATCAATATGCTAAGGATCAACCACAAGTACAAGAAAAGGATAGGATCAAAGAAAATGATAAAAATCAAGTTGCTCATGTTGATTCTCCAATAATTTTATTCAAAACCAAGTAGAATACTCCTTTTTTATTTCCATTCATATATTTGATAAAAACTTGCATAATTGTTTATTAGATTCTAGAGCATCAACAAATTTCATACCATTCTCGGTCTGTAAAGATTTGGGTATTACTTTGGCTCCTTCCCAACATAAGGTGACTTATTTGGATTAGACCAAGGTGAGTGTAGTAAGAGAATTAAATATGATCCCAATGCATGTAGCATTAGATCCACATGTACAAGTTATCAATATCCAGGTGGTAGAGATTCTGGATGCCTATGGCATGATTCTTGGAAGATATTTCATGAGAGTGCTTAATGGGTATACTTCTATAGATCAATCTCATATTTTGCTTCCATGGAAGGGTGTTCCAAATCAGACCAGGATTGAGAGAGAACTAAGATTGAGGTACTTGATTACTGAGTATCAAAACACTTCAAATGGGGTATTAGTTTCTAAGGCCAGCCTAGGAAATTATATTCTAATGGTAGCTCTAGATGAAATAGAGGTGGAGGAAGTGTTGATAATGGATGATGTGCCTACGGATTTGACTCAGTATTCTAGGAGCACTGAGGAGTTTGTAGAAATGGATGAAGATTCAAAATATGATGATGGTAATATCGGGTTGCTAGATAACTTCTAGGGGTTCATTCAGATTTGCATTGAAGATAAAATTAATCTCGAAAAGGAAAATGAACTTTGAGGATTTGTTGTTGCCTAACTGGTGTAGAGTACACAATGCTTCCCATCCTCATCTTGAATATTGTCTTTTCCAAACTATTGTAGAGCAGATCAAGAGATGTATCAATCTGTCTCTAGTAGTTAAATTTGAGGTACAAGAAATTTCAAGAGATGATAAAGGAAAGCAACCGATGGTTCAACAAGATACTTCCTCATGTAGGAGTACAAGAAATTTTAGAGGTAGACCTTCTACTAAATTTTGGAATTTATGATTTGATGGTTCTAAGTCTAAGCAAGGAGTACAGGCTAGATTTGAGCCTATCATCCCAATGGGTAAAACCTTCTTTGTAGCACATAGATTGCAACTCCAGTGCACTAATAATGTTGTTGAATATGAAGCATTAGTATATGGATTACTCATGGCTTTGAGGAAGAAGACCAAAATATTGCTAGTGTTTGTAGATTCTAAACTAGTAGTCAAGCAAGTAAGGAGATAATACTCTTGCCACGATATGAGGATCACTAATTATATGCATAGAGTGTGGGATTTGATTGAATTATTTGACACATTCAACATTAAATTGATTCCCAAGAGCAAGAATCACACCGCATATTCCTTTGCACAAGCAACCAACACACTGGAGCCATTATCCTTGTTCAGATTGAAAAGATTCACAGTTGAGCTCACCCAAGTTCCTTCTGTGCTAGACAATCTGATAAATTTTTAGGTGTTCAAGGATGAAAAATATATTTTAGACTTCATTACTAGTAATGTTGTGTTCACCTCTCAAATAATTGATGAGACTAAACCTCAAGAGGGAGAACTAGATATGGAGAGGGTCATTAACCTAAAAACCAATACAATCCCTAGAGGAATGGTAAAGTTGGAATGAATCTTTGATTTGGATAGAATAAGGGATCAGGACCAGTAGACAAATAAAGATTCAATAGCCAGTCAATGTGAGGCCTATAACATGGGTACTTTAGAAGATGTGAAGAATGTGCTTATAGGTAAAGTGTGTACTCGAGATGAAAGAAAAGGTTTAATAGATGCATTACATGCATATCAAGATGTTATTGCATGGAGCTATGAGGATTTGAAGACCTATGATACATCAATAATCACACACATGATTCCTTTGAAGCCCAATGCAAAGCCTTTTTTGTAGAGACAAAAACCTATTAATCCACTGTTAGAGCCTATCATTCAAGAGGAAGTGTAGAAATTATTGCAAGCTCATATCATTTTCTTGTTAGAAACTCAACATGGGTAGCTAATCTAGTCCTGGTTTGTAAAAAAATGGAGAAATAAGATTGTGTGTGGACTTCAGAAATCTCAACTGTGCACCAAAAAAGGATAACTATCCAGTTCCTTCACTCGATGAGGTATTGAAAATCATGAATGGCTCCCAAATGATGTATTTTCTAGATGGCTATTTGGGCTAAAATCAAGTCATGGTTCAATATGAAGATAGGAACAAAACTGCTTTCACCACTAAGTGGGGAACATTTGTATACAGGAGAATTCCCTTTAGATTGATCAATGCAGGAGCCATCTTTTAGAGGGCTATGGAAATTGCTTTTAAAGATATAATTGGTAAATGCATAATCATTTATATGGATGATTTGACTTTCTTCTCCAAAAATAGGGGAGATCATATCTCAAACCTATGTAAAGTGTTCCAGAGATGCAGAGAATTTATCATCTCCCTTAATCCAAAGAAGTGCATATTTGGAGTAATAGAAGGAAAGCTTTTAGGACACGTGATTTTTGAACATTAAATTTCAATTGATCCTAACAGAATTCAGGCTATCCTAAAGATATAACCCCCTTCTAGCAAGAAGGAAATGAAGTCTTTCTTTGGGAAGATCAATTTTTTTTGAAAGTTCATCATGGGTTTCATAGAGATAGTGAAACCACTAAATTCCATGCTCAAATAGGATACAAAAGTGGAGTGAACTACTGAAGCCAAGTAGGCATTTGATGAAATCAAGAGGGTAATAGCTCCTGCTCTAGTGCTAGTAAGTCTTGATTATAACAAGCCCTTTTATATCTACTCTTTTGTGTCAAACTGAACTTCCTATGCAAGCATGTTAACACAAAATTTTGATGAGGGGAATGAGCACCCAATACCTTTCATGAGTGTTTCTCTCAAAGATACAGAGCTGAGGTAACCAGATGTGGAAAAACAAGCTTATGCTTCGGTCAGAGGAGTCAAAAAATTTAAACATTACATTATGAGGAATAAAGTCTTCACCATTGTGCTCGATCTAGTAGTAAAGCTCCTATTAATGAAAAGCAAGATGGGAGAAAGGAAAGCAAAGTGGGATACAATGTTACAAGAATATGACATAGAAATTCAACTAATGAAGCTATTGAGAGGACAATATTTGACATGAAAAATGGTTGAAATTGGCCTAGAGGTTATAACTTACTAGTATCATCTTTAGGATGCCTCACTTGATGAATGCTATGATGACCTAGTCTACTATTTTCTAAATCAAAGATGCCCAGATCACCTGAACACAGTGCAACAGAGAGTGTTACATTTGGAGAGCACAAATTATATGTTGAAAGGGGGAGTCCTCTATAAGAAGAATCATGAAGGGATTTACCTCAGATGTATTGAAAAAGAAGAAGCTACCAAGGTTATGGAAGAACTACACAATAGGTATGTAACAAGCCATGGATCAGGTATGGCCATTGCTACCTAGATCATGCATGTTGGATATTACTGGCCAATGATTTTTAAGGATGCATATAATCACATAAGGGCTTATCATGTTTTTCAGACCTCTACCACCAGGGAGAGGAATGTTGCTTTACCACTACAGTTTGTGATTGAGGTAAGACCTTTTGCTTAGTGGGGAATGGATTTATTGGTCCTATCAACCCACCATCTTTAGGTGGACACATGTATGTCCTAATTGCAACCTATTACTTTACTATGTGGATTGAGGCCATTCCCTATAAACAATGCAAAATAGAGGTAGTTATAAACTTTCTTGAAGCATGGATTATTAATAATTTTTATTTCCCTTTTGCTATTGTGTGTGACAATGGGTGTGCATTTGCATCATTAAAATTCTCTGGGTGGGCATTTGATCATGGAATCATAATGAAGTTTGCATCCAATTATTACCCTCAGGGAAATGGTTTAGTGGATTCTACCAACAAGAACTTGCTTGTTGTCATTAGTAAATTGATTGATAAGAACCCAAGGGAGTGGCATACACAATTAAGATTTTCTTTGTGGGCTAACCATACCTAGCAAAAATTTTCATTAGGGACTACTCCTTACCATTTTTTTTATGGGCTTGAACCTGTCTTTCCTATCTAGTTGAGAATCCTTACCCTTTGGTTTATCAATGAATATTATGAGGAAGGGGAACGATTGTAAGCCTGCTTAGCTAAACTATTACAATTAGAAGAGAAGAGGGACAAATTTTTAGATAATTTTGCTAAGAACCAGGGCATTGTCAAAAGATGGTTTGACTATAAGGTTAAGGTTAAAGCTTTCAGGATCTCTAACTTGGTTCTATTCTAGGATAAGGCACATGATAAAATGGGGGAGCATGGTAAGTTTGACAAGTTATGGATTGTCCACTACCAAATTTCTAAAATACTAGGGGATAATGGTTTTCAACTCAAGACTCTCATTGGAGAAGATGTCCCATTTCTAGTAAATGGGAAATATTTGAAGCATTATTTCCTTGCTTGAGTTGTTTTCAGCTCATCCTTGTAAATAGTTAGTTTAGGTGTTTGTTTTATTTTCCATTGTTTTTATCTTTTCTTTCTAGTTTTGGTTAGTTTAGGTTGTTTTTATTTCTTTGTTTTGGTTTTGAGGTTTCCAGTTCTTTGGTTTGGGAAGTGTTTGATCTACACAATGATCATTTATCTAGGACTATTTCAAGTATTTCTTATTCAAACTCTAATCATTTTTCCAAAAGGAATGGTTGAAGTACTCCATTTAGAAACACTTGTACTAAACGTATCAAGTGGATAAGTCATTGGATTGAGTTAGTTCATGAATGTGCTCAAATCTTACATTTTACACACACATTTTAAGAATCATAAGGTTGTTGTTTGGTTCATTGTGAAGTCTTGTTAAGTGAAAAATATTATATTTGACTTCAGTACCACTGTGATTCTCATCCCTAAATATGAGCTTCATTGCTTACAGGTTGAAAATGAATAGAAGTAAAAAGAAAAGAGAAAAAAATAGAAAAGAAAAAGAAAAGAGAATATGGAAAATCAAATGAAAGAAAATTCAACTTTTCAGGAGGATCTGAATATCTCTACTGAGGATATGGATGCTTGGCTGGCAGTAGAGCTATTTTTGGGAGAATCACAGTGATAAACTCGTTGGGGCTATGGATGCCTAACTGGCAGCGAGGCTTTATCCAGGTTGCTTTTGGAGTTAGAATCTTTATGTAACTTAACTTGACAGAACTTGGTTTTTGTAGTAGCTAAGGGAGGGAAATAAATACAGCTACTCACACTTGGATTTTCAATATAGAAAGGACTTGCTTGTTCATTGATTTTGAGACTTTCGTTTGTTAGTTGACGTAATGAAAGGATTGAAACTAGAGATTTTGGGTTCCTGATTCTGGTTTGTCATCGAAATGATCTAGAGAATTTACCTAGTGGAGTCACCATTTGTTGTGCACTTTTTGTACACATGGCCCACCATATGCAGGGACCCTCTTTTTGTTTCCTATTTTTCTTTAGGTTTGAAATTTTCCCCTTAAGGGATAAGTTCCTCCATTTTTGGGTTTTCTTCAACTAGTTGAGTTAATGAAATATTTGCACTTTAGGGGCCCTCATTTACAACATTTTGATCTCAATTGATGTCTTGGACTTTAGCTCCTTAGGTGAATTTGATTAAAGCCTCGAAACTTTGAAAGTTATGGAAGGTTTCAAAGAATCTGTCCCCTATCGAATTTCTCGAAGAGATGTTCTTTCAAAAAATATTCCCTTAGGCGGATTCCTCGAAGGTCTATCTATTTGGAGAATCTGGCCCCTTCCAAATTTTTTGAATCCTTCTACCCATCGTGTTTCCGAAGTCTGAGGGGTCTTGTCACCAAATTTATTGCTTGATGGTCATCATACCTAGGGTGCATTTATTTCCATTTTGGAGGTTTTTAATTTATGATTTTTCCTTTCACTTCTCATTATGCATTGAGCTTTGATTGAGAGACCTTCATTATCCCTCACCATTTGGTGTTGGTGATTTGGGTGTTTGCATTTTAGGGATTGTTCATCAATTTACCAAGTGCATACAATGTTTTGATTTTGTCCTCCTTGATTCAAAGGTAAGGGCTTCGAATCCTTTGTGATTTCAATTTGATTTTGTAAGAGTTTAATGATTCGATGATGCATGCATTTATCATTTTTCTCATTTCTAGATTGATTTTGTAGGTTTCATTTGCACTGGTTTTCTTTTTTACACTTGGTTTGTTTATTTATGCTTGATTTGCTTGTTTACACTTGGTTTTCTTGAGATTCAATGTTGAATGGTGAATTTTTGATATTGTTCAGGATGTTCCTAGAGATTTTTGAGTGTTCATTTGAAGTTTTTTGAACCAAGGAATTGTTAGGTTCATCTTTTGAGCTCAATGTAGTGGCAATCTAGGGCATGAAGATTTTTTTGAAACTAGGGTTTGTGTCCAGGATTTTAAGTGTGATTGTGATTTGATGGATATAATTGATGTTGGATGATCCCTAGTTTTATTTACCTTTCCCCAATCCCAATTTTGGATGATATGACTAGCATTAAGGTCATGTTGTGAGTGATTTGGATTTGAACTTTACTACATTCTAAATTTGAGCCTTAATTATTGCTTAGTGTTGCAAGATGGTGTGTCCCTTGGTCTTCCTTGTAGCACAACACTTGGGTTTGTGACATGGTCTAACCACCTTCTGTGGATCTTAACTGACACTTGTATCAGGAATTGATAGGTCATCCTTTTGGTACAATGACAAGGCCAACACTTAGGATTACAAGAAACATGAATCAAAACTCAAATTCTCCAAAACTTGAAGAAACAAAGGCAAACAAGGATCTTTGGAAAATCTACTTGTACATGGATTCTCTAAATGTTATTTCTTTTGGAGAATCATTCCCCTCGCAGATTATCCAAATCCATCATGTATCCAAAATCTTGAGATAGATGCTAAATTGAGTTAATGCTTAAGGGTGATTTCAAAATGAATCAGGGAGTGGTTTCTTAACATTGACAAAAAAAATTAAGCCAAAATCCTTGACAGTTGCAATTCTTTAGAAAATCCATTGGGTCATGGATTTTCTGAGTGTCTTGACATTTGAAAATTTTTCTCACCCGTGGTTTCTCTGAAATTCCCCAGGGTTTATAATTTCTGAACTTTATGTGGAACAAAACGAATGGGTGGATATGATTTGACCTTTCGAGTAAAGTGATTGCACAAGGTTGACATGTGAATGGTAACTCAAGTCTGAAATGGATTTCCAATTTTAGAAAATCCTTCATTCCCTGAATTCCCCAAGCATCTAGGCATTTGGAAAATATGTCTACCTCTGGATTCCCTAAAATCCTTTGAGACCCCAAAACTCTAAACTTTTGCTTGATGGGATGAGTACTCAAGTATTGATCTTGTTGTATTCAATGAAGATGATTGCATGATGTGAATGAAGAGACATTGACCTGAGTTGAGCAAAGATAGATCTTTTCATAAAATTCATTCCTTTGTGGATTCCCCAAGTGTTTGAACCTTCGGGAAATCCACCTAGGGGTGGATTCCACAAAATCCCTTTGTGACCAAAATCCCCAAGCAAGTGAAAAATTTGAAGTTTTGTCATGCTTTATTCTAAGATATTTGCAATAGGATTTTATGGTTTCCATGAGGTTTTGAAGGTTATTTATGTGATGCTCATAAATTTTCATGGTAATATTGATAATGGGATTGGATTTAATACTTGATCATGCTTGATAATATGGTAATTATTGCTCCTCTCAAATAGATGCAGGTTGAGATTAGTTCAAATAATTGATCTAAGGAAAAAAAAATAGAAGTTGGCCCTGAGGAACCCCACACCAAAGTTGAAAAGATGATGTATGACTTGAAGGGGATCTGGCATGAGTCCAAGATCCTTTCAACATGGAGCAATATCAATGACACAAATATGGGACATGTTTATTATGATGACTTCAAGCAAAGGATGTTTGGAGATGTACCTTCTCAACTAGCACAAATGATCACCTATATAGGGTTGGCCCAAGTAGAAGGGTTTCCACCTACCTTGTAGTATCCAAAGCTAGTATTGCAATATTCCAAGCATTATGATTCATATAAAAGGGTGCTTTTTGGGCCTCAAGGAATAATCATGTCCAACTTGATAGAGGAGTCCATAGCAGAGGCCTTTAACAATGGGTCACATCAGAAACTAGTGAAGATCAACATCAAAAATGTTGAGGACTTTTATACAAAAGATCTTGATAAGGCTTTGTTAATGATGAACAATAATTGGATGTCCAAGCCTAAATCACATTACTCAAAGCCTCCCAAGAAATTAAAGAGGAGTGATTTTAAATTGGAATACAATGATATGATTACCTCCTAGGTAGAGTAATGGGATTAGAAGATGATTTCATATCCAAAAGTTGGATGTTTTATATCATTTCTCAAATTGTGAAGGGAACCCATTACCATTGGTCAAGTGTTATAAGTGATAATTTTCATGATCAACTAAGGAATGTACAAGATAAAAAACAATTCACTATGACATATTACCTTGTATACATGTTGGCTAGGAAAAATAAGTATAAAGGTTTGAGTTGCAGATGAACCATTGGCCAAGATAGAATATGTGATGTTTTCCCTCAACTTCATTTTGATAATTCCAACTATAGGAGGGTAAACAATGCATTTTTTTATGTATATTACATGGTTGCTGCAACATGCACTTCATGTCATAATTTGAATAAAGGCTATGGAGTTGATAAGAAAGTATGTCAAATGGTTTATTTAATTCCCAAATTTTTCTTATGTTAGGATACAAGGGTCACCAATAGTACAATTTAGACTACCAAGATACCTAAAAAATAAGATCATTTTGTTGGAAGTGACCAGGAAATTTGTGGAATTTGATGCAATGGTAAAGGATATGCACAAATTAGGACTTGGAGATGAATTCCCTTTGAGGATTGAAGTCCTTGAAGTCTGCCCTTCCATCCAAAGTGATCACTAATCTAAAAAAGGAGATGGTTCATTTTTATTTTTATTCACATACAAACGAGGACAACTTTGATCCCTATGGAGTTGCTTAGAAATAGGCCAATAGGAAATACATGCATAAATTAACATAGAGGACCTAATTGTAGAGATGAATTCAAAGTCATCAGGAGGAAATGCTCAAGGTTATACTTGAGAATGATTTGATTGTGTAGAATTTCCAATGTCCCTAACTAGGTATATGGTGATGGAGATCCCTTACAACACCATGACTATGAACAATACAAGGATAATCCACTTCCCATTGTTAACTGGTCTGAAGAGGAGGTTGTCGATCTCAATGTGATTAATGCTCTAGTTTTAATATTATTGTAAATTATGGTTAAAACATAATATTTTGGAGCTAGAGGTAGATGGAAAAAGTTTACATATGACTTGATGGGAGACCTTGAGTCTCATTCAGGAGAAGAAGAATAAATAGCTAAAGATGATACAAGAGAGCTCCCTTTAGTGGAGGAAGGAGATAAGCAAAAATTCATCATCAAAAAGAGAACTCTAAGCCAAGATAAGGAAAAAGAAAAGAAATAACCTATGGAAAAAGTAAGAAATCCCTCAAAGGAAATTGTTCAAGAAGATGTTGAAGAGGCCCAACCCTTTGAAAAGAGAAAAGTAATTATTGAGGGTCAAAGGTTGGCCAAATCCAACAAGGCCAAGGTCACTAAAGAGGAAACCACTCAATCTAGGGTGGTTTAAATTGAAAGTTCATGAGAGAAAAAATATGTAAATTTAAGGAGAATTTATCCTAAATAAAAGACAAAACAAGAGATGATGTGAATAAAGAGCAAGGGGTGGCCACTGAAGAGGAACCTATTGATGATCTTATGAAAAACATGGAGAAAACAACTACAGGGGATAATTCTCCTACTACATCTCCAGTTCACAATGTGCAAGTTAATGAAGAGGATAATGTCTCTAATGACCTCAGCCAACAACATGAAGAAGAAGAAAATGTCCCCAATAATCAAGAAGAGGAGATAGAAAATGAAGAAGTTCCTACACTGAAGGGAGGGAAATTGAGTGATTTTGAGAAGCAGTTGGAAGAGAAAGACAAACAAAATAAAGATGCCACTTTAGAAGTAACAGTTGAAATGCCTTATTAGCCTCCAATAAGCTAACACATGGATATGCCATCTACCAAGGTTGAGGGTGAGGATAAGCTTGATGAAGATAAGAAACAACTAAATTAAGGGAAATATGATGTAAATGTAAAAAATATTGAGGATAGTCCCATGATCAATTAGAGCAAGATATTCCTTAGAAGGATGTAGAAATAGAACAACCAACAATTCTAGAATGGTTGGAAAATAGGTTTAAACAAAAGTAAATAATTGTGGAGGATGAGACTTCATACTAGGACAAGTTCTTTTGAAAGTTGGGGACAACCGAAGGAGAGGAAATGAGCAAGAGAAATTTCCAAGTTCTCCAAGGATGAATTCAATAACAGATTTATCCATGTTCCTACTCTTGCAAAGAAAAAGTACAAAGATGAGGTCAGGCCCTCAGATTATAAGGTAAAATAAATTAATCTTGGGCCATCTACAAAGGAGCAGGAAAAATAAGAGTTTCAAGAATCATCCCAGGCCATCTTGAGAAGACTAGATAAGGAAACTCAGGAGAAAGAGGAATTGCAAAGGAAATTTAAAGAAGTATACACATATGTCCAACTTTTGGTAAAACCCCTACAGGCCCAAAGTAGTGAAGGATCCTCATTCTAAGAGGGGTTATTATCAAAAGAGGCAGTGTTAGAAATTGAAAGGTTAAAGTATTATGTGAAGGACACACAAGAGTGGTTACAAAGTGTGAGTGAACAAGGTGATGTCGTGATTGAGAAGGTATTACAAATCTATGAAACAACATCCTTCCTCTTTGATGATATGGGACAATTTCTCATTGAATGTAAGAATCTAGATGACACCATTGCCAAGGAATTAGAAAGAATATTTGAAGTTCCTTCAGATGTATTAGTCAAAGAGGGTGTTCTCACAATGGAGAATACTCATAAAGATATGGAATGGATAGAGGCCTTTAACTTCAAAAATGAGCTCAAGCTGAAAGCACCAAAGAAAATATCCAAGGCAAAGAGCAAGGTGAAATAGTTTTTTGATAGTTGCAATGCCCTTTTAGAGATTATCATTGGAAGGAAAAAATTTAGTAAGAATAATCTAAATGTTAAATAGCTACAAAAGTGGTTGAATAAATTTTACTCTCCATGTGATAGTGGTCTTATTGTAAAATACCAAATTGAGGATGCTGTAATTTACATTTCTAGTTTGGATAAATATCAGGGCCTTTATGGTGAATGGGAGAAAACTTTGACTAAGTATGGAGGTGAATTAAATTCAGTTAAATCAAGAATAAATTTGATATCCATCCCAACTCATGCAGACGTAGACCTAGTGCTTAAAAATGTTAAAGAAGTTTCTAGAAGAAAAGAAGGAGAAAAGGACAAAGAGGATGACCAGGCCAGACCACCTTGAAAAGTGTGTCATCTGCATCAAGCTTGAAAAGGATACAAGTTGGATACTCCTTGAATTTTGTGCCCAGTTATTTAATCTTAAAATTTGACCTTTGGGGCTGACCCTCATTATTTTATAGTAAATTCAAATTAGGGTAATTTGAAAAAGTACTAAGGCCAACCTAATTATAAACCATAATTTGGTCTGATCTAACTTGAGATTGCTATAAATGGAGGTATCCTCTTTATTTGTCAGACTAATAGCTGATAGTGGATAGTGGGCAAGTGAATAGTTAATAGTTATTGAGTTGTTACATTCTGAGATACTTGAAATGTTGAAAATTTTGGTGAAGCTAATATAGTTGAAGGAATTTTTATTTGGTGTCCTTCTTTAGATTATTCATCTATGCATGGTTCTTGTGTCTTCCTCTTATTTTGAAGCATTAGGTAAGTTATTTGGTTTATGGCTAATCTTAGAACTAGTTGCAATACATTTATGTGCATGATAATGTGTTTGAGGTGTTGAGGAATCTTTAGGTCCATACTTTTAGTGATCTACTAATTGTGGATTGTTGTGTAAAGTTAGCCTAGGTCTACTCTATTTTGCACTCAAGTTCAATTGTGAATTTTTAAATGTATGTTTGAATGTTTACAATCTGAAAATCATTAGATTCCTTTGGAGATTTCTCTGTCTTTGTGATACTATGGATTTGATCTTGGTTAAGCAAAGATTGGTTTTTGGGAAGATTGGTCCATCTTGAACACTCTATTTTTTGCATAAATGATCTTAGATTTTAGATTAGATAATTCTCTCTCAAACATTACTTCTTTTTTTAATGTTTTTTTTAATCATTATTAGAGTAAGATTTACATCATCACCATTATTGTTATATTTGATGAATGTAAGAGCTTCAACATTTTGTTTGTAAGGCCCCTTGTGATTATCAACATTTCCACATTTATTACTGAGTTTTTTATGCATTATCAAGACCTAACATTAGAGACCTTGGGGTTTTCTCTTGAGGCTTGCTAATAGAGATTTACATTTCAAGAGAGATAGGATATCATATTCTATTTGAGTTGCTGCTATGTAGAAAACACCATAAAAAAGTATTAGTTTCGATGATTGAATTAAAGGTTAAAATATGTGATAACTGATTCAACCCCCCTCTCAGTTGTCCTATTCAACAAGTAGAGAATTTCACTCTTCACTAAAAAAAAATTCCAACTTCTAATTAGCTAGTTCTTTCCTAGCCTTTCCCTGCAATTTTTTCTTTCTTACTTGTTGGGCCTACCTTATTGCTTTGAAATGATTCTGAAGGCTCTATGGAGAGTCAATACTTTATGTGGAAAGAAAAACACCTAGAGGGAGACTAAAAATGGTGATGGAAGGAGATGCCTCAACCATTTGAGGTTGTAGAGAGGTGAAAGGGAATGTTATCATTGAAAAAGGTGAGATTCCATATGTGGACTGAGAAGGAGAGACACCCATTAGAGTAAAAGGGGAAGTGGGAGGAAAAAGAGGCATTTTCTAGGAAGCAAATGGGGATGGAAAAATTGGTAACATGGATGGATAAGTATTTTCAATGGGTTCCCTTGATAGGGAAATTAAAGAATCAATTGTGGCTAACATGGATGATGCTCATTCGATGCACAAGGTTTCTTCTTGGGGTTCATTTTCAAATATGGTCAAGTGCATGTTCAGATGAGGACATTAGAACTTGTGGATGGAGGATTCCTCTTAATGGATGAGAGGGGTAAGAACAATTAAAGATGTAGTAGAAGAAAGAAGGTTGCGCACAAAACTTACCTAGACTAATGAAGATGCAAGTCTTGATGAAGCGGATTCCACTTCTTCTTCTCCTCTACTTGATATGCCTAGTCCACCTAATTCTTAGACTCATCTCCTCTTTATGGGAGACAAACTAGTGGATTCAAATTATCTAGTGGCTGACCTCATTGAAACTTGGGCCCCTAGAGCTACATCAAATCTCTTTGGGGACTGTTAAGTCCTCTTTCCTTTTGGTAGGGTGGCGGTGAAAGATGTGATTTGAGAACCTTTTTGTTTTGACCCCTATCCTTCCCTTTTTCCGACATCGGGCTCCTGAGGTAGAGGGGTAGAAACTAGTGCTTGCTCATGTTCCATCTCCTGATAAGATTTAGGATTACTATTGTTGAGCCTAGCCTCAGTGTCATAGATCTCATCAAACCTTTCATTATGCAACTTAACATCTCCATATAAGCCATTAATGTTCTTTATTTCCTACTAGTACTTCTAGAACTCAGCCATCTTCCTTTTTGACCATCCCAAACTTTTTAGCTATGTTTTGAGGGACTAGCCCATCTGGATGCTTTGTTAGAACTTCGCCACCCAAACATAGAAGTCAAGCCATTAGGTTCATACATATGATATAAGGGCTAGGTCAATGTAGACCTTTTCCCTCTCTTCTATCAGGTTCTTCCTTGACTCAAAATATTCCCACTCTTCATGTTTTATAGTCAGGAGATGTCCCTCAGGATTCTACCTCCATGTGTCACAAATGAGGACCAGGCCTAGGTGAGCCAATTTGCTAGTCAACACATCTCATTCCTCCCTTTTCACAATTGTTACCTGACTTTTTGAAATGGTAAGGGGAAGTGGGTAAAGCACCTTTTTATGCCTCTCGTTTCCATAAGATTTGTTGGAAATAGTTTCCTAACGACATGCCTCCAAAGCAAAGGTCTTGTTTGTTATTTTTTTAGGGAGCGTAAAAGAATCCTCAATAAAACCATTGTATTTGATGAAAGAAAACTTGGCTCCCATAAAATAATCCACTAGGATCTAGTGGCTTTTCATCCATTCTAAGGCTTCCAGGAAAAACTTACCCGAAGGACACAAAGACAAATCCAAGATACTAGTTGTAGGAAGTAATCAACAAATGAATAATAATCCCATGTTTTGGAAAGTACATGGGTCCAAAACAAAACTATCTATATAAACCTTCCGCATAAAACTTATTGAGCAATAAATATCCTCTAAAAAATTAAAGGTTCTGATGTAAAATTAAATGTGCTAGAAAAGAAGAATATCTGAACTAAAAAGTAGTGCCATAATTTATTAATTTTTCCAGCATCCCTTCGACCACTACATCAACAAAATCAAAATACTTTTGGCTCCTCTCCTTCCTGATCTTGAAATAAAATCCTGCATGGAATTCATAAACCTTTTCATCATCTTCAAAGCCATAAATGGAAGTTAACATTGAGAAAAATCCTGCACATTTGATTTGAACTTTTTGTGTGCTAGAGGGAAGATGAGTTGATAGCCATCTAGATTCTCATTTGTTTCATCCATATAGAATTTTAATTACTTCTCTTTGGTTCTCCAAAAAAATTCCATTCTTATACTTTGGAATCTTTCAGCATCCTAGTTTATAGGGATGCACAACATATCCCAGATGGTTGCTACATTCATGGTAACCCTCAACCTGTTGCCACTGATAACCCCTATTTGTTTATCCGACCTTTTTGTGCATGCATCCACTAGCTCTAGGCACGGATGTATGGAGGGAAATATGAATTATGCCAAACTAAAATACCAGAGCCATGATATTAAGCCCTCGATTAACCCATGGTCAAACATTCTTTTCATTACTCCTTCCCTAAGGTTTTTAGGGTTTACATGCAAATTTGGGTCATAAATATTATCTATGAAATCTTTAACCACTTCCTCCTTAACGAGGTTTCCTTCCTATATGGTTTTGGTATGTGAAAAACTCTGGTATTCTGATGTTGAGGCACTAGCATACGAATCCTTTCCAAAGATGGTGTAGCTTGGTCTCATAGGAAAGACTCTAGCCTATCGACTAGAAGATAATTCCTCCACCATTGTTGTGTTCTTGGAAGGATTTGTAGAAAACTTCTTCAAAGCAGTAGTTGCTTGAGAGTTTTGTTACTTAGAAAAAAATTCTTTTGGGGTGTATTTAATTTTCACATGTACATGGAATAAGGTTTTTTCATTACCACTAGCTCACTAAATTCTTCTAGCAAGGTGATACGTGTTGGTTGGGATCTATATCCCTCAGGAATGCCAACCTTGTTGCGAAAATGTAATTAGTAAATTCCCTATGCTGCCCTTTTCACAGATAAGTCTTGAGTGATGGAAGTGTACTTTGAAAAGACATTTGGGTTTAATTTAGTAGAGTTTAGCTCTTTAAGAAATGTCTTTTCACATAAGTGAGCAAGCTAGCATTGGTGATGATGACAAACACATGGCAACAATTGGTACATGCAAGCATTTACTCCCAATGCCCAAATTAAATTCTCAAACCTTGGTTTGAGATCCTTTATACAATTTATCCCTTGCCTCTCATCACTTTGATATTTTTTCCATTTCCTTGATAGGTTTTCCATTCGTTGAGCTCTCCAACAGATATTTTTCTATAAATAGTAATATCAGCTTAGCAAAAAATTAATTGAGTTAGCATTTGAGTTAGTGAGCTCCTCCCACTGTATTTTCCATTCTACTAGTTTGTAGCTTTCTCACTACCATCATGTCTATCCTAGGTACCCCAATTTGGCTCTTGAGCTAAAAGTTGAAAAAGTCTTTTATAGGTGAAGTCAGTAATGAGAGAATTAAATGCCTGGTAGGGAAGAATGACTACCTTGTCATCATGGAATTTAAGTGGGTGCTCGGGAAGGATTATGTGAAGGACAAGAACCATCCATGGTACAACTCCAATGTTATTTCTTGATTCATGTCTTCCATGTTAGATTTAGACATTTCCAAGCCTTGGATTATTGAACTCTACCACACCATGTTTGATTTTGCATATTTAGATAGCCTCAATGAAATCATGCAAATAGTTATCCTTGGTGCCAAAATTCTGACCATCATGAATATTCGTAGGCATGTCAACTTTGGGGAAGCAGTTCCTTGGCTACCCTTTCTCATGGGCTTCTAGACAATAGACTTGGAGAGGCATCACACACTGTCCCGACTTGTGGCCTCCTTTTTGCTGAGGGAGTATAACATGGAGTACATCCCTAGGATCAATTGGAAGAATCACTTTGAGTTCTTGGTTTATAGTCATGGTGTCAAGGATTGAGGTCTATTCTATGCCTGTGTGTGTTGTGTTGTATGTTGTTAACCCCTTTATTTCCTATTGAAGAAACCCAAAGAAATAAATTTTTGACTATTGCAATGGATGGAGGCTTTAATTTACACTTCCAATTTTGTCTCACCTCTTCTTTTTCTTTTTCAAAGATGTATCTCATTTTGGGTTTGAATGAGAAGGATTCAAACTTCTCCTAGAGCCTCAGACTCAATATGAATATTATATTGTAAATATTTTCAATGAATACAAAATATAATGCTTTCTACTATTCTTGTTTTTACTCTTATGGCTTTATTCCCCAAAAAAATGTATTTTACAAAATTTTACATATGGTACAAACTATTGAAAAGAAGAAAATTGTTGGTTTCTATGCTTGGGAAATAGAATATCATTCTTCTTCACTCATTCAAGGAAAACCCTGGAGATCTCAATCTAAGGTATGCATAGGAGAAAGAGATCTTGCAATATGTTTGTCTAGGGTCTAATTATAAACTAAAGATGGGTTCACCACCAAGCTAAGGCTTGGAAAGACTAACAAAATGAAAGACCTAATACTTAAGCCTAGTGCAACACAAAAATTCACTAAATGACCTAGAAAAGTATGTAAATCAAAACAGAAAGCTGAGAGATCAAAGGTCTGCACCTTTGAATCTGTAGAGGATTGGATGAAGACTTGAAATGATGAAAATACTAAAATTAATTCCTGATACGACTCATATGCCAGAATCAGCGATTTAGTCCTAGATTAAGGTTTCTGGGTAGGAACAAGAATATGGCAAAGATATGTATGAAACTTTTGAAATCTACAAATTTTCCTATACTGGGACTCATATGCCAGAAGTGGTGTATCATTCCAATTAGGGTTTTCTAGAAATTCAAAGTTTGATTCTAATTTTCATTGTCTACTCTGTTCTTTCCACCTAATTTTTGGGTTTGAATCTCTAATTTGCAACATGTAGATTTATTTCAATGATCTCCAATGAAAGGTGACAACTTTGACAACTTTGAACACTTGAAAAATTTCTCCAAACTTGCTCTTCAATATGTCTTCAATCTAGATCTGAAAATCATACACTAAAGAAAGGGAAAAATGTTGTTTTGTTAGTGGAAAGGGGTTTTCCTTGGTCAATCCCTATTTTGGTAATAAAACCTTGAAATGAAATGAAATAAGATCAAGGTGGTGCAAGAATGGAAAAGGAATGAAGTGTTGCCATTGATTTCAACTGATCAGCTAGTTATGTCAACTGGTCAGCTGGTTATCTACTAGTTGTTGATTGTATATGTTGAGGATATTGAGAAAAATGTATTAAAAGAAGGTCGTTGGTTTCAGTGCTTGTGAACTATGTTTTGTTGTGTGTTGATTAAGGTCCAAGTGAATTGTTGCTAGTCCAGATTTCTCTTTGATGAAATTTTATGGCATATGGTTCAAGATTTGTGTTGCCTTGATTCTATTGAAGCTGGTTTTGGAATTTAGATGTATCGAGCTTAATTGATCTATGTGTTTTACACTAGTATGGTCGACCATGTTTCAAGCACTACTTTTGAAGCTGATGAAGTGTGTTGGATCTATTTGGATCCCGGTGAAGTGTGTGTTTGTGTCTCCCTCATTTTAATTCCACTCTAGGATGTTTGGCGTTGACCTAATTTGAAAATTGAAGTTGGATGGATGAATTTGTATCTTTTCAAGGTTGGAGATAGGAAAAATATAGAATGTGCTAGTGATGAAAATTGTACATAAGAAAAGAAGGAAGATAAGTGAAAGAACAGAAACAAATTTGATTCTATTCTTGAGGTGTGTGAGTTAAGTGTGTGGCTGTTTAGTGTGGAGCTTAATGTCGAGTTTCCAGATGCAGTGAGCAGACGGTGAATTCTATAATTCATGTGAGTTCATTAGTGATTGTGGTGAAATCTTTATTGCATTAGGATTTTTTTCTCTTTGTAAGAATTCTTCTTTTTCTTCTTTATATCTCTATGGCAGTGAGCCCTCTAGGTTATAGCCCTATGGATAATGAGTCTCGAAAGTGAGTCCTTATCTTAGGCAGTGAGCCTTATCTCAGGTTGTGAGCCTTTTTGTATTCGGTTTTGATATTATCTATAGTGAGTTAATCCTCACTGTGGTTTTTATGTCATTGGGTTTTCCATGTAAATCTAGTGTTATTGTGTTTGAGCACTTGCATTTGATGGTTAATCACTTAATCAGTTTATGTGTTAGTTCTCATAATTGAATTTAAGGTTATAATTTGTGACAACTAATTCACCCCCCCTCTCAGTTGTCCTATGCAAAAATTTGTATCAGAGCTTGGTTCCTTGGTGAAGATCTTAACCACTTGAGGAATTTCTAGGATGGCTAATAAAATGGTCTTTGATTATCTGAGGTTTGATGGAAGTAACTATAGTATCTAGAAATTACTGATGGAAGAATATCTTGAGTATTGTAGATTTGATGTAGAGAAAATTTAAAAGAATCCCTACACTCCTCATGCAAATGTTCTGAGTACACCTGAGAAAATTAAAGAACATGAAGTGAATAACAAGGAGAAGCTCATCTTGAAGAATAGTTTGGTACATTCTGAGTTGATTAAGGTTCAGAAAATGAAGATAGCTAAGTCTAGGATGCTTTAGAAAGAGTGCATGATGGTGATGAAAGGATAAAACAAGAAAAATTACATAATTTGGAAACATAGTTTGATATTTTACATATGACCAAAGATGAGAATGTTAAAGCTTATGTACAAATATTGGATGAGGTAGTGGCTGGAATGTGATCTCTTGGCACTACTATAGATGAAACTAGAATTGTAAAGAAGATTCTTAGAACTCTTCCTGATTCTTATAGTGAAAAGGTGAGTGCTATTGAGTAGAATATAAATTACAATACATGTACTAAGGATCTATTTTTAGGATTCTTGACATCTTATAAAATGAGGAAGATGAATCTAAGAAGTGGGGAAAAAAAAGCTTCTTTTAAAGCTACAAGAATTGAAGATCTAGTGAAGAGAACTTTAAATAAATCAAGAATAACTTTGTAAGTATATAAAAGGATCTAGTAAGTATGAAGGTAAATTTCCATTTAAATTCGTTATTTGTGGAGAGATTGGTCAGTATGTTGTAAAGTGTTTGGAAAGAGATAAAAAGAATAAACAAAGATATGAGAAAGAAAGGAAAGGAAGAAAGATTGGCAAAGCTTACTATGTTAATGAGAGTGCTAGTATTTTACATGAAGATTTAAAATATGAAGATCTAGATGACAATGAATGTTTGTTCTTGGCAATTAAAGATGAACCTACTTCTACTAATTTAGAAAGATAGTCTAAGGAAAATCCTCCGGAGAAAGAGAAAGAGAAATAGAAGGAGAAAATGAAGGTACAGTTATCTCTACCCTACATGCTAAACAAGAAAATAATTTTTGGGTAGTTGATAGTGGTTGTTCACATCACATGATTGGTGATAAGAGTAAGTTTTTGAAACTTGAAAAATATGATGGAGGTCTAGTTATGTTTGCAGATGATACTGGTGCTAAAATCAGTGGGATAGGTTTAGTAAGTTTTGATGGAAAGCATCATACTGACTATGTTTACTATGCTAAGGGTTTAAGGCATAATCTATTGAGCATTGGTCAAATGTGAAAAATGGGATATGATCTTGTGTTTAAGGATGAGAAGTGTGAGATCCGAAAAGGATCCAGAACATTGATTGCTACTAGACAAAAATATGAAGGGAATATTTATCAGCTTAATGGTGTTGATGGATGATGTTTTGTGACTCAGATAAATGACAGCTGGTTATGGCACAGGAGAGTGTGTCACATGAATTTTGATAACTTGGCAAGGATTAGTATTTTTCAAGCCATGAGAGGTCTACCAAGAATTACAAAGCATATAAATGCTATTTACAGAAGTTATCAGTTCGGGAAACCAACAAGAAACGATTACAAATTAAAGGAAAAATCTACTATTGGATTGGTTGATTTGATTCATGCATATCTTTGTGGTCCTATGAGAGTGCAAAGTCTACTTGGTGAAAAGTACTTTATGATTTTAATTGATGATTATTCTAGATATACATGGGTTACATTTTTTAAGAGAAAAATTAGAAGCATTAGATATATTCAAAGCATTCAAGGCTATGGTTGAAAATGAAGTGAAATTGAAGATAAAATGCTTGAGATCTAATAGAGGTGGTGAATTCACCTCCCATTATTTCAATATGTTTTGTGAAGTGAATGGAATAAAGAGACAATTATTTCCTTTGAGAACTCCTTAATAGAATGGAGTTGTTGAAAGGAAAAATAGAACAGTTCAAGAAGTTGCTAGGTCAATGATCACTGAAGCTGGATAATTGGAAGTTTATTGGAAAAAGGCTATTCACATTGCTATGTATTTATTCAATTGAGTTTAGGAAAGAGAAAATAGTATGAAGACTCCCTATGAGCTATGGCACAAAATTTTTGGGAAAGTTTGATGCAAGAAGTCATGAAGGAATATTTCTTAGTTACTCTACTAAAAGAAAGGCATATAGATGTTTCAACAAAATATTAAGGAAGATTGTGGAAAGCTCAAATGTGAAGGTTGATGAAATAGTGAAGAATTCTATTGATATTGATGGATATGCATCTGACAAATATGACTATGCAAGAATACAAGAAATTGAAGAAGAACATGATAGAGATGAGCAGAAAGAGAAAAATGAAAGAGAAGAATATGCTTTGGTAATGTCCCCTAGGACACTAAAATATGTATAGAGAAATCATTCAAAAAGTCAAATTATTGGAGACAAGACAAAAGGTGTGTTGAAAGAAAAGTTGTTGCTGAAGTAAATTTATGCTTACTCTCTAAAATTGAGCCAAAGTCAATAAGAGAATCCTACAAGGATGGACATTGGAAGGAAGCAATGAAAGAAGAACTTTTGTAGATTGAAAAGAATCAAACTTGGGAATTGGTTTCAAGATCGACAAACAAAAATATCATTGGATCAAAATGGGTATTCAGAAACAAGCTGAATGAGAATGAGAAAGTTGTTAGAAACACAACAAGGCTTGTATGTAAAGGCTACTCAAAAGTGGAAGGTATATATTTTTAGGAAACCTTTTCCCCAGTAGCAAGAATGGAAGCTATAAGGATGTTCTTGGAATTAGTTACTTCTAAATATTTCAAAGTCTATTAGATGGATGTCAAGTCAGCATTTTTAAATGGTGAGCTAGATGAAGAGGTTTACATGGAAAACTAGAAGGATTTCAGTTAATAGATCAATTGGATATGGTGTGTAGATTAAATAAATATTTATATGGACTAAAGCAATCTCCTAGAGCCTAGTATGCAAGGTTAGATAGGTATTTGAATCAACAAGGATTTAAAAAGGTATGATAGATAGTAATTTGTATTTCAAAATTAAGAATGATAAAATCTTGATTGTAGTGGTATATGTCGATGACATTATCTTTGAAGGAAATGAAAAGATGTGTAGGATGTTTTCAAAACAAATGCAAAAAGAATTTGAATTTTCTATGTTTGGTGAGATGAATTTCTTTCTTGTGCTATAGATTAATCAAATAAAGAAAAAATTTCATTTCACAATTTAAGTATGTGAGAGAAATGTTGAGAAAATTTGGTATGGACAGTTCCAAACTTGGTAAGTAATCCTATGGTGACTGGATGCAAGTTGCAAAAAGATGATGTTTCACCTAAGCCTAATCAAATCAAGTATAGATCTATGATTGGTGGACTACTGTATTTGACTATTACGAGACTAGATATTATGCATGCGGTTTGTCTTGTGTCTAGATATCAAGAACATCTGATAGAAACACATGTTACAATATTTAAACGAATATTTAGATATTTGAAAGGCACTCCAGATTATGGATTATGGCATCCTAAAGATACTAATTTTACACTCAGTGGTTATATAGATGCAGATTGGGCTGGAAGTATAGATGACATAAAAAGTACAAGTGGTGGTGCATTCTTTCTTGGATGTAGATTGGTGGCATGTTTGAGTAAGAAGCAAGATTCAATATCCTTTTCTACTGCTGAAGCTGAGTATATTGTTGTTGTAGCATGCTATACACAACTATTATGGATGAAACAGACATTGAAAGATATCACAATGCTACATGATGATCCTATCCCTATCTTTTATGATAACACAATTGTAATTAAAATTTTGAAGAATCCTATGATGCACTCGAGAATGAAGCATATATCTATTAGGTATCATTTCTTAAGAGAGAAGGTTATGGACAATGAAGCCAAGCTTGAGTATGTCTCGACAAAAGATCAGATTGTCGATTTATTTACAAAGGCTCTTCCTAAAGATACTTTTGAGTATCTCTGGGATAAGCTAGGCGTTATTTTCCATCCTTTTACAAACTAAGATGTATTTGGAGATGTATCAGTTTGGTGAATTCACGATTCTATCTTTTGGACTGATGTTTGTTGGTGGTTTCCCTCAGGGGGAGCAAGCCAATTTTCTAATTGTTGTCATTATGATTTTTTTTTTCATGTCAAAATAGGTTTTAATGAACATATATTTTTCCTTTGAAATTGATGTCAAAGTGGGAGAGAGAGCATGTGAAAAGTTAATAAGAGAAATTAGGTAATGAGGAAAATAATCTTCTAAAAGTGAAGCATAAAGAAAAAATCTTGAGAAGTATTTTTAGAATAGGTATGGTGTCTTTGATGGTTTTTCAAATCATGTGTTTCCATCAATGACAAAGGGGGAGATTATTATAAGAATGGAAAAGGAATGAAGTATTGTCATTGATTTCAACCAGTCAGCTGGTTATGTGAACCAGTCAGTTGGTTATCTACTAGTTTCTATTGTTTGTATATGTCAAAGATATTGATAAAATTATATTAAAATAATGTTGTTGGTTCTAGTGCTTGTGAACTATTTTTTTATGTGTTGATTAAGGTCCAGGAGAATTTTTGTTGGTCCAGATTTCTCTTTGATGAAATCTTATGGTGTATGGTTCAAGATTTGTGTTGCCCTGGTCCTATTGAAGTTGGTTTTGGCATTTGGATGTATCGAGCTTAATTGATCTATGTGTTATACATTGGTATGGTCGACCATGTTTCAAACACTTATTTTGAATTTGATGAAATGTGTTGGATCTATTATGGATCTCGGTGAAGCATGTGTTTGGGTTGCCCTTATTCTAGTTCCACCCTAGGATGTTTGGTGCTAACCTTATTTGAAAGTTGAAGTTAGATGTCTGACTTTGGATCTTTTCAAGGTTGGAGATTGTATAAATACATATTGTGCTAGAGATGAAAATTGTACATAAGAAAAGAAGGAAGATAAGTGAAATATTAGACATGAATTTGATGCTATTCTTGAGGTGTGTGAGTTAAGTGTGTGGTTGTTTAGTGTGAAGCTTAACACTGTGTTTTTGGATGCAGCGAGCTGAAGGAGAACTCTATCATTCATGTGAGTTGATAAGTGATTATGGTGAATCTTTGTTGCATTGGGATTGTTGTCTCTCAGTAACAAGTCTTATTTTTCTTCTTTGTATCTCTATGGTAGTGATCCCTCTGGTTTGTAGCCTTGTGGAAAGTGAGTCCGGACAATGAGTCCTTATCTCAGGTAGTGAGGCATTTTGTAATCGATTTGATATTCTCTATAGCGTGAGTTAATCCTCACTGTGGTTTTTCCCTCATTGTATTTTCCACATAAATATGGTGTTACTATGTTTGAGCACTTGCATTTGATGGTTAATCACTTAATTAGTTTATGTGTTAGTTCTGGTAATTGAATTTAAGGTTATAATCTATGAAAATTGATTCACCCCCCTCTCATTTGTCCTATCCAATAGAAGGAATGATGAATGAAAAAATGTAATGATGAAACTCACCAAAACCTAGAAATAAAGTTCCACAAACATGTATGAAATGGCTCCAATGGATGTAGATCTTGATTCTTGCTTGAATGTGGTAGATTTTGAATTCAATGCTAGCTTGAATCATAAAACCCTACATCACAATTGTTATCTCAAAAACAAGAATGATGTATGATGAATTCGACATGATGCTTGATGCTTGAATATGTTGGATGTTGTGTTGTGTTGCTAATATGCAGTTGTCATTGATGTCAACACTATTAGCATTGTTGCATTAGAAGTTGTATATGTCAAGGATATTGAGAAAATTGTAATAAGAAACTGTGCTACAGGTTGTCAGTGGTGAAGTGAAGTTCTTTCTATCAGTGTGCTTAGTACGCTGCTATTCAAAGTTTTTGGAATAAAGGGTTTCTTGTTGAGTATATCTAGTTTATCCATATCAAGTTATAGAGATCCGCACAAAGATTTGATCAAGTTATGAATATTTGTATTCTAACAATTTTTTTGTTACTTCAATTTGTGTTCTTGAATGAAGATCATGCGATTCCAGTAAGTTCAGTTGTTGCAGATGCTTCTCTGATACACCATGATGCTTGTGGATGTTTCTATTTCATGCTCTATCTATGTTGCACGCCCACATTGATCATTGTGCTCGTGATCTGAGATTTTCTCTTGCGTGTTCATGTTTTTCATGTTCTTGGCCAACAAGGTGTTGAAGTGTGTTGTGGATCTTTGAGGAGTAATTAATTGAAGTGGTTTGTTTTTTAGGATGTTATTTTCAGTCTTCACTTTTTTTTGGCCAACCTTGGTTGATTCACATGAATAATCTTTATTGATTTGGGCCGATTTTTTATATTCATTTTATTACTTCTTTGGAGCTAACTTTTAGTGATGCACTTTCTTGTTGCGGATATATAAGACTGATTATTTTATCATTTGAGTGTATGTGTATGTGTGTGTGTGCGAAGTGTAAGACTCTTGTGTGCAAATAAATTTTAGATCATTCGAAGGCAGAGCAGAGAGTGAAGAAGAGTAAAGAAGTGTTCATGTGCTTAATCAAAACTATAACCAAGCATTAGCAGATGCTAATTTTCTTAGTTCAAAGTCTGATGGATTTAATTAGAACCTTTCTATAAGACAATTTGAATTCCTTTGGGCAGTAAGCCTATTTTGTATTTGAGCAGTGAGCTCTAGGCAATGTGCCTAAATGCATGTAAATTCCTGGTGCAGGAGCACCCTTGATGCAATTTTAAGTTATATTGTGAAACTTTGGATTTTTCTTTGTTTTGGATTTATTGATGTAAATAAGGTCATTTGAGACCATACTAAGTGGTTTAGGACCATTTTTGGTCATTTGGTGAAATTTAGGGAAATATTGTAAAAATTGTAAAAGCTACTCAAGAAAGTTGTCAAGTAACTTGTCAAAAAGTGTCATTAAGGTGTTTTGTCAACAAACTAATCAAAAGGTGGTTGAAAATAGTTTTTTTTGGTTGGAAATGTATAAATACACCCTCCAAAACTTGAATTGGTGGTTGGATACATTATTTTTGAAGTTTGATGAATGGAAACCTCAAACTTTGTGTGCATTTTCTGATTCTTACATTGTTTTCAAGCTGAAGTTGTGCATTGTATGGCCTAGTATGGATTCATATCATGAATTATCATATATATATGGAAATATATTTGTTTCTAGTTTACAATTATTTTCGTCTCATTTATTTTTATTGAGTTTTGTGGCAGATATGACTGTTTTCCTGAGACTACCCTATTCTAACAATATTGTGCAGAATTTACAGTCTGAAAAATGTGATGGTACGGATTGTACAGTCTATAGTTTGATCTTAAAATAAATATATTTTGTTTCCATGTGAATATAATTTCATTTGCTTCAAGTCTTATAAAATTTCATTAATATTTGAATAAGTTATGACCATTTTTGTGAGGGCAGGTCTGAACCCTACCTAGGGTTTGCAGTTTTGGAGAAAATGCAATAACTTTCTTTTCCACTATTGGATCTTGATAAAAATTGGAGGAAAAGTCTATAACTATTTTATCTTCAACCTCACTAAAGTGATTTTCTTAATTATTTGTTTTTTGGAAGTTATAAATGATAGTTCGTTGCATTAAATTGTGGGCTACCATGGTAATGTTTCCAATGTGATCTAGAATGCACTTAATCATTGTTTGAGATGAATCAGTTTATGAAAGTTGTCAAGTGAATCAAGTTTTTTGAATTTTTTTCTTTGTTGATGATTTCTCAGTTTTTTTATTGCAAATTAATTCAATAATTCCTAAGAGAAATAATTTTGTATCATTTCTTTAAATGATTGGTTGAGTTGAATTGTGATCCTCCTAGCTCAGCATCAAATTGGTATCGGAGCATTGTAAGGTCTGGGTAGAGGAAGAGTTTGTGGTTGTGGTTGTGGTTGTGTATGTGTGTGTAGGTTGAGGAAGGAACCTAATTTCCTAGGTGAGGCAAAGTGAAGTGGAAGCAATGAGAGAGTTGCTTGTGAAGATGGATTTTTTGAGAATATGTTGGCAAGCTGAGGATGCACAAAGAAGGAAGAAGAAACAAGAAGAGAGGAAAACAAAAGAGGAAAAGGAAAAGAAAAATAATGATAAAAAATCTAGGCAAGCACAAGAGGAACTTAGTACTTAGATAGAAAGATTTTAGCAATTGTATAGAAAATCACAAAGTTGGCATTTGATAGTGAAAGAGAGAGTTGTGTGGCCCATCAAAACAATTATTCAAAGAAGGAAAAGACAAGCAAGGATGGCAACAAATGAGGCAGAGGTAAAGTTTGCTAAGAAAAGTAAGTTACAAGTTGAGATTCATGATATTCCAATTGTGTTTGTTGATGAACATATTGATGTTGAGATAAATGATATGGTTGTTGTTGGTAATCAAGTAGTTGATGAAATTTTTTCTGATGAACAAGTAGAGAAGGTTGTTGATATTGATGATAAAGTTGGTATTGATACTCAAGATGTTGTTGATAATTGGGATGTTAATAAAGATGTTGCAGATTTGTTTGATAATGAGGTGTATGCATATTTTTAAGGGTATGATGCAGGTTATGGTTATGGTGAACATGTTGTTATATGTTACTCTAATGATGAGAATGAAGATATAGATGATGCTACTAAGGTACATACATAAGAAGTGGACTTTTGGAACATGAAGATGAGAGGTTGCTAGAGAAGAGATGGTATCAGAAGAAGAGGAAGAAGGACCCATAGATAATTTACAAGATGAAGGATAGATTGCAAAAGAACGAGAAGACTAGGAAGGAGCATATCAGCTTTCAAGAGGACATGAATTTTCTTTTCTTTAGGAGTATGGTGCAGGAGCACCCTTGATGCAATTTTAAGTTATATTGTGAAACTTTGGATTTTTCTTTGTTTTGGATGTATTGATGTAAATAAGGTCATTTGAGACCATCCTAATTGGTTTAAGACCATTTTTGGTCATTTGGTGAAATTTAGGCAAATATTGTAAAAATTGTAAAAGTTGCTCAAGACAGTTGTCAAGACACTTGTCAAAAAGTGTCATTAAGGTGTTTTGTCAACAAACTAATCAAAAGGTGGTTGAAAATAGTTGGTTTTGGTTGGAAATTTATAAAGACACCCTCCAAAATTTGAATTGGGGGTTGGAGACATTATTTTTGAAGTTTGATGAATCGAAACCTCAAATTTTGTGTGCATTTTCTGATTCGTATATTGTTTTTAGGATGAAGTTATGCATTGTACAGCCTAGTATGGACTCATATCATGGAGTATCATATATGGATGGAAAGACACTTGTTTCTAACATTATTGTGTAGAATTTATAGTTTGAAAAATGTGATGGTATAGATTGTACAGTCTATATTTTGACTTGAAACTAAATAGATTTTGTTTCTGTGTGAATTTACTTTGATTTTCTTCAAGTCTCATCAAATTTAATTAATATTTGAATAAGTTATGAGAATTTTTGTGAGGGAAGGTTTGAACCCTACCTAGGGTTTGTAGTTTTGGGGAAAATGAAATAACTTTCTTTTCCACTATTGGATCTTCATAAAAATTGGAGGAAAAGTCTATAACTATGTTATCTTCAACCTCACTAAAGTGATTGGCTTAAATATTTGTTTTGTGTAAGTTATAAATGAAATTTCATTGCATTAAATTGTGGGATACCATGGCAATGTTTCCAATGTGATCTAGAATGCACTTAATCATTGTTTGAGATGAATCAGTTTATGAAATTTGTCAAGTGAATAAATTTTGTTGCATTTTTGTCATTTTTGATGATTTCTCAGTTGTGTTATTGCAAAGTAATTCAATAATTCCTAAGAGAAAGAATTTTGTATCATTTCTTTGAATGAGTGGTTGAGTTGAATTGTGATCCTCCTAGCTCTGCATCAATTCCCCATTAATAATTCCTTATACTTTTAATAGGGTATAATATTGTGGACTGACCTCCACTATGGTTTTCCCCCTAACAGGGTTTCCACGTAAAAATCTTGTTGTTATGTTTGATTCTAATTTGTTGTTCATTTATGTTTTCATGATTAATAATCAGATCTAAGAATAAGGTTAATAAGTTGAATAGGTTTAATTTTTGGTGACAACTGATTCAACCCCCCTCTCAATTGTTTTCCCTTGTGTTTCCAACAATTGGTATCAAAGCTTGTGGTTCCTTGGAAGAAGTTTAACAACTTGAGGTGATTCAGGATGACAACTTATAAGAAGGATAGTCCTAGATTTGATGGAACAAATTATTCTTTATGGAAGACTCGAATGGAGTACCATTTGAGATGTATTGGTGAACCCTACTGGAGCATTACAAGTAATAGATATGTTATTCTATAGAATGGTCCTACTACTTCTAAGATCAGGGATGTTGAGTATAATATCAGGGCTAAGGAGGCATTGTTGAGTGCTTTGACTGATACTGAGATGAAAAATGTGATGGTTCTAAAGACTACTTATGAGATTTGGAAAAAGTTGGAAACCTTGTATGAAGGTGATGCTAATGTGAAGATTGCTAAGCTACAAAGTTTGAAAGAGAAATATGAAAAATTGAAAATGGGTGATGATGAGAATGTTACTACTTTCATGCAAAGAGTAAATGAACTTGTATGTGGTATCAAATGTACTGGTGGATAGATAGACAAATCAGAAATTATTGCTAAAGTGCTTAGATCCTTGTCTGATTCTTACAAAGTTAAGGCTAGTATTATTGAAGAGCTCCAAACTGTGGCAAATGATACCAAAGATATGTTGATTGGTAAGCTTACTACTTTTTAGTTGAGTGAATTTGGTGATGCACTTCCTAAGGTTGAATTTGCATTCAAGGAAACTACTTCTAGAAGAGATAGACAAAGATATGATCTGGGTGAAGGTTCATCTAGAAAGACATTCAAGTATGAGGATGAAATGAGACAACTTGATGAAGAAGAAAGAGAGCTTGAAGAACTTGAAGCATTGATTGTGAGAAGAGAAGCTAGAGGACAAGGTAAGTATAAAGGAAAGTTACCTATTAAATGTTTCTCTTGCAATAAGATAGATCATTTTGCATCAAGGTGTCTTGAGAGAGTTTCCAAGATAAGATTTAACAAGCCTAAATTCCAAAAGAAGTGTTACTATGCTACTAATGAAGGTGTGTTAGATGATGAATCTGACAAAGGAAATGTAAGTGAAGATGAATTTGTGTTTATTGCTATCAAGTAAAATAATCTTGTGTCTACTTAATCTGCTAGTTGTACAAATGTGGAGAAAGACCTAGCTAGTTGACTTGAAGAGAAAGATGAATGGGTAATTGACAGTGGTTTTTGTCATCATATGACAAGAGATAAAAGTAAGTTTGTGAATTTGGAAAAGTATGATGGTGTTGTTGTGAGATTTGGTGATAATATAGCTGGTATGATCCATGGAAGAGGATTCATTTCTCTTGATGGTAGGCATAATACTAATGATGTCTTGTATCTTGAAGGCTTGAAGCATAATATTTTAAGTGTTTGACAGATGGTTGATAAGGGATACAATGTTTAGTTCATGGATGGTAAGTGAAAAATATTGGGAAATTCTGGAAATGTGATTGCATCAGGTACAAAAATAAAAGGTAATATTTTCCACCTGAGTGTTGTTAGTAAAAGTTTTTTGATTGGTAAAATTGATGAAAGTTGGTTATGGCATAGGAGAATGTGTCATGTTAACTTTGATAATATTGTCAAGATAAGTTCCACTAAGGTTGTGAGAGATCTTCCTAAGCTAATGAAACGTACTAATGCCATATGCAAAGAATGTCAGTTAAGAAAGAAAACAAGAATTTCATTTTGAAGTAAAAAAAAAATCAAATGGATTGTGGGATCTTGTGCATACTGATTTGTGTGGTCTTGCTAGAACTAGAAGTTTACAAGGATATAGGTATTTCATGTTGCGTATTGATGACTATTAAAGGATGATGTGGGCTACTTTCTTAAGGGAGAAATATGAAGCTCTAGAAAAGTTCATGATCTTTAAGGCTATGGTTGAGAAAAAGACAGGTCTAAAGATTAAATGTCTAAGATTAGATAGAGGTGTTGAATTCACTTTCAGTGAGTTTAATTCTTTTTGTGAAGAGCATGGAATAAAGAGATAGTTATCTGCACCGTGGACCCCTCAACAAAATGGAGTAATGGAAAGGAAGACCAAAAAAGTTCTAGATGCTACTAGAACCATGATGTTGGAAGGAAATGTACCTCATATCTATTGGAGAGAAGCTGTGAGTACTATTGTGTACACACTTAATTGGGTACAAATCAAAGGTGATATTGGTAAGACTCCTTTTGAGCTATGGACTAGTCAAAAACCTACTGCTAGATATTTCAAGATCTTTGGAAGCAAGTGTTATATCAAAAGAGATGAAGATATAGGAAATTTTGATGCTAGGAGTGATGAAGGAATCTTTATGGGTTACACTACTAAAATTAAGGCCTACTCGTGTTACAATAAGAGAATAAAGAAAATGGTTGAAAGTGAAAATGTTAAGGTTGATGAAGACATAGCTGCACTATCCAGAACCTACAGATATGATTTTGATGATCAAAATGACAGTACAAACAAAGGTCATAATTCAAGTCAAGACCAAATCATTCTGGTGAATCAAGAAGATCAAGAGGAAGGAGGAACTAGTGGAAGAACAAAATAGAGACCAGAAGAGCTTGAAATTGAAGAAAATTCTAAGAAGACTCCAAGGTATGTAAGGTTGAATCATTTAGAACAAATTATTGATGATAAGAACAAAGGTGTCTAGACTAGGATAAATATTGTAGAAGAATATTGTTTGATTTCAAAGATCGAGCTTAACAATGTGTGTGAAGCATGCAAAGATGAACATTGGGTTGAAGCAATGAAATAGGAACTACAACAAATTGAGAAAAATGATACATGGATTCTTGTTCCTAGACCTAAGGATAAGAATGTAATTGGAACTAAATGGGTCTTTAGAAACAAACTGAATGAACAAGGTGAAGTGGTTAGAAACAAAGCAAGACTAGTATGTAAGGGATATTCATAGATGAAAGGTATTGATTTTGAAGAAACCTTTGCCCCTGTTGCTAGAATTGAAGCTGTGAGATTGTTTCTTTCTTATGCTACTTACAAAGACTACAAAGTTTATCAAATGGATGTCAAGTCTGCTTTTATAAATGGAAAATTGGAAGAAGAACTATATGTTGAACAACTTGATGGATTCCAATTGATTGAATATGGAGATATGGTTTTTCGATTGAAGAAAGCATTATATGAAATCAAAAAATCCCCTATAGCATGGTATGCCAAATTGGATAAGTACTTGGTGAATCTTGGATTTAACAAAGGTACTGCTAATAGTAATCTGTATTTCAAGAATGATGATAAAGATTTGATTGTGGAAGTTTTTGTTGATGATATCATATTTGGAGGAGATGATAACTTGTGTATGAATTTTTCTAATGAGATGCAAAATGAGTTTGAGATGTCAATGATTAGACAGATGAAATTCCTCTTGGGATTACAAATTAATCAGTTAGATAAATGGATCTTTATATCTTAGTCCAAGTATGTGAAATAATTGCTAAAGAAATTTGGTATGGAAGATTCAAAGCAAGTTGGTACACCTATGGTGACTGAATGCAAGTTGAAAACTGACGATGATTCTCTGAAGGAAAATCATACTAGATACAGGTCAATGATTGGTGGATTGCTTTATTTGACTCAAACTAGGCCTGATATCATGAATGTTGTATGTATTGTTGCTAGATTTCAAGTTGATCCTAAAGAATCTCATGTGACTATTGTGAAGAGGATTTTTAGATATTTGAAGGGGATAGTTGATTTTTGTTTATGGTATCCTAAAGATGATGATCTTACTTTGAGTTCCTTTACTAATTTTGATTGGGTAGGAGATGTGAATGAAAGGAAAAGTACTAGTGGTGGAGCACTTTTCTTGGGAAAGAAGCTAATTTCATGGTTAAGCAAAAAATAGAATGCTATTTCTTTATCTACTGGAGAGGAATAATATATTGTTGCTACTAATAATTGTACTCAAGTACTGTGGATGAAATAGATGTTGAAAGATATCAAAATTATGTATGATGAGCCTATTGCTATATTCTGTGATAACTCAAGTGCTATTAACATTTCTAAGAATCTAGTACTACATTCCAAGACCAAGCATATATCTATCAAGTTTCACTTTTTGACAGAGAAATTAAGTGAAAAGGAAGTTATATTGGAGCATGTGCCTACTAAGGAGAAGATTGTAGACATATTTACCAAGTTTTTTCCTAAGGATACTTTTGAGTATCTCAGAGGGAAGTTAGGGGTGATTACCCCTCTTAATTAGAACTAAGGATGCATTGATTTGCATCAATCTGTGCATTTCATGATCATATTTTGATTGGGATTGATGTTGTGGTGCCTGCTACTTAGGGGGAGTAGTCAGATGTTCAGATGTTTAGGCATTCATATATGTGGTTTAGAGCCTCTATAGAAGAAATTATTTCCATTCATGTCAAAGGGGGAGAAGAGCAATGCGAAAAATATTTGTGGGGAGAAAAGTTGAGGAAAAAAGAGTCAAAACCTAAGGGGGAGTAAGTGTAGTTGTGTTGATAGTATTTTTCACATCATGTGTTGCCATCAATGCCAAATGGGGAGATTTTTGGATGTTGTGTTTTTTTGCTGATATGTGGTTGTCATTGATGTCAACACTATTAGCATTGTTGCATTAGAAGTTGTATATGTCGAGGATATTGAGAAAATTGTAATAAGAAGTGTTATAGGTTGTCAGTGGTGAAGTGAAGATATCTTTTTTGGTGTGATCAATACGCTATTTTTCAACGGTTGTGGACTAAAGGGTTTCTTTATGAGTAAATCTAGTTTATCCATGTCAAGTTTCAGAGATCCACATGAAGATTTGATTGAGTTATGAAGATTTGTATTTTGGCATTTTTTGTGTTACTTTAGTTTGTGTTCTTGGATGAAGATCATGTGATTCTAGAAAGTTCAATTGCTACAGATGCTTCTCTAATGTTTCATGATGCTTGTGGATGTTTCTAGTTCATTCTCTATCTATGTTGCATGTTTGCATTGATCGTTGTGCTCATGATCCAATATTTTATCTTGCATGTTCATGTTTTTCATGTTCTTGGACGACAAGGTGTTGAAGCGTGTTGTGGATATTTGAGGAGTAACTAATTGGAGTGGTTCATGTTTAAGGATGCTATTTTCGGTCTTCACTATGTTGTGGTTGACCTTGGTTGATTTGCATGAATAATCTTTATTGATTTGGGCCGACTGTTTATATTCATTTTATTATGATATTGGAGCCGACTTATGGTGATGTAATTTCTTGTTGCAGATATATAAGAGCAATTTTTTTATCATTTCAATGCATGTGTATGTGTGTGTGTGTGAAGTGTAAGTGTCATGTGTGCAAATAAAGTTTAGATCAATTGAAGGAAGAGTAAAGAGTGAAGAAGAGTGAAGAAGAGTGAATAAGTGTTCATGTGCTTAACCGGAACTGTAACCAGGCATTAGCAGATGCTACTTTTCTTAGTTCAAAGTCTAATGGATTTAATCAGAACCTTTATGTAAGATAGTGTGTCTTCCTTTGGGTAGTAAGCCTATTTTGTATTTCAGTAGTGAAATCTAGGCAGTGTGCCTAAATGCATGTACATTCCCCATTCATAATTCCTTATACTTTTAATAGGGTATAATCTTGTGGAATGACCTCCACCGTGGTTTTTACCCTAGCAGGATTTCCACGTAAAAATATTAGTGTTATGTGTGATTATGATGTGTTGTTCATTAATGCTTTCATGATTAATGATCATATCTAAGAATAAGGTTAATAAGTTGAATAAGTTTAAGATTTGATGACAACTGATTCACTCCCCCTTCTTAGTCATTTTCCCTTGTGTTTCCAATAGAATAATTCTCTAAAACACTTGATAATCATCTCGTGAATGCACTTATAAACTCTTGAATGCTTCCTTGATCACAAATTTTCTATAATGCATGAACACTTGAAAGCTTAGGATGATCTTATGAATGATTAGGTGAAAATGAGTGAAAGAAACTTGTATTTATACTTTTTTATGCCTAATTTCCAAAAATTACAACACTACAAGTTGACATCAGATCTAGGAGAATAAAATACTGCAAATAATTTGAATTAAATTTAATTTTGGGCCACATGGAACTCATACACTAAAAGTGGCATATGAGTCCCATTAGGCTTAACTATGGGGCACATTTTCAAAAATGGTTAGAATAATGCAAAATCAAAATCAGGATCCAAAAACCTAGGTGTGACTCATATGCCCAAGGTGGCGTATGAGTCACAAATCACTAAATCTAGGCCACACAACCTAAAAACACCTGAATTATGATTGGATGTTGATTTATGTTGGGATTATCCTTAAAAGATGCATTAATTAAGGCTTGTGGATGCAAAACAAGGGCAAATAAGGGATAAAGAAGCCTAGTTATTTATGAAAACCATAGAAAAGTGTGAAAGTGTGGTAAAACACTTTACAACACCCTAAATAAGGTACAATTAAGTTCATTTATCTCATAAGGGCCCAAGAATTAATGTGAATGCGTCAAACACATTACAACACTAAATCAAGGAAACATTATTCTTAATTTAACAAAGAGGGCCCAAACAAGTAAGGAAAAGTACAGGGATACTATTTTCATTGCCAAATTTAGCCCCCACTTTATTAAGAGGAGTAAATTGCTTCAAACTTACACTAAGGTGGACAAAATCACATCAAGAGTGTTCCAAGTGCACTAATGCTGGTAAGATAGGATGACAATGATCAAGAGGGGTGATCAAGCCCCCGAGATTAGAATCCTACAACAAACCAAAATAGATAGAAAAGAACACACATGAAAATGATATAAAGAGAAATAACAAGGCATGAGCATACACTTCCAAAGACAAAGACAAAAGATAAAAAAAAAAACAAAAGAGGTGGATGGATCAAGCTTCGACCATTTTTCCAAAATGATGTGAATCAAGGCTAGCTTGTTTGTCTGAAAATGCATGCTCACTCTGAGGCAACATAAATTTAGGCCATTTGTAGGGTGAGTAATCAAAAAGGTGAGAAACATATACATGTGGTTAGTATGCACTCACACACACATGTGAGTGGCTATGGGACAGTCATGGATTGGATCAACTTCTCATCCAAGTAGACCAAAGTTATACCTCTTGATAACTTTGATAAGGTGTCACACAATAATGAGCTTTCAGATTCATGAAACAAGCAAATCTTCATATGCTTGGAACATGAAAAAACAAGATGACTCCATAGGCAAGCAAAGTGTGTTATGCAAGGTGGCCATATAACCAAAAATGTAAATGCAAAAATAGAATAAGGAATATTCAAAGGAGTCTTTCTTAGTTCATGTAGGGTCTTAACTTATGGAACATTGTTCCTAATGTCTTCGAGAGAGGACCAATCAAAGAATAAAGGATTCACAACTTAGGGGATGTAGTGTATCACATCAAGCCAAGGCATTTGTAGGATCATCATGGAAAAAATAGGCCCTTAAGTGGCAAAAAAATTAGAAAAATTAGAGTTAGGAAAATTGACGTAAAAAATTGAATAAGTTATCTAAATTGTTTCAAAAATATATAAGAATAGAATCTGTAGAAAATTGAATGTTGTTTCTAAACTACTAGGTTTATTTAAAAAATAAAAATCTATTTGGTGAAAATTTGAAATTTCAATGCAGAGTACTTAAATTTTAGGGAAAAATAAGAAGTAGGTGTCTTTCTGACCACCATAACCAAAATAAAATGATAATATTTTTTTATAATATTTTATATATAAGTAGAGGACTCATGTCCCAATGTGATGCATATTTTTTATAATTTTTTCCAAGTAAGTAATTAATTATGAATTTCTTATTACAACTTTAAAAAATATAGAACCTTGTATGTCTAACCACCTTAACTTGGTCAAAACTTCATGAAATTCATTTTTGTTTTGTTTTAATCCTATAGTATGTGAAGCATATAATGTGACACATGTTTCAAATTCAAAAATGTGATATCGTTTGAAAGCTATAGATGTTTTTCAATCAACCTATCAAATAGGACTTTAGTCATAATTCAAATAGAAAATGAATAACAATTATTTATTAAATTCAAAGTAAAGCATAATTTATATTGGTGGAAAGCTGAGAATCTCCTTTAAAAACCCTTTTCATTTCATAAATTTTGGGTTAAAAAAGTTGTCAACCACATACCCTACAAATACCCATCATATCGCCACTTTTTGGCCCATCATGATTCAGTACATACCCACCACTAAGAGGAATGTAATATGCTTAGAGAGATCACACTCTAGAAGGACAACAAACCTAATTTCATTACAAAGAAAAAGACACATCGCATGAAGCAAGAAGAATACACCATGAAACATGAAATGAAAAATAATAATGCCAATGTAGGCCCCCACTTTAAAGAAATTTCTAAACACCATGTTTTGAGCAATTACTTTAAAGTAGCAAATGATAAATGCTAGAAATAAAGAGGATATAAGAGCTTATTTGGAAATCCCTCTCCCAAGTCATATGTTTCCAAATAAAGTTACGTCATGCAAATGGAAAGAGAGGGGTTGCCCCCAAAATGAAACTCCAAACACATGAGGGATCTATGGATTTGGGGTTAGTATATTCTTACTACAATATTTAGAGAGCTTGAAACTATCATCATTCCCAAATACTCATAGAACTGAAACAATGACACAAAGAGAGCAAAAAGAATGAAAAGCCTTTCGGTTCAACATGGAAGAAAAATGAATGTCTTGATACATTACATCATCCCAAAAATGAAAAAAAAAGACAAAGAAAAGATAAATGAAAATATTTTGGGTCAACATGGAAGAGTCATGAATGTCTCGATGCCTTGCATCATCCCCAAAAGGAAAAAAAAAAAAAGTAAAAGATACAAATAAATATTTCGAAAGATTTATGACAAAGAGAAGAATGAAGGTACAAATAGAGGAATGTCAAAAAGAGAGAAGGATACATCAAACAAAACATCACAGGGGATCACATTACATGCATGCAATCACACAAAAGAAAAACAAAAGAAATACTAGTAAGGCACATGCAAGTCAAACTATGAGTAGGTCGTTTACATCCCAATCATGTTCATCATATACCAAAGGTGGAAAACTAGCCAAAGGGACAATAGAAAACACTGAACTAGGCTCATCACTAGGTTTAGCACTCTTGTTAGGAGAATTCTCATTTAAGCTCATAGAAGAGGAAAACAATGTATTCAATTCATTATGCCATCAATATTTACAATCTCATCATCATCATCATCTAAGTTAATCACAACAGGAGGGTGAATGATAATGTATAAAGAAGCATTTGGCTCCTGTTGCGGTATAATATCTTTTTGTTTCATTGAAGGGGGAGACTCGTCATTCATTACTTTAGTCAAGTTTAGATCTTGATTTTATTTTTTTATTTCTTCATTTAATCTTTAAGCAAGGGCATGACATCTATGCCTACACTCTCTATTACCTCTATTTATTTTAGTTTTATTTTCAAGTTATGTTTGTGTATGATTTAAAGCAGGGAGGAAAAACCTTCAATAATCACAACTAAACCTAACTCAACCAAACTTCAATCACAAAAACATCAATTTGTTGTTCTACTCATAATCGTCTCTCATTTCCTTATAGTACTCCAGCTAGTGAAAATTAAGCATATCTTTCCAAACACTCATCAAATCCACAAGCGGAATTGCATTTCAGATACCCATTATACCATGTCTCAACATATCTCAAAAGTGCATATGGTTGTTTCAAATCAATACCCTCAAGTAATTGTTGCTACACTGTCCTAGGACCCCAAATAGGTCACTTTTCCAAAGAAACATCAAGGAATTCTTCAATCACACTTCCAAACCCTATTCCAACACCTTCAAAAAATTTCAAAACCATAGAAACAACAACTTTCATTAGGGGAACAATCACCAATTCACCAATTCACCAAAACAATAAAACCCTTGTTAAGCCATTTTCTTGCTTGAAACAAGGAGGGTTTATTGAAAATCAATACCTCAAGCCCTATCTCACCTTATCCCTACCTCAAACACATCAAAATATTTCTACACATGCTTAATAAAACATCTCCCAGCCTTAAGCAATGCAATTTCACCGAACTGCAACTTCTAGCCATCCATTTTGAGCCAAAAACTCATGAAAATCACTTAGGGTAGCAATCAAAACCCATCCAAATGCCTTTCTTGCTCCCTAAAGCCATTCTGACACCTTAATATACCCTAGGGCACCCATTCCACCAAATTTATAACTAAAATAACGGTGGAATGGGTGATTAGTTCATTTTGAATACTTTCACACCCATAAATAGGGTGTTCAAACCCGCCTACATAAAAAACCTTCAAACTACCACTATACTCAATGAAAATCTACCCAATCAGAACAAAATTGAAGAAGAGTCCTTCCACTATCAATTACAATTCATTTCATATCAAATGAAGGACATACAGGGCCATGCAATGGAATAGAGCAGAAATTTTTAGGAAAATACACAAAAAAATTCAATGCAAAATAGGAAATTTTATTGTTTCAACTTCTCATACAAAACTCCTTGAACCTTGTGTTGAGCCTTCTTTAGGAATATTTAAACTCTTCACACCAAAAACTGACCGAATCAATAGATTCAACTACCATTTGAACCTCTTGACCATTGGTATTCCTTTATTTTGCATTTTTTTGCACTTTTACATAACATCATTTGCATAAATTGCAACATTAACAACATTGTCTCAAAATGACTCAACTAACATGACTAATGGTCTATTATGACCTTATTAGACAAAATAAAACTTAACACCCTAGAAAACTATCATTAGACTTTTCTTGACCAAATTTGTAAAATGAACTTGGTGCCCCTCCACCATACACCTGACCTGAAAAAGATTCCAAGTCCCTTGGAAATTGAATTACAGCTTGTCCACACTTGAACACTTCATCTCCTTTATCTTCAAAAACTCTTTCACTTGGTAATCCTTTCCAAAAATTTAGGTACTAATGGTGTGCATCATTCTTTGCACCATTGACCTTGTTGCCATCTCGATATTGCTCCAACCTTGCAAACTGACCTGATGAATATCCCATGACCTTTCTCTCAACTAAAACTGATGCTAAACTAACCTTCATTTCCGCAAACTTACCTTTTCCATTCTTCCCATGGACTATCTTCTTCTTAAATCCTATTGCACACTTGAATTCATTCACTTTCCTTTTCCTTTCACCTTGATTCAATCCATCTTCTTCCTTCATCTCTATCCTCAAGTTCTCTACCCCTAGTATCACTATGTTATCAAACTTACAAACCACTATCTTGATAGTATTTAACTGCCCTCTAACCTCTTTTACAATCAAAGGACAAAGGAATGTTCCTATCACAATCTTGTCATGATTCTCTAAAAAAAATTTCATATCCACAATCAATTCATCCTTGACCTTCTCTTTATCTGATTTTGACATCAAACCATCATCTTTTCCAATCAAAATAAAATTACTCTTTACTTCTATCATCTTAGTACCTGTTGGATCTCAAAAATGTAGGTTACAAATCCTAAGAGGATTTCAGGCTCTATGATAAGATTTGCAATGTTTTTTAACTAATGAATGGAGTTATCCTATGTGGTTGATGACTCCCTACACTTCAGGATCTGCTAAACCTATGTAGGTAGACCTTGATAGCTAAAGCAGATTTAGAGTTGTATGACTTAATTAAATTTATGAATCTATCCATAGTGGCATAAAGTGTGAAATAGATGGAAGCTTGATGAATACTTTACTTCTAATGTAATAATTGAGAATTTATAATATGAAAGTGGATAAGTAATGTATGAATGAGATGGACCAATGCTCTATTGGGTAGGTAGAGTCAATGAAGTTCTATAACAAGTGGTTGGTGTTGGTTATAATCCTAGTTGTTTGGCAATTTTTTTTGTTTATACTTTGTATAAACATGCAAGTATGTGATTGAAAGACTCTTCTTATTGATCCAATTGATCCTATCAAGTTACTATGATTTATTAAAAGGGTTTTAATCCTTTCTTGATGGAACCAGTTAATAGAATCACACAATGATACCAAATGTGTATTAATAAATAAGTTTAACCTTAATTTGAATAACAAGATAACATCAATGTGGAGACAGTATGACAATCTTGTCAATTACCTAACTCTTGTTATTGATCCAAATGTTACTCCCAAGTTACTATAATCAATTAAAAGGATTTTAATTCTTTGATAGAAACCAATTAAATTTACCACACAACAACAGTAAATGTGTTTTGATGAAATTGAAATATCAACTTGGATACACAACTTCAAATAACAGGGAAATAGCAATGTGGAGACAACCAATAATTGCTTCAAATCAACAAACAATAGTTACTGATATTGAGTCATGAAAAATTAAAGATATTCCATTGATTTCTCCCAAAATTCATGCATGTATCATGGTCCATAAAGTATAATCTATATGATAAATATTCTAAAAAAGTATTTCTTGTATATCTCCTATTTTCTCCCTATTCACTCCTGCTATCTAATCATTACATATATAGCTTATATATCAATGTTTTGAAGAGTGTGCACCTCTTCATAGATGTCTTTTGAAATTAACATTTAAACATTAACAAATTAAGCTCTAGTGAGCCATAAATGAAATTTTGTTATGTGATCTAAATAATATTGTCTCAAGTGAGTGTCAACATCTTCTGAAGCATTCCTTGCAGCTATCTCCATGATCACCATTTTCTCCAAATGCTCACACACTTCATCCAGTGCTGACACCTTATTCTTGGCTACTTCCAAGGCTCCGTGCAATATCAACCTGCATTTTTTCATCCATTTGTTATGGTTGTAACTATGGGAAATATCTAGGTTGTAGATTAATGGCTAAATAAATCAAAACCCAAAGTAATAATGAAGCACAAAGGAGGAAATAAAATGAAAACAAGAAAAATATCACCTTAAGTCTTCAACCTCCATGATTGACCTCCATTACACCTTCTCTATTTGCTGAAATATGAATTTTTCCCTCAGATTTTGAGTGAGCAATATGTGACAATGTCAAGACCAAAGCAAAATGTTGAAGGATTTGAGATGAAATGCAATACTATGAAACCATGCAACTAGTAAGCAACTATGAACTATGACTAAAATATGCCAAAATGCCAAAATTCTAAGATGTCAAGATTTTCTAAGACAAGATTGCATGAGATGTAGATAGCATGAGGTGACAAAATGAGAGCAAAAATGTCATTTTATAGAAAATGTAATTTTGGATGAATGGCCAAGATTGAAGATTGATAAATGCCCTAGAATTAATGGACAAGATTCAATGTGACAACCCACAATTAGGGTTAGGGCAACATTAGGTCAAATTTGAAATGAGTGGACAAGATTTTCCTTCTAGAAGATCAAATCAAGGGTTGACAATGCATGGCACAAAAAAAGAGAGAGCTAGAAAATCAAATAATATTAAAAATTACTTGATTTTTAGAGGAAAAAGGCTATTTTGAATTAAAAATTAATTTAATTCAAAAGGTGGGCTCATGTGATAGTAAGTAATTAATTTGAATTATTTACTAAAAGAGGAAAATTAGAAATTCAGACCAATTTAAATAAATAATTTTATTTAAAATTGAGAAAATGCCAAGGTGGACAATAATTAAATAAATTAAAGAATTTATTTAATTATAAGAATATTTTCAAGAATTAATGACGTATTTAAATAAATAAAATTTATTTATTCAAATAATCAGGAGGAAATTAGTGGACAAGGATAATTAAATAAATTAAGAAATTTATTTAATTATGGAGAGACATTAGACAATTAGCGACGTTTTTAAATAAATAAATGAGATTTATTTATTTAAATAATCAAGATGAATAAAGAAATGAATTAATTAAATAATTATGAATTATTTAATTAATAGTTGAAAATGGGCCAATGGCATAAATATTTCAATTATGTCACGAAGAAAATACAGTGACAATAAAGCTTGCAGGCTTAGGTCATTTTTATGTGTCTACATTTTGTCCCTCTTTATCATAATGTAGCCTATCACATTGTGACAGAAAATTTAGTTAGAAAAATACCCCAGCGAAGATACAGAGTATCTATGCCCCCTTGGGAAAATTTTCAAATTTTGGCCTAGTGACAAAAATTTTTGGAAAGTGTCCTGAGAAGTTAATTTGATGACCAGAAAAGCAATGGCGCAAGCGGCTTTAGATTTTGACATATTTAAGTGGTGAATGGGCCAGTCAAAGGTGGTCAAAAGAGCTTCCAGTAATAAACAGGTTGAAAAATCACATTTTGACCCTATAGATAGGTTAAAAATGGGGTAAAAGTCAATTCATTTTCACACTCACACTTGCAAATTTGGAGATTTCAGAGCAAGGAGAGCATAGGTGAAGATGGTGATTCCAATCATAGAGCACCACAGCTACATCCTCAGGACATTCTGATGGCCAGAGGGTGCAGACCCATCGGTAAGTACTTCGAACCCACTTTGTAATTTTGTCATTTTTCATGCATTTTTAGGATTTTAGGGTAGTTAGGTGAATGTGCCACTACAGATATGAGTTCATGTAAGTCAATTTTGAAGTCACGTTCGATGCATTTGATGTGTTGCGATGCAAAAGCAAAGGGTCTATTAGATTCTCATTTTAGTGTGATGCATTTGCCAAAAGTTGAGATGCATCTTCCATCTTGCAGTGCAAATGATAAGTTCAGTGATGCAATCACAATATTGCAACGCATACATAGAGAAGAGTGATGCATTTATTTTGATGATGATAGATTTGATTATGAAATGATGCAATCAACTGAGGATGAAACATTTGTGATACCAAATGATGCAAGTACCATAGTACGACACAAATGCCAAACTCTAATGTAAATGAAGTTAATGCAATGCATTTGAATTTGACAAAGGCTAACTTAGCTTTAGGCTCACTTTTTTCTCATGTGTAGCTAGATAGATGATAATATTGATTTTCAAGAATGTCCTAACTCTCATTTCTACATGTACAGAAATGACTAGCATTGATCTATATGCGAGAGTTTAGATCATTGACATACGCATTTCGAGACTAGCTGACAAACCAAGAGTGGAGATGACTGATATGACTGGGGTTGTACTATGTCACCTATATGCCCATTACCTAGGCTAATAGGGGACTACTAACAACACTAGTCGAGAGGTGGCACTCTGAGACTTGTTCCTTCCACTTGCCGATTGGAGAGGCAAGGATCACTTTGGAGGACGTGTACCATATTTTACATATTCTGATCTGAGGAGAGTGGGTGGTGTACAATCCACAGCGAGGAGTGCAGGCCATGACAGAGTTGTATGAGGCAGATGATGGCATGGGCCTTGCTGTTGATGGATATGAGATTCGGTGGGAGTACCTTGCAAATCACTACCCATGGTTGGACACCATGTTGTGTACATTAATTATTGGGGTCCTAATTCCAAATCATCAGGGACATGGATTCCCGACCAAATGGGGCGATGTGCTAGTCTAGATGTGGTGGAATAGAGTTGTTTTTTCATAGGAGCCCTATTTAATTGGCATGTTGTACCATCAGTTACATGAGGTCACCTATAGTGTTGGGAGCAACATTAGTTGTGGCACGAGCTTACTTATGATCTAGGCATGGGAGCATATCACCGTGTTTTGGCCATTGATCTAGAGGCCACAACTAGTAGATGGGATGTCATATGTATACTTATATGTGGGAGCCTTGTAGAAAACCAAAGTTGGAGAGATCGACTTCTAGAGACAAAAAATTGACACGATGACGACATTTTTTTGTAGGTCATACATAGATTGTGCGCCATAGGCCGATGAGGCTGATCATTTACCTTTTTTCTGATAGTTCAGATATTTGATTGGACACGCTATTTAGAGCCAACTGATCATAGAAATGTACCTGCCCCAACAGGTTCTTTGATAGTTTGGTGAGCAACAAGGCATGCCTATATGGATAGTAGAGTACACGAGGACATCGCGAGAGCTGGGTTGGGGGCCTACTATATCAATTCCATGTGCACAATAGTAGATTGATGGATTGGTGGCCCGACCATGGGGATGGAGGGGAGTCACAACCGATCCAGGGACAACTCCAAATTATGACCTATGGTGGTAGACTCATAGACCAATTCCCTTGACTAATCCTAATGCACCAGTACCTATTGATCGAAGATCTGTTATCCCTAGGGTGTAGTGAGGAGGTCAGAGAGGTAGGGGGAGAGGCAGAGAGGGAGGCCAAGGATATGGTGGTAGAGGAGATGGCGGGAGAGGTGGCTGGGATGATGAAGGAGATGATGGAGGAGATGGTGGTGGTGAAGGGTGGAGGAGGAGGGGAGGAGATAGAGGGAGACATTCCCAGAGAGTCAAAAAGTGCATGGAGAGAGTGCCATATCTCGAAGGCGTTGGAGGAGGAGGAGAGAGATGAGAGACTAAGATAGGAGGAGGAGGGGAGATAGGAGGAAAAGAGGCAACCAAAGGGAGAGGAGTGACAAGAGGAGGTTATCAAAGAGGAGGAAAAGATGGACGTGCATGTAGGAGAGGAGGCCCTAGAGGTCGAAGGAGGAGAGGAGGGAGTTATTGGGGGTGAGGAGTATACTAGTGATGAGGAGGACATGGATATTGGAGAGGAGATGGACAAGGTAGAGAGGTAGCTTCATGAGCAGATGATCGATGGGGATCCTAAGATAGCTAGAGTACCATTATTAGCACTGGATGCTATAGTGGATCAAAATTTAGCTGACATGTAGAGGAGGTTAGATGAGGCCACGAAATAAATCAGTGCCTTATGAGCAGAGCTCGAGGTGACCCAGGTGGAGAGGGATCAAGCATAGATCTGGTAGCGAGAGATAGAGAGTTGGTGTAGTCAGTTTGCACAGCTATGCACAGGGACAGTTGTAGATGTTTCCTGTGAGTTGGCTAGAGTTAGCACAAGTAGAGGAAAATATAGGATGTTGTATGAGCATGCATTGCTAGTAGATCATAGGGATCTTGGATTGTCTAGATCATCTAGCTAGATAAGGACAGGGTCAAGGAGCAACCGCAGTCATAGCAGCCGCAGCCAAAGCAGTTTGGGTGGATCAACTTCCTTAGGGCACACATTAGGTCACATGTCCCATCATAGGCATTACTCTAGTCATAGGTCATGACATTCATATGAGTCATTAGGATCAGAGCACAGATCAACGCGTAGTTAGCCGCTAGTGATAGATCCATCAACCTCATAGACACATGCTATTGTATCATCAAAACCACATGTTACTGTATAGATGATGCCATTAGTGTTGGTTTTGTCATCCTCACAGACACAGGTTGCTATGCCTTCACAAGTTATGTCAGTTCCAGGTACATGTCATCAGTCACCACACTCTTCTCCATGAGGGGACAAGAAGAGCACAACATAGGGGCATTTTGACATTGTTCTCTTATTATCATGTTTCGAACATTCATGGTTATGACACTTTATATGTTGACTATTGAGCCTATGAGCTCTATTTTTGGGATATCTCATGGCTCTATCCTGTGACATTATATTTTTTTGAGATTATATATGTGATGCAGTTTTGATGCGGCCTATATGCTTTATGTTATGTGATGATGCATTGTGTGTTGATGATGTTTTATGATATGTGCCTATCTGATGATGATTATGATGATGTAGTTATGATGACCATATGATGCCTTATGTGATGTGATTTATGCATTTATGATTCCTATTATGATGTCTTTTATATGATATGACATGTATGCATTTTATGATATTTACTTGTGATGAGATGTCATGATGATGTGATTGTTACTTTATGTCTGTCATGACAATGTTATATTCTAATGATGATGATATGGATGCATAATGTATGATTGCAATGGATTCCATGTTATGATTATGTATGTTGATATATGACTATATATGTGTGGACAATGCAATCCTATGATGTGATATATATGTTTTAATGATATGGATGATGTATGAATCTATATGTTATGTGAATATGTAAAGGCCTACTGCCATGCCTATATGATCATGTATGCACTTATGTTTTGTATGTCAGGATATCATCGTGAGACAAACAAGAGAAGGTAACAAGACAGAAGGAGATGAATGTTAGCATGGAGATCAAACCCTTCAAAACGTTACCATAGGACTTTTAACAATTATTGCTCTTAATCATCATTGGGCAGATTATTGTAATGGCTAACAAACACCATGATATGACATAGATCAAGGTGTGCAAGGTCATACCATGACATAAGACAAGTAGTCATAGACAAGGATTATCATGACTCATACTAAGAGAGCAATTGCCCTAGTCTTTTTTGTCACAACCAACCACAAGCATAAGATAGACAAGAAAGAGAAAGACACGTCATGAAACATTGTTGCTCCTCTAAATCCTGTCGTCAAGACATCCTTGAGGAACTAGCAAGATGATTGTCTAAAAATGATAGGACAAGCCAATCATCATGATATGTCACTGCTTCTCTAAATCCTATTGTCAGGACATGGTGGAGAAACTAGTAACATGATGAAAGATCTAAAGACAAATTATGCCAATATAGTGTTTGCCAAGTGTTTTCCAAGTGTGTCTGAATGTCAAGTGTTTTAATGTCAAGATGTCAGATTTGACGGTGTAGAATGTCAAAGTTGTCAGGTTTGACGATGTCAAGGTGTCGAATGTCAGAGTTTTCCAAATTTAGGAAGGACACATCCTGAATAATGTTTATGTCAAGAGGGTCGATCCTCAAATATCAAGACAATCCCTCAAAATGTCAGATGACAGTGATGATACCTACGAAGGACACATTGTAAGGTATAATTAAATGAAAAAGGTAATCCTTCAGAAGAACACATTTGAAAAAAAAACCGAGAATTGATGGTTTGACCAGTTTTGGCTGAGTATGACTGAAGGTGACTTAATTTGACTTTTGTTGACAAGATTGACTAGTATTGTTGAGGTTGACTGCATGTCAATATTGACATGCTGATGTGATTGACATGTTGATTAAATAATTGTTGAAGTTTGATTTAGGAGTTTGTCTATTTTGGAATAACCCATTTGACTATAATATTTTTTATGTGTGTGCTTGTGTAGTGTCGTGAACCCTAATGGAATAACCTAGTGCAGCCTCGGGGGCTCATCGACAAATGGCCTTGCCTACGTCATACACTCAGAGACTTCATAGTTTGACACGACTAATGACTTTGTCATAATGATCAAAGATTGAGTCATGATTTTTATTTTGGTAAACCTAAAAGGTCTGACCTAATGTCCCAGGGGCTCAAATACGATCCTTTCCTATGTAGAAAATGCATAGAGACAATGTAGTTTGACAAATGACAACGACTGACTGACATGACTGACTCAACAAGATATGACTCTGTTTTTGTGTTTTTTGGATATTTTGAATTTTTTGGATTTCTTCATAATGTTTTTTACTTTTTAGGTCTTTCTTCAGGACTTTTTATGATTTTTATGTCTTTTTTCAAGACTTTTTATGTTTTTTAGGTCTTTTTTCAAGACATTTTATGATTTTTTTTTGTCTTTTTTTCAGGACATTTTATGATTTTTTTTGTCTTTTTTTAGAACATTTTATGATTTTTTTTTGTCTATTTTTTAGGACATTTTTCAATTGGAAGAACCATGTGCGATACCCACTATAGTAGAGTGATAAAGGAATGCCACCAATCAGCTCCCAGACTAGTCAAGTTTGAAGGATGCGTAAACGACATGCTTGGGGTGACAGATGGATGATATGCAAGACTTGATGTCAACCATTGTCAGCCATGAAAGGAATGGCAAGGTCCCACGATGTGGTGACAAGATGGTGATGGAAGGATGATATTTATTATGGACTAAGGTAGATGGAGTGATAGTAGATGGTGGAGCAAAATTGACTACTCATGGCGCCTGTTTGCCAAGTTTTCACCATGGTACTTATCCAAAGTGCTTGTTTACCAGGTTTTCATTGTTGGAAAAATTATTTCTCTTTACTATTTTTTCTAGTTTTTCATTTTTTTGGTGTCACCAAGATGCCTATTTGCCAAGTTTCATCAGGGTGACGATTTTTTATATTTTTATATTTTTTTGTATTTTTATGGTTTTTAGCTAGACTTTCTGATGCTATGTATAGAAATTTCAAAGATGGAGACTGTTAATAGGCTTTGCCAATTATTCACCATCTGGGGTAGATAGGTGATATGCTCTAGAACCAAAAGAGGATGTGATAATGTAAGGACCCAGCCAATTTAGTTTGAACTTTCTAGGTTTTTCTCTATTAGATTGATTCTTGGAATTTTGCATGAGAACCAAGTCACCAATGCCAAACTTTCTAACCATGACTCTTTTGTTGCAATTGTGATAGAGCCAATTCTAATATGCTTGTAAATGATTTAAGGCATTGTTTCCACATTCCTTTAGCATTTACAATTCATGTAGTCATGACTATCTATACTCCTCATCATCAATCAAACCCTTCAGTGAGACTCACAAAGAAGGAATTTCAACCTCAATGGGTAGGATGGCCTTAGATCCGAAGATTAGGGAAAATGGAGTGGCTCTTGTGGGTGTTTGAATGCTAGTGTAGTAAGCCCACAAAGCAAGGTTTAGTTGGATGTTCCAGTCATAGCCAACGTCATTGACTATCTTCTTAAGAATATTGATGATGGTTTTATTGGACACCTTAGCTTGACCATTTTCTTGTAGGTAATATGGCATGGAGAAATGATGTTGGATATGGAATCCTTCACATAACTCATGAACATCTTGATTTTTGAAAGGAAACCCATTGTCTGTGATGATGGATTGGGGTACACCATAGTGGCAAATGATGTAGTTGAGGATGAATTTGGAAATTTGTTTGTTGGTTATGTATGTAAGTGGGATGGCTTCAATCCACTTAGTGAAGTACTCAGTGGCAGTGATAATGAATTTATGGCCGTTGGAAGAGGTAGGATGGATTTTTCCCATGAGGTCAAGTCCCCATTGTGCAAAGGGCCATGGAGAATTAATCAACCGAAGTTCCTGTGTTGGCGCATGAATTAAATCACTATGTATCTAACATTGGTGACATGTATTGACAAACTCAAGTACATATTTTACTATAGTTGGCCAGTAATATCCAAGTCTCATTATCTTCTTTGCTAAAGTATGACCACTTGAATGAGATCTGCATATACCCTCATGTACCTTGCGTAAGGTTGTTCGTGCTTCATCAGTGTCGAGACATCAAAGAAGGATATTTTCAAAGCTATGGCAGTATAGGGTGTCACTAATGATGGTGTATCGGGCGGCTTTGCGGATAAAAGAATTTCATTCATTGTTAGAGAGGTTTGAGGGAAGGGTTTGGGACTTGAGATAGTCCTAAATGTCTTGATACCATGGAGAATCGGGACCAACAAGGTCGCAAACCATATTTGATTTTGGTATGTCATATTTAGGGAGAAAAAGTTGTTCCACCAAGAATTCAAATTGAGGGACGTTGCTTGGAATGTCTAGGAGAGAGAAAATTGTAGCCATTGTGTCTATTACCTTGTTTTATGCCCTCAAAACTTGCTCAAAGTCAGCATGTGGAAATATGTCTGAAAGATGTCAACCATTCATTTGTAAGGCATTAATTTCTCATACTTGGTGTCATAGTCATCATTGACTTGGTTGATGACTAGCTGAGAATCTCCATAAACCTGAAGTGTCTTAATTTTCCGTTTTATTGCTATTCTTAGTCCTATAACAAGTGCCTCATATTTTGCAACATTATTTGTAAATGGAAAAGCAATGCAGAATGACTTAGGGATGGAGTCTCCTTGTGGCATGATAAAAAATATTCTTGATCCTGAGCCATGACTAGTATGAGACCCATCAAAGTATAGCCTCCGAGGTGACTTAGGTTCTGTATGGAATATGGACTCATTAGGAAATTTTGCCACCAATGGGTGATCACATTGCACTGGTGAGTCTACTAGTCAGTCTGCTATCACTTGTCCCTTTATAGCCTTTCATTCTACATATTGAATGTCGTACTCACTCAAAATCATGTCCCATTTTTCTAGACTACCTGTCAATGCTACACGACTTAGAAGATATTTTAGGGGATCAATCTTTGCTACCAGATGTGTCCTGTGATTGAACATGTAATGCCTTACTTTCTGAGCTGTGAAGACAACTGCTAGGAAAGTACATTTAATGGTTGTGTAATTTATCTCATATCCAACCAGTGTCTGACTAATGTAGTAAATGGCCCTTTCCTTCTCATCATGGTTGTTTTGTGCCAATAATGCCCCCAATGCTAAAGTTGTTGCAGAAATGTATAGAATCAAAGGTTTCCCTTTAATTGGTGGCATTAAAATTGGTGGTGACAATAGATAATCCTTGATTAGTTGGAAGGCCTCTTGAAATTTATCAATCCACACAAAGGGGGTGTCTTTGCGAAAGAGATACTGAAATGGTTGAAACTTGTCAGCCAATTATGCTATGAAGTTTTAGAGATATTGCAACCTGCCTTGCAATGTTTTGAGTTCATTTATCCCTTTTGGAGGAGGCATGTCTAATATGGCTTTCACTTTGGTAGGATTGACCTCAATTCCTCTTTGAGAAAATATGTATCCGAAAATTTTCCCTGATGTCACACCAAAGACACATTTCATGGGATTCAGATGGACTTTGTACTCTTCTAGTCTTTTGAATATTTTTTTGAGCACATTCAAATGATCTTTTCATGTCAAAGATTTGGCCAAAAGGTCATCCACATAATCTTCCATTATCTTGTGCATCGTGTCATGAAATATTGTTGTCATAACTCTCTGATATGTGGTACCTGCATTCTTGAGACCAAAAGGCATGAAGTTCCAATAGTATGTAACCCAACGACATGTAAATGTTGTTTTATGCTGATCTTCAAGAGCAATACAAATCTGATTATAACTTAAAAAACCATCCATGAGGGACAACATCTCATATCCTACTATAAGGTCAACTATGATGTCTATGTTTGGCGATGAAAAGTCATCTTTTGGATATGCTTTGTTCAAGTCTCTAAAATATGTGTAGATCTAAATCTGACCATTTGGCTTTGTGATTGGTACAAGACTAGATATCCACTCAACATAGTCTATTTACCATATGAATCCCACATCCAACAATTTCTTAAGTTTTTCTTCGACTAACAGGGCGATTTGAGGATGTTGGACTCAAGGAACACTGAGAGGGGGGGTGAATCAATGTTCCACAAATTTAAACTTTAAATCTAGATCTTAAGCCATTAACAACACATAAACAAAAATAAAGATGCAAGCACATGAATAAGATAATCAAAGCACCATAACACCAATATTTCTACATGGAAACCCTGTTAGGGGAAAAACCACGGTGGAGATTAATCCACAATTTATATACTCTATTAAAAGTATGAAGAAAAGGGAATGCACATGTATTCAGGCACACTACCTAGAGCTCATTACTCAAAATAAGGAAGTTTCATTGCCTTACAAAATTTTAGAGATTACAACAAAAGTTTGAACTAAGAAGATAACATCTACAAATTCCTGGTTTTAGTTCGGGTGAAGATCATAAATCAAGTTATGAACCTTCTGTCAGACTCTACACTTGCTTTTGCTCTGTCACCAAATCATCTTTTGTACCAGCAAAATTTTCACATTTGATTTTCTAATATTTTCATACCCAACTTCTCTACCCTACAACTGCTCTCATATATCTCATACACACTAAATGAATTTTTTGAACTCGCATAAATACCTGCTATCAAGAATTCAAACACTATATGGCGGCTTCACACAAAATATAATATTCTCTACATGTTGGTCAAACCATAAATATTATTTTATGCGTGCCCACACATGTTGGCCAAACCATAGCTAGGACCCAAAACAAAATTATCAAACATAGAAAAAATTAAATAATCATCCCTTATACATATGTGAACATGCTACATTGATCAGGTCAGCCATAATGAACAAATAAACAAAAAATCATTCTATCGTATCTCTTTACTCATACACGGATTAATGAAACATCAAAAAACTTACCAATAAGGTACCATACATGCTTAACAACCTATCCTGTGGATCCACAACACAAGATGATGATCCGGTGAAGCATACAGATTGACATACTAACCTGATTCCCTGTTCTTCATGCTTTGTGTCGGTAAAACACTGTACTTAACTTTAGCTATCGTATGACCAGATTTTGATCTACGGACCACAATAGTGACTTCAGTTGCCATCAATGACAACACTAGAAGCCATACTAATAATCTCCCCGAGCCATATTCCAACAATCTCCCCCTTTGGCATTGATGGCAACACTTAGTGAAAAATGACTAAGTGTCAAAACCAGAGGTACACTTCTAAACTCCAAAATTTCAAAACACAACAAAACACTACTCCCCCTTAGGATGTCAAGGCATTTTTCACTAAATTCTCTCCCCCTTAACATCAATGACAAAAATTTACTACTTTTTCTCCCTTTTTTCTAGTATTCTTACTACACTTCTTCCTTTTTATTTGCTAAAACAAAATTTTATTGTTCTCTCTCTCCCTTTGCTAAATAGAAATTTGATCAAAATTTGGAAAACTATGACTGTTGTACAAATCAAAAAATTATTTTATACTTATTTTTCATCTCTGAAAGGAATTTCTTCCAAGCATCTATATAAATCCCAATAATTATTATCAGACTATTATTTTCTGATGTCTGGTTAATGATCTGAATGAGGGATTCCAGACTTGTAATTGCTTCTTCCAACTTCTCTCCTTTCCTTGGGACTTCAATCAACTGCTCCAATCTGCATTCAGTTTGGTCCTTTACTTTCCAAAAGGTGTCCATAAGAGTGTTTTTGGCAAATTGAATCTTTGCATGCTCAACCTGAAACTCATGAATTATGTTCTTTACTGCTCCATCGTGGTCCTGAACCATATTGTAGTCCTAACCAATTTTATTCAATTCACTTTCAATTTTCTCTAGCTTTACTTTGTATTTTCCAACAACATGAGGACAATGTAGACAATAATTGTAGATGTCATTAGTTGAATTGTTGCATTGTCTCAACACATTCATTTTCTTTTTCAATTTTCTAGGGGGTAGCCTAAACTGCTCCTTCAAGTGAAGGATTATTTCCTCCTCTTTCTTATCATGTGAGTCAGAGGCCACAACTTCCTTAATACACTCAATCAACTCTTAAAGGAATACATTATGTAAACTTTCCAATTCGATGTTATTCTACACAAAGTATCTACCCAGAGTACTCTTAATCAAATCCTTCTCATATGAGGGTTGATCTAACCACATGTCAACAATATTTTGCATTCCATCTTTCTCCTGAACTATTTGTAGTATCTTTGTTTTGAATAGAGTTCCTTCTTCATTTCCTTCAGCTATTGTTTCATCTAGTTCAACTGAATCTGGTTTATCTCTTTGGGTGAATTCGTCAGGGTCTTCATCAAGTATGTCCAAAATTATTTGTTATTTTCCATTTCCCTCAATTTTAGGAGACTTGAGTACTGGAAGAGTATCATCAGTAAACTCTATTTCTCTTTTCTTCTTCCTCTCCATCTTAATAGAAGATGATCCAACTTCAGTTGTTTTTATGGGAAGAGAAATACCAACTACTCCAAATTTTCTTAACAACTCTCTAAAGAAATTTGTATAAACTTGCTCACAATTTTCTAGAGTATTGAAATGCTTAAAAATTTGCTTACAGACTAGTTCACTCTCATTCCATACAACATTATCATTCTATGGCAAGCAATTTAGAAAATACATCATGATACATATTATCAAAGTGCCAAACCTCAAAGGATAATCTATATCCATTGTCAATTGCATGTTCCCCATCAATTGGTCTTTTAGCAAACTACATAGGTCAAAGTCTTGGTCCTCCATTATCATCTTATATGAAATGTAAAATGCACCTATAGAGGTTGATCCTTCCCTATTCTTGAAGAGGATTTTGTATAAAATTCCATATGTAATGTACCTAGTCAATGGATCTTTGATCTTTGAAATTACTAGAGCCCTCTGATATCTTGTTACACTGGTTAGGGTTTCAAATTCCTTATTTTGAATCAACTTCTTCTTTAGAATATCTCCAACATTGCATAACTTAGTTAAATTTCTAATCACTTCATTCGAAATAAGATTGGGTTTGTCAAAATTTAGAGTATCTTCATTCAATCCGCTCAAGATGAACCTAACCACTTCCGCGTTGTCAAAATAAGGAAATTCATTCCAAATGTAAAAAATCCTATGTTTCGCACCTTTGAGCCACTTCAATTCACTGAAATGAAACATATCTCTTGCATCCTTGATCTTCCTACTATTGTATTTATCCAAACTCACAATTTGCTTGATTTGCTTCAGTTTCCATACCGAACAAGGTTTTTCTATTGAGCACAAATTTAGAAATTCTACAAGCAATTGGAATACCTGATGAATTCACCACTAAATCAACTTGAATCCTTAAAAATTATACTCCAGAAGCTCTTTCACTATTCTTTTTCAATTCAAAGTGACAAATAAAGGTTTCAAATACCCTTTTATAGCTTCGCGCACATAACCTTTTGCCACAATAAATGCTCTACCTTAGGAGTTTTGGTTACACTGCTCTCTTAAACAACAAGAGAAGAATCCATATGTAGGCCTTCAAGATCTCAACTTATAGAACAAGTGATCATGGATACATTTGTTAGCTGATGGCACAACTACTTACAACTTCCAGTATTCTGGTGCCAACTACTGATAGGGGGGCAAAGGATTTTACTTGAAGGACTCCCCTTAGGCCGATGGCCTTAGATCAATTTCTGGAGGAATTACTAGAGGGATTACTAGAGGCAGCTTTCGGTATGAGCTTATCAGATTCACTCTTCTTTATCCATGTTTTCCTCATCTGATCTCTTATTTTTCCACAATCACTTTTCCTTTTCCTTTGTCATTTTTCTATGAATTTCTTTCTTAATATACGAGACCTCTTCTATCCATGTTCCTATTTCAGTAGAATCTTGCAATGTGACCAAATCTGTTGCAATTTTAACACACCATATTTCTTTGTATAGGCCATTCATTCCATTTATTTCCCCTTGATCTGCACTGGTTAGGAACATGTCCAAATCTTCCATAGGTGTTGCATTTTACACTCCTTATATTGACAACCATACTTCTACATTCAATTGACTTATGACCAAACTTATTACAACTAAAAAACTAACCAGGAAATGATGGAATGCCTGAATTTACTTTTCTTCTACACTAAGAAGCCATATGACCAAATTTACTACAAGCAAAGCAGTAACCATTAAACTTTTGAGCATTGGATTGTCTTACCAAATACCTTATGCCTTTGTTCATCTGATTTCTTTGTCTAGGATCCTTGTGTTTAGATCCGAAGCTTTCTTCCTTCTCATATCCAAGACCTCACTTATCATTTACATCCTTCTATCCTTTAGTCATCTCATCAAGCTTAACATAATTGATCCTAAACTTCTCCTTGTATTCATTTGCAGTAGAGATTTCATCTCTGAGAATAACTATCTATCTTTGAAGCTCTTGTTCATTACTTTTGTATTGTTGTAGTTCAATCTCCAGCTAAATGAGTCCACTATTAACTTTGTTGCATTCTTCATATTTCTCTTTCAAGGACTAAGCTAGATTCTCCTCATTCTTCTTTCTTTCTTCAATCTCCTTAGTTAGCTTCATCGCCACATATTCCATCCAAGCTTTAGAGTAGCATTGTCCTTAGCAATCTTTTCACATTCTTTAGTTATTTCTTTTAGGGTCTGATTCAGGTGAGCATCTTCCAAAATTTTATTTTCTTCTTGTTTCAGTTGATTGCATAGTTCCTCCCTCTTTTCTCTTGACTCATTGATTTTATCCTTCAATGATTGAATGAATTTTTAAGCATCCACAATATTTTCTTTTAACTCCAGGACTTCTACTTTAGACTGATCAAGATCATCAAGTGCCACCATAAGCTAGTGTTGAAGACCACTAGATTCCATTGTACTTCAAGATCCACCTCAAGTTGTTAATATTTTGAAGAGGGACCTACTCTGATACCAATTGTTGGACTCAAGGAAGGCTAAGAGGGGGGGGTGAATCAGTGTTCCACAAATTTAAAATTTAAATCCATATCTTAAGCCATTAACAACACATAAATAGAAATAAAGATGCAAACTCATGAACAAGATAATCAAAGCACCAAAACACCAATATTTTTACGTGGAAATCATGTTAAAGGAAAAAACCATCATGGAGATTAATCTACAATTTATATACTCTATTAAAAGTATGAAGAGAAGGGAATGCACATGCATTTAGGCACACTGCTTAGAGCTCACTACTCAAAATAAGGAAGGTTCATTGCCTTACAAAATGTTGGATATTACAAAAAAAGTTTGAACTGAGAAGATGGAATCTACAAATGCATGGTTTCAGTTCCAGTGAAGCTCATAAATTAGGTTTTGAACCTTCTATAAGACTCTGCACTTGCTTCTACTCTGTCACCAAATCCTCTTCTGTACTAGCAAAATTTTCATTGTTCGTCTTCTGATATTCACATACCCAACTTATTTTCCCTAAAACTACTCTCATATATCTCATGCACACAAAATTAATTTCCCGAAATCACATAAATACCCACTATCAAGAATTCAAACACTATATGTCAGCTTCACACAAAATATAATATTCTCTACATGTCGGCCAAACCATAAATAATTTTTGATGCGTGCCCACACATGTCATCCAAACCATAGCTAGGACCCAAAAAAAATTCTCAAACATAGAAACAATTAAACAATCATCCCTTATACATTTGTGAACACACTACATTGATTAGGTCGGCCATAATGAACAAATAGATAGAAAATCATTCTGCTAGATCTCTTTACTCATACATGGATTAATGCAACATCACAAAACATACCAATAAGATACCATACATGTTTAACAACCTATCCTTGGAATCAACAACACAAGATGATGATCCAGTGAAGCATACAGATTGACATACTAACCAGATACCCTATTCTTCATGCTCTATGATGATAAAAAAATGTAATAACTTTAGCTACCAGTATGACCAGATTCTGATCTGCGAACCACAATAGTGACTTTAGTTGCCATCAATGACAACACTAGAAGCCATACCAATAAGCTCCCTGAGCCATATGCCAATAGAGGATGCATTTTATGTAGCTTCTATTTCACTAGTTTAATGTCTAGAAGTAATGGAAAATGGTGTAAGACCAATTCTGGATCCAACCCAGGCATATCAACATATGACAATGTAAAATTAATCTTACACTCTGAAAATAATTTGTGGAATTTAGGTTTCTCTTCTTCTATCAATTATGTTGCAAAGAGGACCATTTTGGGATCTTCTGTTGCAGATATGTTGACTTCCATCATGTCCTCTATGAGCATTTCCGATCTCTCTTGATTCATGGGAAGAAAGTACAAGCCTCCATCCTTGGGCACTTTGGAGAGGTTTTCACCCACAGATATGTCCTTTATTTTTACTTTTTTACCACTAGAAGGTTCCTTTCAGTTTTCACCTAAAGACATGTCATTTTTTATTTTATTTTTATTTTTCATTTTGTAACTAGAGGATAGAGCAGTCTCACCGAAGTAAGCTGCACAATCTAGGTCAATGGAAAATCCATCCTTGTGATCTCCACTTAGTAAGCCCTCATGTAGTCCTAGGAATTTTGCAATGGCCTCATCATTTTGAAATATGTCCATAATAGGTGGGCCTTGTTGATCCCAATCGATTAGTTGTGGGTAGACTAAGGAGATACCATCATTAGTATTGGTGAATGGTGGGGAGGATGTGGAAAGCATGCAGACAGATTTAGAGACATTGAAAATGAAGTTTTTGTCATCTAATTCCCAATCAAACTCTATCCAATATTCTCCTTCACTTAATTCATATTCATTGTCAATATAATAGACAAAAGGACTATCATTAGGGTTGGTAGTGTCATGTGGCAATTCAGATGAATCTAAATGGTAGTCACTAGATTGAGATGATTTGATGACTATGTTAGGGTTATGGCTAATAGGACTGGAAGATGATTTAGGTTTTTCATTGTTCCTTGGGAAAAAGAGTCTATCCCAGTCTTCTCGTTTCCTTGGGATCCTAGGATTGTCATTATTCTTTGTTGGGTCAGTCTTAAACATTTTCCAAAATCTTTCTTCATAAGTAACCTCTCCAGGTTAAAGGAATAATTCATCAAGGCAACAGTCACTTAGGGATCTTTGGGAGCCAAGTTCCCATTCATGGGAGTCAGTTTTGGTAACAAATTCCCCAATAATCTTGACACTTTTTGAAGCATTCACGCTCACTCAAAAGTACATTGGTATGTTGATTGTCTTCAGGTAGTCCATATCCTAACCCAAGAGTTTTTGGTCTATGGGGAGGCATGAGTGGTTCACGCCATCCAGTCTTATTTCTGCCAAGGACAATACTTCCATCATAGCCTTTCACCTTCATTATATGATAGCCTTTCCCATATATCTAAACTGGTAATGGGGATGGTTCCACTTGGTCCTTATAAATCCATGTTGATAAATCCTCGATGTCTTCTTTTCTCATTTCACCCCACTTTATAAAAATGCATGATGGAGGAACCCTAAAAATTCCCTTAGGTTCCATTCTAAAATAGGGTTGACCATAGACCTTAGGAGACTTAGGCATTTTTTTGATGTAGTAGGCCGTGATTAATTTAAATTCTCCATAACCTAGGTCCTAGATCTTGACAGTGGACTCAACCTTAGGAAGCAAGGAAGATGATGGTGTGGTAGAAGATGTGGAAGGAGCAGCGTGGTTGATGAGGAAAGCATGGATGGGTTAATGAACTTGGAAGAAGAGGAACTTGGAGCTTCTTGGTTGATGGGAACCTGATGTTTTGAAATACCCCTTAGATTGGTGCAATACTGAAAGGGACCATGGTCTCCATATATGGTGATTTATGTGCAATCAAAGGGAAAATTTAGGCATTGGTGGTATGTGGATGGAACAACTTTGAGGGCGTGAATCCAAGGTCAGCCAAGCAAGATGTTATAGGGTAATTCAAGATCCAAGACTTGGAAAGTTGTGTTTATAATGACTAGCTGAACTCTAATAGGAAGAGTGATAACACCTCAAGAGGAACATTCTTCATCATCATACACCTTTATAACTATGATTTTTGTTGCATCTATGAAAGAATCAAAAAATCCTAGAGCCTTAACCAGTTTTAGGGAGCATATGTTCAGTCCTACTCTGCCATCTACTAAAAATCATCTGATCTTATGCTTATGGATAAAGACTTCAATGTGTAATGTGTCGTTATGGTTGGAATTTGGTGACGAGTAATCTTGATCTGAAAATGTTACATGATAGGGGTAGTGACGTATCCCACCATGGCTTCAAATTGGTTGACATCAATGTATTGAGGGACAAAGGACTCTTGTAAGGTTTTTTCAATATAGCTTTATGCGCGGGGGAAATGCGTAGCAACTCAAGTATAGATATTTGAGCAGGTGTTTTTCCTAGCTGGTCAATAAGGTTAAACTAATTCTTAGGTTGCAACTTGTTTGCAAATGAGTTGGATTGTGATTGCTTAGTGGATGGACTGGGTACTGTAATTTTTGGCTGCCTAGGAGGAGGACCAGCTATGGTGACTTTTCCACCATGGGTAGTGACATTGCATTTAGGTTCTCTTTTGATAGTGATGGTATTGATGTATTCATGATCAGTTCAGACACAGTTGATAATAGTTCCTCCTGAATAGTTGAAGGTAGTGTGGGTATAGTTGGCACAATTATTTTTGTTCTTAGGACTTGATGTAGAAGGATTATTTGAACTATGGTCTTGCAGTAGGTTCTTGTGAATAGTATGGTCTACATTTGACACAAATTGTTGCCCACCTAGTTGAATTGTGTGATTTTCAATGAGGTCTTGAACCAAATTCTTTAGTTGTCGACAAGAGGAGGTTTTATGCCCTTTTGCATGGTGATAATCATAGAATGTGTTGTCATCCCACCAAGATAGCTTAAATTTTCCTGGGTAATATGGCTTAGGGTCTTCTAATGTGATGACACCATTTTGAAGGATATTCTTAAGGACATCTTCAATTGGTTCACCCAAAGGGGTGTATGTGAGACCTTTCAAAAATTGTCTAGGTTGATGAGGATGCCTTTGGTTTTGATTGTTTTGATATTTTTGAGTGACATTGGTAGGAGGTGTTTGTGTGATTATTTGTGAGTTTTGCGGTGGAGCTCTTTTAAGGGTAAGCACTAGACCCATTGTGTTCACTGGATTGGCATTAACAACACCATCATTGGTAACATATTTATTCTTGACTCAATATTTTCTCATGTCTGTGGGTGGATTTACGCTCATGTTTTTAGGGCCATATTTTAATTCTCCTTTAGCAATAAGATATTTCTCAAGTTAGACCCCCTTTTCAACTAAGTTTGTGAAGGTTGTACAGCAGTGAACTTGCAAGCCATATTTCCATGGTCCTAGGAGGGTTTGGAAAAACATGTCAACCTTCTCTTTTTCATGTATGTCAATATGGCAACGACTTGCTAGGCTTCTCCATCTTTGGAAAAATGGTATAAAAGTCTCACTAGTGTCTTCTTGTGTAAGTGTGCATAAGCTAGTGATGGAGGTGTATGTGTCGATGTTGTAGGCATAGTTTCACATAAATTTTTCTACAAGTTCATCCCATGTTTTTATTCCCTTTAAAGTGGAAAACCATTCAAGTGCGGGTCTTGTAAAACTCTTAGAGAAGAGTCTCATCAAGTATGTTCATAGGCAATGTCCATATAGTTGGTCGTGAATTCTCGAACATGTTCAATAGGATTTGTCTTGCCCTTATACTTAGTGAAATTTGGTGCTACATACCCTTGAGGGAATGGTGCCATGTATAGACTTGTGTCAAAAGCATATGGACATAGGTCATATGACATGTTAATTTTTGTTGGATATTTGCATGGTCTCTATGGTTTTTTGCAAGTTTTCCACTTGAGCTATCAAGGTATCAATTATAGGGTTGTTGGTTGCATCACACATGGGAGTGATGGGTATTCCATGTGTCCCAATTTTTTGTGAAGAGATGTTTTTATTTTGTTGTGAAATGTATGATGTGTTTTGATTTGAGCATTGTTGGCGTTGCTAGTTTTGATTAGGTACATGTTGATGGGTATGGATGTGTGACACATATGTAGGAATGTGCCCTCTAGCCATTTGAGTCCATATTTCTCTAATATGTTGGCCATAAATATTTTGGTGTCCAAATGAAGTCATATGTTGTGTATTCTGATAGCCTTGTCCAAATTGGTGAAATTGTCAATGGGGAATGTTTGTGTTTTGACCTTGGGAAGTATTGGTATTAAGTTGTGATGACATGTTAACATTTGGTTGTGGCCCTCAAATAAGGATACGTCATTTTCTTCCTCCGAAGGGATTGAATGAAGACCCAATGAAATTATTTGATGATGATGCTCTTATGGCACTAGATGAAGATCCAAATAGAGGATTTGAAGAGCTTTCCCCCATTGATGAGGATCCAAAGGTAGCTCCAATTGATTGTAAGGATGTTGTTGACATTATTGGCATTGATTGTGACATGGCTTGTGACATGTTGGTGTTCCTCCAATGGATGTTGTGTTGATTGAGTTTTCATTGGATGTGTCATTAGAGGCATCATTGATAGTGCTTGTAGCAATTTGCGAGGTGGCACTAGTGTTACTGTTGACATTGTTTTGAGGTTGACTAGCATTGGAGGCATTATTTTGTTGTTGTTAGCATCATGATTGGGAGTGGCTGCTCTTAAAGTATTAATGTCAAATCCTTGAGGTAATTTGGCTCCTTGATGTAAAAGTATGGCTAAATATCTATCTCTATCATGCAAAACTATATCTTCTACAAAAGATGCCACTTTAGGATTTTGAGTTGCAGCTTCTACATCTTCCTCAAATACATTCACATGTTCATCTCTACGTATGAATGGTTCAAAAGGGTTACTTGATGAAGATGGAATGTTCATGTTGATAAAAGGATTGATAAAAGATGTGTCTTGGTTCATGTTTTGATTCATTTCATTGGAAAAGATATAGGTGTTGTTGTCTTCTCCAAAATTATCCATTTGTCTTCTTTTTCTTTGAAGCCTAGTCTCAACCATATAAGGAGTTACTCAAATTAGGAAGACGATGAAAATGAAAACTAGATGATGACTTATGTTTTTTGGATTTTTGATTATAAGGGATGACAATGCAATAATGACAATGTTGCCTAAAGGAAATGACAAGTGAAAAAGGCCAATGAAGACTATTATGAAAGGTATGACACTATTTTTTTGGATTTTTTGAATAATGTATGCAAAATGAGGATTAAGATAACTTGAATGTTTCTAAGGTATGAAAATTCAAAGGTCTAAATGGTTTAGAGGAAGATTACTCAACCACTCTAAGCTTGATCTATGTCTCAATTTGGGTCACCAAAGGACTTGTTAATGTGACTAAAGGAAAAAATGACAAAGTGAGGTTTCCTAACTAGTCTCTTGAGTTGGAAAGTCTCACAAAAAGGACAATGACTAAAAGAAAATTATGTTGACTAAGTCCAATGACAACCTACTTTTGAAGGAAAATTATTTTGCAAAGTATGGTAAGGTTTCTTAAGCCAAAATATACAAATGAAGTGAGGACCTAAGGACTAGTTTACATCTAAAATGAAAATGATGGACTCTAAAGGATGCAACTAAAATTTTGCAAAGTTAAAATTATGGGTAAATGCAAGCTTAGAATGTAAATGATGTAAGATTTAAGAAATTTTCCTTCTAATTTTGTTTTTGATAGAGACTGCTGGAAAAGGATATTTGATGACAGATTGGACAAGTTTTCTCTTGGGTTTTGGTCTGCAATAGTGTTTTCATTTCTGTCAGGAAAATGCCTTGTTCTAGGTAGATGCATTTCAGATTTAGTGAATGCGGCGTTATAGACAGCAAATGCAACTTAGAAAAGAAGTTACAGTGTTCTGTAAAGCGAATGTGGTTCAAGACAGGAAAATGCATCACCAAAAATAGCAAATGTGGCTTATTAAAGTGATTGCATCGTAGAAAATGTCAAATGCGGCACATGAAGGTGAATGCATTGCAACAGATGTGTTGTAGTAGAATAACTCAAGTTTGGTTGCAATTTTTTTTTGGAAATTTTTTGAAGTTGTCTCAAGTGGAATGTTTGTTTCTAGATTTGTGAGATGGTTTTTGTTTTTTTGAATGTTTCAGAAAACACTTGGAAAACACAATATTTTGTCTTGATCAAACACAATGAAGATAAGTACAACCCTAGGTTAGGTAAGGACAATATTTGCTAGATTCCATGTGGGTTTCCCCAACCACACTTATTCTTAGCAGATGAATCGAGAAGCTTGGCCACATAAGATCCCCCTTACGGTGCACTACTTCTCAAGTCAACCAAGCTTCCAAGCCCCATAAATATCCCATGGTGGGTTGATCACCTCTACTAAGAACTACGAGAATGTGGATGCCTTCACAACGATCATTGCTAGGCTAGCAAATAGAAAGGAATTTTGGAAACTACACAAACTTTTTTAGTTTGGGACCCCCATTCAAGTGGTCACACATGGGGCAAGATTAGCTCTAATAAGGAGGAACTCCATCCTAAAGAGGTTATGCTCAATAGGGTTTTAGGGAGTTCACTTATCTGTGTGACACATCTGCACTTGTAATCCTAAGTTTTCCATTAGGATTCACATTTATATACCGCTTAGGGGTAGCTCGGCCATAGAGCTCCATTGTCGGTTTGAGTCGCCTTGGGGTGAGTACTTTTTCCCACCAAGAAGGCCCAATTCCTAGAGTAAATAACCATTTCTCTTGCACCCAGGATTGCACAAGTGCACAAGGGGAGAGGATACTTCGATTATTAAATTGGGGTGACACATAAAATAGATGGGTCTAGTTTTCTGATCACCTAGTTTGCATAAGGTGAGAGTATAATCACCTACCACCTTCAAGCACAATCAAGAAAAATTCTTTAACCCCTTAATTAAATCTAAGTGAGATAAGCAAATGTTCTTTTTAGAGCACCAATGGAAGTGTTTTCTAATCTAAAAAGAAACAAACACAAGTGTTTCAAAATAAAATCCTTGGGCAATCGAACCTACAAAACCACTTGTTAGAAGTCTCAAAAGGATGCCTTGGACCCATGAAAATTCAAATCCACATGTTGTAATTGTTAGAGTAATAAGTTATTATGCTTAATTAATTACATCATATTGATTAATTAATTAAGTCACTTATTCCTCTTTATTACTTAAGCTAAACTTAGGCACATTAATAATTAATTATTAATTATTAAGTGTGCACACTAGGGTTTCATTTAGGGTTTCCCTTTTAGGGTTTCTTGATCTCCTTCATAAGGATTGATCACATTGTAATAATTGATTCTCTTAATGCATTTTTATTGAGAGGTTCGAGAACATCTTTTTGGTTCTTCATATCTTTTGCATGTGACAGTATCCTCTTGTATGTAGGTGATCTTGGATTCTAACATGGTATCAGAGCTCCAGACCTGCAGCTGCTTGTTCATGATCTGAAGATATGGCCTCTTCGTGAGTTTCGAGTGCAAGGGTTTCCACAAGCATCTTTTCTGCAAGATCTGGGGGTAGCCATTTTTTCGGGACACAATGGGCTCAAACGGACATTGCCATCGCATTCGCAGCGTCCCAAAACCCTAGAAACGCGTCGTTTCGTCGATTTCTGAGAAGTTGACTCGAAGGTAAAAAAAAATTATTTGGGGTCGTACGGCCTCCCCAGCACGCAGATCGAGGCACCTGTTTTTTGAAAAATTTCAAAAAAATTAAAAAAATTGAAATTTCTTTGTTTTTTTGTGCGTCGCCCGCACAGAGGGCAGGCGGCCACCGCCGCGCCACCCGACGGCCACCAGGAGCGGCGGCTACCGGGCGGCGCCCCCAGCATACCGCCGGCCATATTCAGCCCCCGCGGGCTTAAAATGCAGGCCCCGGTCTTATGGGCGACCGAGCCCCCAGATCCACCCCTGGCCAGCCCCATCCACTCCGCGCCGGTCATATGGAGACTAGGGGCTCCGCCCAGCCACTGATCAGCCCCTTCAACACTAGCCCGCGGTCACATGCACGACCAAGGGCCGAAAATTTTTTTGCAGGGTGGCCGATTTTTTGCAGCGACGGCCAGACGGTCGTCAAATTTAAGCTCGTGAACGGGTGATGTCAGCATGACGTCAGCGTACGGCCGGCCCTCATATGCCCCCTCCTAACCCTAGTTTTCCCTAAAGGAGCTATTTTTTTCTTTTGGCCATAACTTGGGCATACGATATCGAAATCGGGCAAACAAGATATCGCCGGAAAGCTGGTTCCGAGCTCTTTCATTTGGTGCAGTTTATTTTACAGTATTTTTTTGTTTTACTACATTTATTGATGTTTGAAGTTAGATGTACTTTTTATGCTTCCGAGCTCATAACTTTTTGCCACGATCTCCATTTTTCGCCTCGTTTGAAGCGTCAGAAAGGTATTGAGGAGCTCTAGGTTGCTGTCCATGCAATTTTTCTGTATCTGTCCCAGGTTTATCAGTTAGTCCAGATTTGGCCCGATGGGTTGTTTGGTGATTACTTGGATGTTTTGGTAGTTGGGAGAGTGCATCTTGCATCTTTGCACTTCGTTTTCAGTAATACATCATTCAATAATTGCTTGCTGCTTCATAGATTCCAGAGTTGTTCCAGTTTGGAGTTTTCCAGTGTTCCGTGGCATCGGGTTTTCTGTTGCTTTAATCATGATTCCTTGAGTCAATCGACTCTCATCCGGGTTTCAGAGGTATACGTAAGAATATTTCCTTGCTTTCCTATATCAAGTTCCAGTTACTTTCACAGAGTTCTTCCGGTTTCTTTGCGCATGTTATCTCATTGTAGGGGTTTTGTCCCACTAGGTTTTTCCTTCTCTACTTCATTCTTACATTGTAAATGGGTACCTAATCAGGCCTCGTTACCGGGACCCATCTTTGCTTTCATGCATCCTATTCTAGTGTTTTAGCTTCTTCCTAAGTTCATCTTAAGGGGGGGTGTTAGAGTAATAAGTTATTATGCTTAATTAATTACATCACATTGATTAATTAATTAAGTCACTTATTCCTCTTTATTACTTAAGCTAAACTTAGGCACATTAATAATTAATTATTAATTATTAAGTGTGCACACTAGGGTTTCATTTAGGGTTTCCCTTTTAGGGTTTCTTGATCTCCTTCATAAGGATTGATCACATTGTAATAATTGATTCTCTTAATGCATTTTTACTGAGAGGTTCAGAGAACATCTTTTTGGTTCTTCATATCTTTTGCATGTGACAGGTATCCATCTTGCATGCAGGTGATCTTGGATTCTAACAGTAATAGTAGATTAGTAACTAGAAAAACCAATAAAATATTTGCTTGAAGTAAGAAATCTAGAAAAATTTCAAAGAAACTGAAAGCAAAAATTTACCAGACGAATACGTTGCAACAGAGCGAATGCATTACTCTGCACATCAAATGTGGCTCAGGTTTGTATGTTGGAGTCTGTCAAGTGAATGTGTTAATATGAAAAATAGATGCATTGCATTCTGCAAATGCATCTCATTGGATGTCAATTGCATTGGATTCTTGGCGAATGTGTCTCTGCAGATAGCAAATGCGGTTCAGGTCTGTGTATGTGTCATTCTACTTGCAGAATACATCGCGATGTAGAAATTATGGTGTTGGAAACTGCGAATATGCCGTTCTGTACCTGTACCTACAAAACACAAAAAGAGTTGTACGGAAAAAAAATGTAGGATTTTGGCATCGGGTTCACTAATGTAACTATGGGAAATATCTAGGTTAGCATAGTGGTGGCTAAATAAATCAAAACCCAAAGTAATAATGAAGCACAAAGGAGGAAATAACATGAAAACAAGAAAGATATCACCTTAAGTATTTGACCCCCATGATTGACCTCCATTACACCTTCTATATGCTGAAATATGAAGTTTTCCCTCAGATTTTGAGTGAGCAATATGTGACAATGCCAAGACCAAAGCAAAATGTTGAAGGATTTGAGATGAAATGCAATACTATGCAACTATGCAACTAGTAAGCAACTATGAACTATGGCTAAAATATGCCAAAATTCCAAAATTCTAAGATGTCAAGAGTGCCTATGACAAGATTGCATGAGATGTAGATAGCATGAGGTGACAAAATGAGAGCAAAATTGGCATTTTATAGAAAATGCAATTTTGGATGAATGGCCAAGATTGAAGATTGACAAATGCCCTAGAATTAATGGACAAGATTCAATGTGACAACCCAAAATTAGGGTTAGGGAAACATTAGGTCAAATTTGAAATGAGTGGACAAGATTTTCCTTCTAGAAGATCAAATCAATGGTTGGCAATGCATGGCACAAAACAAGAGAGAGTTGGAAAATTAAATAATATTAGAAATCACTTGATTTTTGGAGGAAAAAGGCTATTTTGAATTAAAAAATAATTTAATTCAAAAGGTGGGGTCATGTGACAGTAAATAATTAATTTGAATTATTTACTAAAAGAGGAAAATTAGAAAGTGGGACCAATTTAAATAAAGCAAGAAGATCTTTTTAGGATTTTATTAATTAAATAAATTTTGGATTTATTTAATTAACATTGAATTTATGACTTCATTAATTAAATAATATAAATTATTTAATTAACATTAGAGGAATGGATAGATTATGAATATGAATTTAATTAAATAAATAAAATTTATTTAATTAAATAGATGATGACATGGGTACCTAGGGCAAAGCATGCTACAAGATGCCTAAATGATGTAATGTTGAGATAGGTGTTGTAAGAGGACATTTTTGGGTGTCTACATTTTGCCCCTCTTTGAGATGATGTTCGAGATGATGTGATTTGTGTCAAGTAACATCATTTCAAAGAAACTAAGGTATGGATAGAGGGAAATGGATAATGATATCAGAATATGATGATGCCCCCTCAAGAGGATAGGCAGGTTGGACAAACACAAGTAGGCTCTCAAAATGAAAGGGATGGGTCAAGAACTAAAGATGAAGGAATGGATGGAAGAAGTGAAAGATGCATTATGCTGCAATGAAAGTGAGCAACCATGATGTTTGATTTAGCACTAGATGTTATGCACCAAGGTATAAGGACCAAGGTGATGATTTGTCTCATGCCCCAGCGTAATACAACCTTGTCTAGATACAAGATATGAATATTAGCTAGAATAAGTTGGATGTGATGCAAATGCAAGAAAAAAAAATGATAACACACACAAGCAATCAAGTAAGCATGCACAAATGATACAAAAACAAACAAGGTATTGCCCCTATCAAGCTGTAAACCATTGATTGATGGATTGGCTGATGATGATAGTGTTGTCATTGCGGGGAGTGACATATCCCTAGATCAACACAAGGATGATTGATAATTGATAGATTGACTTTGATTGATTGGGTTTACAACAAGATTAGGATCAAGAACAAAGGGTGTGACTGGATAATTTGAAAAGATTGATTGACTTGATTGGTATGGATTAAGGACTGACTTGCATTTGAATTATTGCTTGGATTTTTGTTGGCTATTTGATTTTTTTAGATTTTTGAAATGTTTTGATTTTTTTTTTTGACTTTTCAAATGTTTTGATTTTTTGGACTTTGGAATGTTTTGATTTTTTTGGAATTTTGACATGTTTTGACTTTTTTTTAGACTTTTGAAATGTTTTGATTTTTTTTGGACTTTTGGAATGTTTTAATTTTTAATTTTTGGACTTTTGAAATGTTTTGAGGTGTCAAAGGATGAAAAAATGAGTAGCCTTTATGCTAGATACCAATGACAAGGGGAAAACCAAGTCTAGGTGCAAGGGTGGGTGATGGGATAAGGGATAAAAGGCTTATGATAGATGGATTGATGGAATTGATGTATGCATCATAAGAGAGCAAGGATGTGATCTCCAAAGACTATGTCGCATAGGAATAATACGCCCTATTTTAGGTACAAGACTTAGGATTTTTCTTAGACAAAATGTATGACAATAGGATAATGACATGATTGGTTTAGATGGATGAGGTATGTCAAGAGATACTCAAAGCATGCTTCAACCTTTTCCCCTAAATCTTCATCAAGATCAAAAGAAGAAGGGTGGATGAATGGACTCAATATGATAGGTATGTATGATGGCCAAAGATGGTAGGTAGGATGGATATGATATGGCATGAAAATGATAGGTTGGATAGATAAGATATTGTGCCCCCAAGTGTAAGTGACATAGAAGATTAACCTACACATGATGCCTGTTTACCACGTTTTCATAATGGTACTTATCTAGGGCGCCTGTTTACTAGGTTTTCACCGTTGGACGAAGGGATTTCTCTTTACTCTTTTTTTTAATTCTTTCTTTTAATTTTTTTTATTTTGACTTTTTGACTTTTGGATAGGAGGGACTTAAGTGTCTAGTTGCATGAAAGGTGGTAGTCCCACTAGGGATGGATGTCATTGCATGGACCATGTCAAATGTCATTATGCTCATAGATGTTGGTAAGGGATGACATGAAAGCGAGATGGAGTAGGTAGATGATGGATTATGATGTGGATTATGGAGGACAATAATGGATTATGATGTAGATTATGTAAGGAAGATGATAGGTATTATATGGGACTTATGGAAAAGATGAATGGGGAGGCTTAGCCAAAAGCATGAACCATAGGAAGATGATGGTGGAGATATGTAGGATAATGAGTGAAGGGTGGGGAGATGGAGGTATGTGGAATTGGTGTGAAATGGAAAGGAACCATGACCAATGGTTGCACACATTGTGATAAACGTTGAAGCTTTTGATGTGGATGGGATGTAGGAAGCAATGAAGATGATTGCTTAGGAGATGGGTGATTTAGTGATTTAGGTACCCACATAGACTTAGTATTTTTATGACTGTTATTTTTCTTGTGGGTGTTAGGAATTGGAGATTTTTGAATGCAATGTGCATTTTTGATGGAAAGGGATGGTTGGGATTTTTGTGATGTGGACACCTCGTTTGACTTGGTTTCTTTTTTCTTAGGTACCCAAACCATTTGAGTTTTGGCCTTTACTTTTGGAGGTATGGGCTTATATAGCCTTTTAGATGTACTTGGCTTTGACTTTTTGCAATTGTATGCTAAGGAATTAGGACCATTAGAATTTTTGACTTTATGTGTAGAGGCGTCCAAATTTTTATTTTGGAATCCCTTGGGTTTGGTGGAATGAGTGGAAGCTTTATGTTTAGACAATGTGTGCATTGATTGGTCTTGATTAAGATGTTTAGAGGATTCATGGATAAATGGATAAGAGGATTGAATGGTAGGGATATTAGGTGTTGGGAGTAATGGTGGTAAAGTGGATGGAGGGTTATTAGGAGTTGGAAGCAATGGTGGTAGAGTGGATGGAGGGAAGTGTGTGGTCACATGCTTTTGACATTTGTAGGATGACGGTGGTGGAATGGCAACATATGTTTTAGGCGTATGATAGGATTTATGATGGAAAGTGGACTTAGGATGCATGGAGGAAATACGAACATCTTGAGATTGGTGTCCTTGAGGTGTATGTCCAAGGCCATAAGAGCATGGGGGGACTTTGACATGGATGGGCTCCAAAATATCTTGTTCATGAAGGCCTAAACCTTTACCTTGGTGGTTCATATTTTGGAGTGTGCAATGGACAATAGGACTAGGTATAGGTGAAACACTAGACATGATTTCCTTATTGGATGGAGAAGATAATGGTTGTTGTTGTTCGAAGGAGGAACATTCATGAATGAGGGTAGAAAGACCAATAGGAGATGATGGAGGACTTGCAATGGGGTTGATAGTGGGTGATGGAGGACTTGCATTAGGATCTTGATTAGCATTGTGTTCACTTAGATCCAAAGTATTTGTTTGATCTTCTATGTGTGCTTGGGGGGCACTTGTGTCATCAAGGGAAGTGGATTTTGATGGATCATAGATAGGACTAGGTGGAGGTGAATTTGGAATATCTTTCTCATGGATGGGTATAGGATTAAGTTGCTCTTGGATAGGCTATTCATCATTATGGATATCATCTTGATCATAAAAATGATATAGATTATGGATGGGTTGGATGAAAATGATTTGATCTTGATTAGGACTAGGGCTTGATATTTCCACATTCTTGGAAGTAGACTCTTGATATAACTCTTGTGTTGCTTGAATGGAAGGGGAAGGGGATTTCTCATGGAGAGACTTGACATGTTCTTGATGGTCAGCATAGGAGCATGAAAGAGGGTGACTTGGACTTATGAAGGGAGACTCTTGAATTGGCTCAAGGGGTTGTGGATGACATGGTTGACTTGAAGGACTTGGCATGATGTTTGAGGACTCTTTTGTATGTTCAAGTATATGTGTTGAATGACATGGCGACAATTGATTCCTTTCTTTTAGCCCTTGGGCCACATCCCTTATAGGTGGATGGGTGGATTTAGATAATGCCATCAATTTATTTTTTAAATATCTAAATGTAGGGCATTGATTTAATGGAGGATTAGATGATGGTGGGGGTAATGAAAATTTTGATTGGTTAGAAGGTAAAGAGACCAATGAATTAGGAATCAGACATGGTGGCTTATGGATAGGCATTTGATTGGATGGTGGTAAGGGTGCATGAACTAGATTGGTGTTCCCCTTGTCAAAGGTGGCATTAAGACTTAAAGGTGCTTGATTTTGTTGCCAAGGTGGACTTGGGATCCTATGTTCTTTTTGTGATATGGGTGGACATGTTGATGTGGCATTGTCATGATAGGTAGATGTGTTAGGTTGGCATGATGATGAAGGTGACACATAGGATTGGGGTTGAAATGGTGTTTGGACTTGTGATATGATTTGTTGTTGTAATGATGATTGAGGGGTTGTATAGGATAATGATTGTTGAGAGGTGGATTGGTATGGATAAGGGTTGACATTAGAAGACATGTGATAGGTTGATGAAGGGGTAACATGATACATGGATGAATGAGGTTGATATGATGATATAGGTGACACATAGGATTGATGTGAAATTTGTTGATGTGGTGATTGGACTTGATGATGTGCTTGTTGGATTTGACAAGTGGCCATGAGGTATTGGATTTGAGCTATGAGTTGTTGCATTTGAGGTGATTGGTTGGTTTGAAGTTTTGGGATCATGTCATGGAATCTATGAGTGATTTGTTGGGGTAAAGGTGCTTGACTTGTTTTAGCCACGTGAAGCATGTGAACAAGCTCTTGTGCTATGTCTTCCAATGTTTTCATGGTGTAAAATGATGTTGATTGGATTAAAGAAATGATGATGATTAGGATATGATGTGGAATGACAAGATTGAATGATTTGGATGATGTGGCAAGTGTTTATTGGAAGTTTGACTTGGGCACTATCAAACACAATATTTCACATGTAAATGCATGAACACACACCAAACACAATGATAAATTTTTCTTTGAAGATTAAATGTTATGATTAAGCAAGCACTCGAATACACAACAACAAGCCCTATGACTAGTCAAGTGGGGTATGGCCAATTAGGTCTCAAGCTAGTTTGCACTAGGTTGACTAGGGGATTATTTGAAAGAAAAATCTTGCCAATAAGCCAGGAGAAAGGGGTAACCCACCCTTCACCTTCACTTCCCAAAGTTATAAAGTTCTTTGGGGCTTAGCTCAGAGTGACAAGATTTCAACTCCCAAACGAGCGTGTCTTTGGATTCACACTCTATTGAGGTCATCCCTTGGAGGGGTGTGTGCTCCAAGCAGGCCTCCTACGAAGGGTATGACAAAAGCAAACCAAGTGAGGTGTTTTGGAGGACACACACACTTGATTCACACTTGCAAAGATTAATTTCCCTTAGAAAATTGCAATGTGTGTAAGAAAGTAATGAAGCACTCGTTCTTTTTAGATTCCAAATCAAATGTGTAGGAAGACAGTGATGAATTTTAGACCCAATTTTCAATATTTGATTGAAGACAATATTCATTTTAAGGGCCCAAATCCAAATGTGTTTGCAAACAATGATTGATTTTATTCCCTAAATTGAAATGTGTGACAAGCAATGGTCAATGAGAAATGAAAGATTAGAATGTATGCACTTGATTATTTTCACTTTCCAAGTTGATGTTGTGAGTGATCCCATGTTGTTCCAACTCCACATGATTCACCGACAAGTCACCAAGACAAAAAGAGACACATATGTGCAAGAAAAAGTGTGATTAGATCCAAAAACATGCAATTTGTTAAAAATCTAACTAAAATTAAAAATTAGAAGTCTAAACTAAATTAAAAAGTTAAAAATCCAAGTCTAAATTAAAAATTAGAAAGTAAACTAACTTAGAAATTTAGAAAGTAAGCTAAATGCACAACCCTAAATTAGAAACTACATTAAAACCTAAGGAAACATAAAATCTAAACTAAAGTTGTAACTAAAAATCTAAATTAGAAATAATCTAAACTAAATTAATAATAATCAAAATATAAAATTAAATATAAAAGGTTAAATCTAAATTAATTCTAATTAGAATCTAATCTAAATCTAATTCAAAATATAAGTTAAAATCTAAATTAAATATAATGAATATCTAAAAAGTTAAATCCAAAAAAAAAGTAAATCTAAATGAAAACTAAAAAGTAAAGTCAAAAACTAAAATCACAATAAATAAAAAAACTAATCTAAGTAATCACTGATCAGACCTTGCATGGCGATTGATACAAATAACTGAGATGTCATGATATTATGATATTACTATCTATTATCAACTAAGATGTCACTGATAGATGCTTCTTAGACCATTCAGATCGCTGATGAAGAGAGCAGAAAGGTCGATATAGTGACAAAACCTTGATCAAAAGCTTTGATGACGTCGATGTGAATAAATGGGACACCTATGTTGGGATTTGAATGCCAATGACTGAGGAATATGTACTACCAATGTGACCGCCAATGATTGTGAGGAAGGATGTGACAACCAAACAACGACAGAAGATACCAAGGAATATGCCAAATAAAGTGTTGTGATTAATGATTTTGGCAGCCAAAAAATGCCTTGTATGTTGATTCAGATCTGAGTTGGATGGATGGAAGATAACAAATGGCGCGTGCTACTGTAGAACCAAATACACAAAGTGTCGATAGATCCCTTCGAAGATGATAAACCAGTGAAGGTGTTGAGGAAGGTTTGGCTGAGTGAAGGTCGGGTCAGGAATTTGAAAATGTGTTAGGGTTAACATGCAGGTGAGGGGTTAAAATGGGAGTGGGCGAATGGAGGTGGTGCAAGTCGTTACCACTGGTGACGATGAACATGTATGGTTGACAAGGGTGGGGGATAGTGGTATGAAGAGTGGCGATGAGAGACCAAAGGATGATGGTAGAGTGTGATGAAGATGGAAGTTTAAAAGAAACTTAGGGTTTAGATAGAATAGAGTGTAGGTTTGGTGGACAATGGATGGTGGAGAAGCAGTGGCAGGGTAGCAACCAGCATAAAGATGGCAGTGATAGAGAGATTTGGAACATCGTCGGTAGGAGAATTTTAGTGTGTTGATGGGAGATATATGGTGGTAACTAGGAATGGTGGTCAATAGAATAGCAGAGGCTATGGCCCAACGGGTAATAGCATCAACCCTATGGTAAGAAAAGTATGCAAAAGGAACCAATGGATAATACTGAGGCTTAGGACGAACATGCAAAAACTTGATCACCAAAACTTTAGAATAAACATGCAAGTCGTGAGACATTTACAATTCAAAATCCATATTCAAAACCAAGAGGTGCTTGTAGTTCCATTTGCCAAAATCACTTCAAATCCTACAACAATGCACTCCCAAAATTCTACAGAACAAGGGTCAGAACATGCAAATTTTTGTAACAAACAAAACTTGCATTAACTAATGATTAGATCCTTGGAGCATGTTCACGTCGGGTTCACCAAATGTAGATAGGGTAAAAATCAGCAGATTTAGTTTAATGAAAACAATAATCTAATTAGATCCTATCAAGCACAATAGAGTATGAAACAACACAGAAATCACAATAAGAAGCAAAAATGCAAATCGATCTCCGCGCTAACTCGATTTATCTCCATTTCTCTTCTCCACCTGCATGAGAATGCGAGATTTTGAAGGATTGACAATGGAGGAATGTTGAGTGCTTATTCCTACAGCATAATGACTTGACAATGAAAATGGAAAATGGAGAGAATGATAGATAGAGATGAAAGATTGATTTTGATAGAGTCTGGATGCTAGACGAATCAACCCCCTAAATGGATTGTGAGAGGTTGTATTTATAGAGCCGTGATGTTGATGAAGATAAGATTTGACAAGATTCGACAAGGATTTGATTTTTGATAAAAGAGGAAACACAACGAGATGAGATAAGATGTCAAAAAAGATAGAAAGATTTCATTTCCTGTTTTAAAGGAAATAAATCTTGAAAAAGACAAGAAGGATAATTGATGAATTATCTAATTAAATAAATTAATTAGATACACATGAGTTTCAATTTTGGAAAGAAAGCAAGAAGATCTTTTTAGGATTTTATTAATTAAATAAATTTTGGATTTATTTAATTAACGTTGAATTTATGACTTCATTAATTAAATAATATAAATTATTTAATTAACATTAGAGGAATGGATAGATTATGAATATGAATTTAATTAAATAAATAAAATTTATTTAATTAAATAGATGATGACATGGGTACCTAGGGAAAAGCATGCTACAAGATGCCTAAATGATGTAATGTCGAGACATGTGTTGTAAGAGGACATTTTTGGGTCTCTACAGGATCCACTGTCAGAAGTACTTTTCCTTTGTATTTCTTGTATTTTCTCTTGAATTCAATCATTCATCCTTTTATGCTCCTAAATTGTAGTATAACCCTTGTAATGAGTCACCCAAAAATTGTTCATCCAAACCATCAGGTTGGTATAAATTTTCTAGAATATTGCATTGAGTGCATCAAATCTGGGTTTACTCACTTGGGCATGTACATTTGATTCTTCACTCTTACCATTTGATTGGGATCCTTCTCCTAGAGTTAATAATCTTGTAGATCCCTTGAGTGTTCCTTTGACCATGTCTTTTAGGAAATCATTTTCTTTGAGCATCTTCTCATTTTTCATTTTGTACATGTCTCTTTCCTTGATCAACATTTGAATCTATGATTTATTTAGTTTGGCTACATTAATACCAATATCAACCATGGCTACAAGATCAACTTCTCCTATTTTCAATGTCATTACATGGCCAAATGCCCTCTTAGTGTCAACAATCATATATTTCTTGTATGGGGGATACATGGCCAAAATCATGAGAGAATTCTCTTCAGGATTATATTTTGATCTTGTTTATACTTTTGTAACCCTTTCTAGACTAAGCTTATGTGTAGCACCATTATCATGAAAAAAACTATATAAAACAAGAGTTGAGTTCAAATCTAAACTAGGGAAAATCATTACACCAGACTCTATAAGTGTAATTAATATTTAATTACACTTGCATAACTTTACTTAGGTAATATTTTAATTCCTAGGTTAATTATTCTCATCCTTATCTTGTTGAGCTATCTTGTTACTCAAGATAAGATTAGGGTTATGTATCTTTGCTTTTATAATGAAAATCATCTCATGTAATTATGAATTCCTGAATAATATTATTTGCACATCTTTTTGCAAATTTTTTCTTTTTCTATTTTTCTCTTCTTTGGAAGGTTATTTTATGGTTTGCATTTTAGATCTTGGCTTCTAACATGGTATCAGAGCCTTGATTTTGCAACCCCTTCTCAGATTTTTGAGAAAATCATTATAGAGTTAGTTTGGGATTCCTTGAGGTTTTCATACCTTGAGTTTGTCTCTCTATTTGGGTGCTCTTGCATGGTTACTTTTGACACATGTTGGAGGAAATCTGAGCTCATTTTTTGAGTCCAGGGCTATCAAAAAAGTCAAGATCAACTTTTTTTTTGCCTAAATCTGACATTTTATGCCAGAGTTATGAGGGTTCAAAGATTTGCCAGATTTGGGAGTTTTGAAGCTTCTGGTGCATTTTCAGGTAGTTCAGACCTTGCCATCAAATCCAGAGTGTCTGAGAGACAAAAAAATGACATATAACTTGCCTATATTTGGCAAAGGTTATTCATGAGGATTTTTTTTTTGCTCGACAGGCCATACGACTTGCCAAGTACGGGGTACGAATTCCTAGAATAAAAAATATTTATATATTCTGCAATTTTATTTGTATCAGGCTTTTAATTTTTTATGGGGGCTTGCAAAAAAAAATGTGGTGGATTAAATTATTGATGGAGGTTTATTTTAATTTTTTGTGGGGTTTTTTTTATTGTCTAGTACCTTCGTACCAGGCTTTGGCTGCCCATACCATCCTTACACCGACATTTATTTTCTCTAGCCACCACTAGTTTCTTTTCCGGCGATCTCCATTCTCCAAGCCTCGGCCAGTCAACACCTTCCAGTCAGTGCTTTTTCTTCATCGATATCTTCGTTCTCCGGCTTGTGGTGTTCATTCCGGCTACCTGTTGTTCCCGCCAACTTCTCTCCCCCCTTTCACCACACCCACCAAGCCTCTCATCTCCTCTCGCATGGTTCTATTACTAGCTCCGAGGGGGCTTTACTGCCCGGGAGGTGCCACAGGCAGCGCCACCAGTGGTGCTTTCACCACTCCACCCACCTGCCGCCCGCCCGGTGGCGGGTTCTTTTTTGCAACTACAACGCCCCTAGTCATATGGCGGACTAGGGGCTAGCCCGAAAGGTGTTGGTTTTTTGCCCCTCTTTAGCCTTGTAGTACCTTGAATGGCCCCTTTACAACCCTTTTTTTCATTTTCTCATAACTTTTGATCCCTAAGGTGAAATTTTGAAATGAGATATTGCCGGAAAGCTGGCAAGCCCAATATTCTGATGGTGTAGTTTATTTTCAGACATTTTTCTGTTGGTGGGATTTTTTACCTATTGAAGTCAGATGTTCATATTTCGCTTTGGAGGGCATATCTTTTGACTCAGTGATCCTTTTTTCATCATTCTTGCGGCATTGGAAAGATGGTTCAATCCCATACATAGATTTGAGGTCTATTTTTATTTTTTGTTTATGCATGTTTGCATTCTCTCCTTTTACAATCGTTGGTTTATTGTAATAAATGAACTATAATAAAGTTCCATTAGGTAATATTTTAATTCCTAGGTTAATTATTCTCATCCTTATCTTGTTGAGATATCTTGTTGCTCAAGATAAGATTAGGGTTATATATCTTTTCTTTTATAAAGAAAATCATCTCATGTAATTATGAATTCCTAAATAATAATATTTTGCACATCTTTTGCAAAGCTCTTGCTTTTTCTGATTTTCTCTTCCGTGGAAGGTTATTTTCTAGTTTGCATTTCAAATCTTGGTTTCTAACAGACTCCAACAATTTCCTTCCTCTCTCTAGAGTCATATCCGTCATCTCATTTTCCACATCTAATTTCAAAGTGTTCAACAATTGGGCTTCATTTCTAGGTGTAATATCTATAACAAATTCTCTTATTGATTTCCCTTTTTGCTTGTACAAGAATGATCTAAATTTAGGAGATTTTATAAATTCATCATCACAAACAAAGAATTTATAAGATAACTACCTTGTATCTATATCAGATCCTTCTTCTACTTCTTGTTCTCCATTGGGAGGCTGATACTCAATTCTGAGTTTAGAAATTTTATCAGTTTGGCCTTGGTGTTCCTTTTCACCAGAAGATTCTTCACTTCCAGAAGACAACATTTCTACCTCTTCTATTTCCTTCATTCTCTGCTCCATCTTCCTGTTATACTCATCAATGGCCAATTCAACTTCCCTTTCTTCTATGTTTCTAATTATATCATCATGTGGATAGGGTATATGAACATATCCACCCAAGTTTACTTCCTTTCTGGAAAAATCAATGTAGCCTTCAAGATCCAATCCCTTTCTTGGTGGAGCCTCCTTGAAATTGAAATGTGATAAATTATTTAAAATTAGACCATACCCTTCATTTGACAATAGAGTAAAGTCTCCAAAACATAATGTACTTGGCATGAATGATTATTTCTCATAGGCACTCAGATTCATAACAATTGAATAATCCATTTGTCTAACAATCTCCAAATATGCAATCCTATTTGGCATTGTTTTTGGTAGAAGAAAACATGTATCCTCAAAACCATATACCCTAATCATGGTTGCATCAACATAACAATACCAATCATCCCAATTATGACCAATAGTTGTAGGTCCATTGAAATCATTGGGCTTTAGAAATATATTAATCTCACGAGTCAAAGAATAATCATAGGGGTGATCAAAGAACCTATACTGTATCTGACAAAATATTCTTCAAAATAAACATAGCTAGAGTTAACAAATCTATTATCGCAAATTGCAATCCATAGTTGCACTGGCAGTGGTTCATCTTCCTTATCAGATTGTGTAATTTTCAATTCTTCCATCCACATCCCTATCTCCTGTCTATAGTACAATATCATATGCATGAGAATGGAATAATGCTTGAAGTGTAGTGTGGGAGATCCATTCTTGATTTTCATTAACCCTAAGTCAATTCCTTTGAAAATGTGTGAGACATAATCAAATTTCCTTGCATTGTGGCATTGGATATCTGCTACAATCACCATTGGACCTACTGACATGAATTCAGAGGCTTTAGTCCGTAATACTTGACACACTAAGAAATATGTGTTTTAAGTAGGGTTCAAATAAATCCACATGAAAAGGAGGCCCATCATTTTCTTCAAGTGGAACAAGGTCTCCATCCCTACTAGGATTGTGTAATGGAAATCTCCATCCCTTATAAGTTGTGTCCATTCTCCAATACTCTCTTTCTAAATCCTCATGTACAATTGGTTCATCACATGTGTCACTTAGGTTAAAAACTTCACAAAGTGAAATCTTCAACACATGTATGAAGGGTTCACCTTGCAAGTTGTAGATAAATTTATGTCTAGGTTGTAATGCTTAGCCAAAATTTTCACAAGTTCTACATTCATAAATACATTTGGAATGACTAATTTTCCAAAATTGAAACTCCAAGGATTGCACACTGGTTCAAACCTATTTCTTCGATAATAGTGGAACATGAATAACTCATATCCTATAACAAGGGTCCATGCATCTCCTATATGTTTGCATTTGTCTTCAAATTTTTCTACATCATCCCTTAGTTGTGCAAAACTTTTGGCCTTTGGCCCTGAACTAGGTAACTAATCGATAAGGTCTTGGTTCAATTTTCTTTCTTTTTTTCTGGGCTCCTCCCCTATTTTATTTTTTTCTTTTTACCTCTAGGTTGACTACCTTCACCCTTTTGTTTCCTACCCTTTATTTTCATAGGCTTGAACCTTCCATTTCTAATCCTTCAAGGTGATAGAATCAAATTCAATTATAAAGAGGTTCATAGGCTTACTTGTGAATTTCTAGCCACACTGAATTTTTTGACTTATGTCCGACCTCCCATCTCGTTGAAAATTTTGGAAATACCTTTTGTTCATTCTTCTTTGAATAAGGGAATATTTACATAATGTTAATTTGTGTGGCCATTAATGTCCATCTCTGAGAATGAATTTAATAGGTTTTTTGAATTTTGTAATATCAGAACAAAAATATTATATCGGTGAGACTCCTTCAGTTTTTGGCTGATCTATGTATCTAACTTATCACCACCTTTGTTTTATACATTCACAATTGATTGCCAAGACATAAATAAATGTATTTTTTGATGTGGAGTGTCCTTTTGATTTATCATTCTTGGTCAGGAAGATTGAATAATTATTGTACTAATGCTATATAACTAGCCCTTTTCTCATTTTTCAACTCACACTACTTCAGGGAGAAAATTGTGAAGTTTCCCTGATTTCAAAGTATTTTGGATCACTAGAAGTCCTTTCAATCATTGCCCGGTGTCACTCTAATGAATAGTGATCCTTTCTTATCACCATCAGCATGACAAGAACCATTATTGAGAGAATAGACTATTGTTCTGATGTATTTAGTCTCCTTGATATGTTCCATCTACTACTTCATTCATTTAGATACGTTGGCAAGACTCTTCTCAAAATTTCCTTTATCAGAATAACCCATAAGGTTGGTGAGATCTGAGTGATTCATTCTGACTGTACAAGTCTCTTTGATATTTTTTCTCCTTCTTCATCGGTGAAAGAAAATATGTTTCTCGCCAATGAGGTTTCATCGATGTGAGTCAAAATCTCTGCATGATTTGGAAAACTCGCTTTGATTACTTTGTTCTTGTTGATAAGCTTTCATCGGTGAAATGACAAGCATTGTCTTCTCGGCTATGTGATCTCTAGGGTCTTTGATCACTATGACTTGGTTCACCTTTGCCGATATGTAGAAAATGTTCAAATTGAAAGGCTATGACCTATTGATTAGAAAGACTTGCACATGATCTTGTTGATATGGACCCGTTGTTTAAAAAATCTTTCTCAGTGATGACTAGAGCAATTCTTATGTGCCAAAGGTCAAATTGATGGGATCATTGGTGAACATGTATTGTGAAATGGATCTTGTCACACAAATTTCAATAATTTGTATTGTTTATGAAATTAAGGTGTGGAAAATTTATGGGGTACATGGGAGATAGGTGAGTGAAGGCCAGTAAAAATATGAGATTTTTATAGTTCCAATAGTACCTTCAAGCCTTGGATCACTTTTCAAACCTACAATCCCAACATCTTCATATTTTGTAGTGGTTTCCAACTATTCATTCTTGTCTACCTCTATCTTGATATACTTCTTCTTTCCTAACATAATCACTTTTGATACTTTACCCTATTCTTTATCATCCTCCTGCAATGGTGTTAGTGTAAAAGGTCCATTTTTCAATTTGATATGTATTGTTTCTTCCATCATAAATGGAATGTCTATCAAATTTTCTATGGTCTTCCAAGTAACAAATTGCAACAATCCATGGGAAACACATCATAGAGAATGCTATCCTTGTATCCACCAATATTAAATTCAACTAAAGCTTGTTCATTAACCAAAATTGATTGATCATCATTCATCCAAGACACTTTGTAGGGTGTTTCATTTGGTGCTTTTTCTAGTTTTAGTTTATCAACCATTTCAGTAGATACCACATTATTAGTAATCCCTGAATCTGCAACAACTTTACATACCTTTCCACTGTATTTGCTAGTTGTCCTAAATAGTGTTGTCCTTTGTGTTGTTTCTTTCTCCTTGGATTCTTGAAGTAGAGTTCTTCTCACCATAAATGATTCTCCCACTTTTGGAGCAACACGTTGACTAGAAGAGTTTTCACCTTCACAATCATCCTCTTGCACCAATTGAACCCTTTTATCACCACCGCTTGAAGTAGAACCTTGTTTCTCTAGACACTTCCATGCTGGATGACCAAACCAATTACAATTGTAACACCTTCCTAAAAATGAACTTGAACCTCTACCTCCACCAAATATTCCACTGAAGCCTCTAAAACCACCTCTTTGATCAACAACTTGGTCCTTGTTTTTGCTTGCATCTACTTTCTCTTCGTAGGTCTTCCTTGTACCTCTTCCTCTATTAGTGTTGCCTCTACCTCTTTGTTGTCTTTCTGGCCTTCTTTTTATCCTATCCTCTACCTTGATAGCCAATTGGAAACACTCCTCAACTATCCTAGGTGTTGTGAGACTAATTTCATCTTGGATATTGAGCCTAAGCCCATTCAAATATCTTGCCACCTTTTCTACCTCATCTTCAGTATGTCATGCCCTTATGCTCAATTTATGGAATTCCTCAATATATTCCATCACATATAATTCCTTTTGTTTCAAATTTTGTAGCTTTCTAAAGGTTTGTATTGCATAATCTGTAGGTAGAATTTATGCTTTCACTTTGGCTACCATTTTATCCCATGAAATTATCTTTGTCTTTCCCTTCTTGATTCTTTCTTCTTGAATATAGTTCTACCATGTTAGGGTAGGTCCCTTCAATTTTGTTTTTCCAAATTTCACCTTCTTATTGTCTTTTATCTCTTCAAACTCAAAGAAATTATCAAGATCATCTATCCAACTCAATACTTCCTCACTGTCCATCTTACCACCATACATAGGCACTTCAACTCTCACCTTTGGAGTATTATCCCCCTTGATAGCCTTTAGTATCCCGAGCATTCTCATTTCTTCAGGGTCCAAGTCCTCATCATCATGGACTCCTACTAGAGGGTTCTCACTCTCACCCTCATCCTCCTTATCACTTTGGTCACCACCAACCATACCTCTTCTTTGATTCTTCTCCAAGGCTACTATTCAGGAAATGGTAGCTTCATGAGATTCATTGTAGAGCCTCACCTCATTTGCATACTATTCTTTTAGTTTCCTAACCTCTGTGGCTATTGGATTGTTTTTTGGAGGCATCTTGCTTATGCCAATTGTCATTCACTTTCCCACTTTCAACCAGAACCCATGCTCTGGTACCACCTGATGCAGAGAAAATATGTAAAACCTTCAATAATCACAACTAATCCTAACTAAACCAAACTTTAATCACAAAAACATCAATTTGTTGTCCTACTCATAATCCTCTCCCATTTCCTTGTAGTGCTCCAACTAGTGCAAATTAAGCATATATTTCCAAAACTCATCAAATCCACAAGGGGAATTTCATTTTAGATACCCATTATGCCATATCTCAACATATCTCAAAAGTGCATATGGTTGTTTCAGATCAATACCCTCAAGTAATTGTTGCTACGTTGTCTTGAGACCTCAAATAGGTCACTTTTCCAAAGAAACATCAAGGAATTATTCACTCACACTTCTAAACCCTATTCCAACACCTTCAACTAGTTTCAAAACCATCTAAATAAAAACTTTCATTAGGGGAACAATCACTAATTCACCAAAACAACAAAACCCTTGTTAAGCGATTTTCTTGCTTGAAACAAGGAGGGTTTATTGAAAATTAATACCCTATGACCTATCTCACCTTACTATTGCCTAAAACACATCAAAATATGTCTACATATTCTTAATAAAAAATATCCCAACCTTAAGCAATGCAATTTCACCAAACTACAACTTCTAGTCATCCATTTTGAGCCAAAAACTCATGAAAATCACTTAGGGTAGTAATCAAAACCCATCCAAATGCCTTCCCTACTCCCTAAAGCCATTATAACACCTTAATCTACCCTAGAGAACCTGTTCCACCAAATTTATAACTAAAACAATTGTGGAATGGGTGATTAGTTCGTTTTGAATGCTTTCAAACCCTTAAACAAGGTGTTCAAACCTGCATATAGAAAAAACCTTCAAACTACCACTATACTCAATGAAAATCTGCCCAATCATAGAAAAATTGAAGAATAATCCTTCTAATATCAATTAAAATTCATTTCATATCAAATGGAGGATGTATAGGGCTGTACAATTTCCTAGAGCAACAACTTTTCAAGAAAATACACAAAAATTTCAATGCAAAATAGGAAATTTTATCATTTCAACTTCTCATACAAATCTGCAACCTTGTGTTGAGCCTTCTTCAGAAATATTTAAACTCTTCACACCAAAAAAGAACTAGCTCAACCAATTCATCTACCATTTGAACCTCCTGACCATTGGTATTCCTTTATTTTCCTTTTGTTTTTCACTTTTACATAACAACATTTGCATAAATTGTAACATTAACAACATTGTCTCAAAATGACTCAACTAACATGAATAATGGTATATTATGACCTTATTAGAAAAAATAAAACTCAACACCCTAGAAACCTATCATTAGACCTTACTTGACCAAATTTGTAAAATGAACTTGGTGCCCCTGCATCAATGTAGGAATGGGATGATCAACCATAGGTTTCTTTTCTTCCCTAAGGGGAGGAATGTAGGGAACCATGGAAGGTTGTTCAACCACTTTCTCTTTAACTTTGTAAACTTGTTTTATTCTAGGAGGTGTAATGGGATTTCTTTCATTATCTCTTGGTCTTTTGTAGGATGTAAGAAAAGGTTTTGTCTTAAATTGATCTTGGTTGCTTGGCATATCTTTAGGTTCAATCATGGTTTCTTCTACGATGGTAGGCTCAATCATTGGTAGATGCATGTTTTGGAGGGATAATTTTGGTATGTTTTTTTCCTTAAACTTTTGGTAGTATTTGAAAAATAAGTCTTCATGAGGTTTAATAGGTTCCATTGGCTCAGGTCAAAAGAATTCTAATGAAAAGTTTTCACAAGAAGACAAAGGGTTAAAGCCACTATTATGTAGAGTGAAAATTTCATTGTCAAAGGGAAACTTTAAGGATTTATGCACAATCAATGGGACCATTTCAATGGAGCATAGCCATGGGTGACCAAGCTTCACACAAAATTGATCCAATGTTGATATGATGGAAAATGAGACATATATTGTTTCTCAGTCCTACTTTTAAAGGTAAGGTGATTGATCCCATCGTAGGGCAAGTAAAACCGTTATGCATATTTATCCATGCTTTCAGTTTGTCATATATTTCTTGATAGAGCTCATATAGAACTAATAATTCCTTGGTGATCAAATTATCTCCACGGACAAGATCTATTAATATCCCATTAGTGGGCTTATCATAGATTCAGTCGGCTATGTAAAGAAGACCATCAAGTGCATGTTTAAGTATATCTTTAGAGGAGGAAGCAATGTTAAGATATTTTGTTTAGTTTGAACCTTACGATGTTGAGTTTTGACCAATGCAACTAAACCATTGATAGTATTTTGTTCTTGTTCAATTGTATCTATGTTCTCATCATTTGTGTCAACATTCATTACATCAATCTTTGTATTTTCGCTAGCTTTGAAAAATGAAATATTATGTTTCAGCATGGGGTTGGTAAAGATTTAAAAATTTTGGTTAGGAGGGGAAAAAAACTTATTTCATTGATCATTAACACCTCCAACACAAATCTGAACAAAATCAATGAGGTCTTGCACAAGATGTTTAAGATGCTTACAATGTTTTGTGTCATGTTCATTTTTTCGGTGATAATGGCAATACAAATTTGATCTAAAGTTTGGAGGTGAAGGTTTATTAGGATCGGGTGTTTTAATCGGAGGCAAGGTGATCATTTGTTATTCTAAAAGTTGTGACATTGTATTATGGAGGGTATTAGGTAGGGGAGTGAATTATCATTTCAGGTCCCCATAGTTAAAGGGTATCATTTCTTTTATAGCAGCTACTTGGTTATCGACATGTTGAGTTGTTTGTTGAGGGGGATTTAGTTGAAGGAAACCTTTATTCTACTTCCTAAAAGGTTGGTAATTGTTTTGATTTATGAACTCAAAATTCTCAGTTTCACTAGAGGTGGATTTTGCATCACGACTACTAACCAAGTTTTCATAATCATAAAGGGTAGTACATAAGTTCATGAAGGAGGGGAAATTCATCATGGTAATATTATCTTGTATCTTACTTTGAAAATTCTCTATGAACATCTTTTGAAGGTGAGCATCAGGAACCTTTACATCAATTTGGGAATAAAGCGATTGAGAGCATTAAATAAAGTTGGTAATCCTTTCCTCTTCTTTTTTGTTTGCATCTCATCAAATTGGCCAAAGTCATCTTAGGAGTCATATGCACTTGGAAATGGTTAATAAATGCCTCAACAATTTCATTGAATAAATGAATTGAGTTGTTTGGTAACAGAGATGTGACCATTGAAAAAGTATGCCTTTTCCTTGCTTGATTTGGGAATAATTAATGATAAATTGGACCTAATGTCACCTTGATCTAGTGTTGTGAGGTGTTTTGTGCATCCCCATTAAGTCTTGGGCCCGTTTTAAGCTAAATTAACTTAACTTTATCCTAATTTAATGTTGTAAAATGTATTTATTTACATCTTCACATTAAATTTGGGAGGCTTGTAAATCAAGTGGACCTAATCTAGTGTTGTAATGTGTTTTACACATTCACATGCAATTTGGGGCCCTTCTAAGCTAAATGGACTCAATTTTTCCTTAATTTAGTGTTGTGAAGTGTATTTATTTACACTTTCACATTAGATTTTGGGCCCTCTTGTATTTATAACCTTTACATCATCATTATTAGGCCATTATGACACCATATTGTGCATCCCAAGCAATATTTTGATCAAAGACTAGACAAAATCAACATGTAAACTTGATTTCTTCACTCTCTGACATCTCGGCTAGCAAAATAGCCCCTATGGGACCCATTCACCACTTTGGGAGAATGAGTACTATTGGTGCTTTTCCCAGTACACCTAAGGAATCTCTAAAGAGTAGCAAACTCCTATGTTCAAGACCCTTAAAATAAATGGCCAACTGACAAGATTTAGTCAAAGACTAAAATATTCTACACTTTTGGCTCTGTGGGACCTATGAGGGTGTTCCTTCTCACATTTCATTTGACTATCTCAATAAATGACATAGATCAGTTCCTATAAGGGGTAAACAACATAATTCACTCAAAGGTTGGATAATCTTCAAGAAAATATCCATCAATTTACCAGAAATAGGGGAAAATATCTCACACACATGCCTCATAGTAGGTATATTTCAAGAAATTTGCATTCTAGCCCTGAATCTATGGTTCAATATATTATTATCAATCAAATGACAAATACCATAACCAATAGACTAGTCTCTTCATTGATTGGGCAATTGAGTCATGCATCTTATAACCTGTCATATAGAAATTATTTAAATCTGATAACTATGGACTATTTCCATAAGGACTTGTGCTATGGAAAATATTTGCACATAATACATCACTTCTTACCAAATTCTCTGTAAATCATTACAAGTTCATGGCCTCATTTAAACATTTAGTTGATTCATTGAACCAAAGAAGAAATGAAGGCATGCATTCAAATGAAAGATTTGAAGATGAACAAAATACACTTGATATTGTATTCAAACTTGAAAAATGGTGTATAGAGAAGAGTAGATGAATTATGTATGGAATTTTCTTCAATATCAGTAATTTCTACAAAAATCTTTAAGATTTTCATATGTAGAATTCAAATCAAAGATAATTCCACTATCCTATTGTTTGGTATTCTTCTATTTTCTACCCTTTTCATATAATGGACCTAAAAGACTCAAAAAGTTAGAACCCTTGCAAATGAGCCCTGAATTCCATTTTATAGAGTAAGAGAGTAGACAAGCTTCCAACTTGAAATGCAATTACATTACAAAATTTCATTTCACATCAAATTTCAACTGCATTTCAAACTTCCCCACATGATGATTCTATTGAAATGGGGAAACCATAATTGCAACAAACACCATGAGGAGAAATAAAGTACCACCAAAATTTCCTTGACAACCATGTAAGTAGAAAATCTGACAATCATACTACCAAGAGGGCACACAGTCACCATCCAACACCTCAAAAAGAAGCCATACACGTAGAAAGAAAGCAACCACCACATAAATTATCAATCAACAAAAATTCATTTCACCACCACCTTTTCATCAACCAAAACATCTTCAACCACCAACAAAAACATGATGGTACACATGCCCACTTCGTGTCATAGTGAGGGTTGGAGACAAAAACTCAACTCCTTCCTCATCCCTATCTCGTTTCAACATAATACCATCTCGCCCGCTCGGACTCTTGAGGAACAGGAAATACCTTAGCTCTAGGGGATGGAGCTCGACCTAGGGTCTCAAGATACTGGAGGTACCTAGAATCCATCTCCATTTTAGTTTTTGATGAGCTTTTCATGATGTCAATGGGTGAGTTTTTTCATCCAAAAGAGCCACGACCATATCAAAGTTTCCATTGAATTATGCTAGAGTGACCAATAGATTCTTCTCCTTTTTCTCCCGCTGCCTTCGAGCTTATGGCCTGGCCCTTTAGATGATAGTTGCATTTGGTAACGACAGGTATAGATCCCTTGCCTTGGGTATCCTCATGAGCACATTGTCTTCAATTTGAGCCTTCATCATGGGACCTCTATGAACTGAGTTGAGAAGACCTCCACAGCAAAATAGATGAAGCACTAGGCTTGCTCATCTTGCCACTAGAAAATCTACACTAGTAACCTCAACTCTCTGCAAAAACTCAAAGACTTGACAACTAATTGCTATGGCAGAAATAACAACTCACAACTTCTATTTATTGAACAATGTGATAATAACAATCATCAATTCTTAATGAAAACACATGAACAAACTGGGCAATTCATTGGCATACATATTGTCACTATTTAATTCCCAAGTGGATGGAAATATGCAAATCATACTTTATGATTGCCAACAATTAAGTTTCCACATGCACTGAGATCAATTTGATTGCATTTGTAGAGAAAAGCTCATTAATTCCCACTAGTTGCAAAATTAAATAGCTATCATGTTCTAGTTTACCAACTTTGAATGTCGGCCATTGATCTCATGATGAGATGGAAAATCAAACAACTCACTTTGGGCTGACCAGGTTTGAAATCTAGCAGTGCTTCATTGATTTGTCTTTGGCCAATGGCATCAACCCACCTCAAATAGCAACTCCTACACTGGCAAGCTTCATCTGTCTCACAAAATTGGTAGATTAATCCACGTATCAGGATCTCGCTGATCTCACAACTTTTAATGAGCCTTCACATGGTGGAGATTGTCCCTAACATTCAATCATTGTCATCGGTTCAGAAGCACAGGCAGTGAACTAAACAATAGAAAGTGGGCCCCACATCTGTATGAGTACATGCATCTTCATCTTGCTATTCTTACACTGCATATTCGGCTGACATTTATCACCTGTGAGTTGGCAGGGTATGGTAAAGATCACTTCCCATGGTCTCAAATTGCTAAACCTGCATACACTACAAAGTTAGCATTAAACAAGGGGCCATTGTTAGGTCGATGATGATTTGACCCTTATAGATGGATGACTTAAGCCTAAGTCATTTTTGGGGAAATATTTAACACCCGACTTTAGAACACAATTAAAATCAATGACCTACTAGGTGAATGACACTCTAAACCAAAGGGGCTAGTAGCTGAATGTACATGATGGCTCAAGTAATGACTTAAGGAACTAGAAAACGGTAGGGCAGGTCAATGTGACATTAGACTAATTGAAGGCTTTCAATGGAAAAACCCTACTCACATATGGGGACAAGTGTTTAAAATGTGTACAAGGTCTAAGGGTTGCTTAGAAATTACAAATTTTGGAAGTCTCCATTAGTGGCTCATGGTTGGGGATGTATACACCTAGTGGATATAGCGAGAATCCAGGTCTCAAATTGAAGCAGACCAGGGTAGAATATCAAAAAAATAGGAGCATTCTCGGACAAGGCAAGCAAACACACCAAAAACCAAACAGACCAAACCAACCTATGTACACTATTTACAAAACATACATACAATTCATGTCCATAAGAAATCCATTCACACAATTGGATTCACTCTTCAAGGCGAAGGTCTATGGCCCCCAAAATTTAGGGATAGTATTTTCCTCTATCAAACACTTTGGCTTGCTCTACTAGAAATGGGTCCACATGAACATTGTGCAATTCCAGGCTACTAGCACAATCAAAATTGATATTATCCATTCCCTTTTCTATAATGTTTCCCCAATCATTGTCCCTCTCCACCATAGGTTCATCAAATTGAATAGGAAAAATAAAACCCTCATATTCCACACCATCATGAAGTGTAGGATCACATCCCATTTTTTCATCAAATTTGAAAACCTCATAGACACTTTGGCTCACACTTGGCCAATCCTTAACAAGATCAAGGAATAGAAACACCGAATTAGGTGTACCTTCAATATGTTTATCACAAGTGTTGCCTTCATGGGATGAAAGAAGTTCCATAATAAGATCCATAATTAGGGAACATTTGTAAAAAACTCCATTGTAGCTTCATACTGACTAACATCATTTCCTTGGTTATCCATTCCTTTGAACTGCTCCTCATGTGAATGAAATAGTCACACAATAGTAACACATTCTACATAATCATCAAATAATTCCTTTTCCTCAACATAAAATATATTGCCTGAGTATCCATTCCTTTATCCTGATTCACCTCTTGGTCACCTAAGAGTGGATTTCCTTTTATATCAATGAAAATATCATCATGTGGAACATGAATAGCTAACATTTCAACTATCTTTTTAAGTACATAGTTGGTCACCATAGGAAAATCGACACAATCATCTACATCCTATTTGACAACCATGCTGCATTCAAATCTGCCATCATATTCTTGAACTTCTTTATCATGTGAGCTATTGTCACATTTAGATGTCAACACGTCTGAGGTATTCTCTTGATACTTATCAAGTACAATTTTCTCAATCACATGTTGGTAAACTGATTCATTAGTGTTTGTGTCTCCACATCCTCCATTTATTTGGGGGACTATTAAGTTAGGGGTGGCATCTTCAAGGGAAAAGTTTCCAACCTTAATATCACCTTGATTCTTATTTAAACCATCTACAACACATCCATTAGTAGTACTTTCTAAGTACTTATCAGGGTTATCTTCGAAAAGAGGATTGCTTCTATACCAGTAGGAATTATCATTTATAACCTCATTTTCCAATGAAGGTTCATCAAATAAATGATTTTTCCATACCTTTATGACAGTTGGATGTACCTCATCTTCCTCAATGTCAGGATTCCAACAATTTTGATCATCAGTGCAATCACTTGAAGAACAAAGAAACATTCTTAACATCCTCCTCATCATTTGTACTCACAATAATTGACCCAAATTCAGAGAACTCTTCACACAAGGACAACTGCTCACTGCCTAGGAAACAAACACCCTTAAGGCTATTAACATATCCCCTACTAGAAGCAAGGGATTCCATCTCCATTTCATAAGAATAATCATATTCAATAGAAGACTGTCCAAACTCAATCTCATCCCTTCAATTCCTCATTCGTTCCATATCATTGAAGCCAAGTGTATTCCCATCACTGACTAGTGCATGATAAGTTGTGGTTGAATCAATTTGTGAAGTTTCATCGTTTTCCTCTTGTGTTTGCTGATAGATTATGACATCCCAAGGAAGATAATTAGGTACCATTTCCTTGTTCTCACACTTTGTCTCTTCATCCTCATCACTACTACGTGCACTTCCTTCTATGTTTCTTGTAAAATAACAACTTTCCACAGTCAGTTGCTCCAACTCTGATGCTTCTCTTTGATTTTTCAATATTAGTCTCTGATCCTCCTCACTATGGCAATTATTTCCCCCGTTCTGGGAAATAACTAGGGGCATATGACCATGCTCAATATCTTCCACAATATTTATCCAATCCACTACTTGATCAAGAATATGATGCTTATGATTCTTGGACCACTAGTTTGATCTTTATTTTTTGGCTTCACAAAACAAATTAATGCACATTAAATCACTAGGCCTAAAAATCTTGGGTATCTCCATTAAAAAATCCAAGAATCTTGAAAACAAGTCATATGGTGACTCATATGCATATCTCTTCATTTCATACAACTTTCTAACAGAGAAAATCAAGCTAGCCATTTCCATCCTTGGTTGATGTGAGGTTTATACTCACTCATGTTCTGCATCTCTTGGGATTAATGCAGATGCAACATCTATGGGCTCCTTTTCTTGACAAACATTTTGACTTCCTGATCTGCTTGGTTCAATAGCCTAGATACTATTAGAACTACTACTAGCAATCGTAGGTCCTCTCATGATTGAGTATTTCAAATTATTCTCAATGTTCATAGCCTATTGGTATGCTTGTTGTAAGGTGGTAGGCTCTTTATCTCTTAACAAGAAGCTCATCTTACTATCAAATTCTCCCAAATACACAACCAAACACTTTTCATCGTTTGGTCTCATGTGCTTAGGTATTTCCCTTATGACCTTCACAAATCTAAGGCTGAAAGTAGGGACTAATTCCTCCTTATCTCAAGAAATCTCCATGAAATTATTTCTTGCAACACTTTGGTTTCTCCTTTCACCAAACTGGTCCATGAAGGCTGCCTTAAGTTCATTCCAACAATGTATAGAAGAAACCGGAAGAAAAGAGAACCCGTCTCTTGCATCTTCTTTCAGGTATTGAACAAATAGCTTCATAACCACATCTTCAAGGTCTATTTCATAATCACCCATCACATCAGCAAATTCTTGCACATGCCTACTCTTTGATTTCAACTTCTCACCACTGAATCTTGGTATTTTGTCCTTGACCTTGGGTGGTACCATATTTGGGTAACCACAAATATTGTAGAAGCTAATGTCCTTGTACCTATTATTAATGAAATTGCCTTGGTGAGACAATGACTATTCACCTTGCATGCCTTTTTCCATATTTATACTAGATGATGTGAATTGAAAACCTATCCTTAATTCTTGAAAAGGAATTTAGAATATACTAGGAAAACATACAATATTATCCCAATTCCTTTCACAAAATATGATCCGAAGTCTTCAACATATTTATTTCTTACAAATGCTACCTAAGATCTAACAATTTAACATGCTCCTTTTATCATGATGTGAGAATTTTTATTTGTGCACAAAAGCATGCTAAATTGTCACTAATATTCCCTCATCTAGTGCTAATTCACCCATTAGGGAATCATTTACATCTCGAGCATGGGAAATTTATCTTGATTTACCAATATTATGCTCAAATTTCTTCAAATTCTTTGAACGTACCTAGTAATTTGCAGCAGGTGACTATCCTTTGTCCTTAAGAATACAGATCTGGCCAATTGCTGTATACTTTATCAGGTTCTTTGAGTCAGAGTTGCCACATCCTCTAAAGGATTGAACTTCTAATGAGATGAAGTTTCTTTACAAATAAAACACGTTCTGGGCTATCTTCCACAATAGAGTCACATTCAAATCCTTCAATCTTTGTTGACTCAAATTATTTACTAGGTTCAAGGATTTTTTGATATCTAAACAAGACATTCAGATTCACTTCACCCTTTGAATCTACATTTTGTATTTTCATTTGGAGAATGAGAAGATCCCGAATAGAATCTCCATTTTGTTGGTGGTTTTCCCAGCACACCTAAGAAATCTCTAAAGAGTAGCTAGCTCCTATGTTCAAGATCCTTAAAATGAATGGCCATCTGACAAGATTTAGTCAAAGAATGAAATCTTCTACACTTTAGGATTTGTGGGACCTAGGAGGGTGTTCCTTCTGACATTTCATTTGACTATCTTAATAAATGACATAGCAAATCATAGATCGGTTCCTATAACTTGGGGTAAACAACATAATTCACTCAAAGGTTGGCTAATCTTCAAGCAAATATCCATCAATTTACTAGGAATAGGGGAAAACATCTCACACACATGCCTCATAGTAAGTATATTTCAATAAATTTTCATTCTAGCCCTAAATCTATCGCCCAATATATTATTATCAATCAAATGACAAATACCATAACCAATAGACTAGTTTCTTCATTGATTGGGAAATGGAGTCATGCATCTTACAACCTATCATATATAAATTCTTTAGATCTGATAACTATGGACTATTTCCATATTGGACATGCACTATAAAAACTATCTGCACATAATACATCACTTACCAAATTTTTAGTAAATCATTATAAGTTCATGGCCTCATTTAAACATTTAATTGATTCATTGAACCAAAGAAGAAATGAAGGTATGCATTCAAATGAAACATTTGAAGATGAACAAAATACACTTGATATTATGTTCAAAACTTCCAAAATGGTTTATAGAGAAGAGTAGATGAATTATGTATGGAATTTGCTTCGATATTAGTAATTTTTACAAAACTCTTTAATATTCTCATATGCAGAATTCAAATCCAAGATAATTCCACTATCCTATTTTATGGTATTCTTCTATTTTCTACCCTTTTTGTATAATGGACCTAAAAGACTCAAAAATTTAGAACCCCTACAAATGAGCCCTGAATTCCCTTTTATAGAGTAAGAGAGTAGACAAGATTTTGGCTCGAAATGCAATTACATTACAAAATTTCATTTTGTATAAGAGCGAATTTGCACCCCATGTGCAAATCCCTTTTTTTCCTTTAGCCACCTTAGAAAACCAAGTTCAGAGGCTTAATTCCAGCTAAGTCCACTACTTGCATCACACTTGGTGCTTGTTTTGAGTTTCGGTGGAGGCGTTTCTATCGGGGACACCTGTGCAGTGCATAGACGTCCACTCGACGCACTTACATCCCTAACAGATTCTCACATTTGGAGCCTGCAGAGGCATTACACTTCCCATTGGGGGTCGATTTGTATTTCCCTCCTCGGCCAACCGACCTGAATATGGTTGTTTTCTTCATCTCCCCTTCAAATTCACTCCTTCCATATGCATTTCAGCTTCTTCTAATCATCTACCATCTTCTACACATCCCTTCACATCTTGTAAGAGCTTGTCCACTTCATTCACAAGCTTCACAAGCTCTTCTCAAGCTCCAAGTAGCTTCTTCACCATCTCTTCAAACACTTTACACTTCACAACAACAACATCAACACTCCACCACTTCAGTAGAGCAAGTGTGGAACAAAACACCATTGTAGCATAGGCTTGAGTTCCTCTCATTTTCTCCCCCATTAGCCTTGAGTGCTCTTGGTGGAGGTGGTAAGCTTCCAATCCTCTCCTCTATTACTTGGTTGAGTAGCATAACACTATTCTGTAGTGCTTTAAGTGATCTTTACTTCATTTCTACTTTTCTCTCTATCTATCTGGCTGTCCATGGAGGTGGGAACACCAAAATGGGGTCTGACTGAGGCAGGCCCCTATATAGCTACCCAACAATTTATCTCTCCCTCTTGTGTGTAGGTATTGAAGACACTCATGAGATAGAAGATTCATCATTCACACGGTTGTAATTATTTCCTTCCTTTATTCTCCTTATCTTTACCATCTTTATTTCACTTCATTTCAGTCTTATTTCTTCCTGTTGCTTTCTTGCATTCTAGAAGTTCCCAGTAATTAGAGTGTAAGTAGTCATTTAGGTATTTTTGAGACATTCTCATTCTCTGGTTCGTACGAGATGCTACTGCACCTCTTTGATGCCAACGCGCCATGCTATCATCCATTTTTTGTGATGTCCTCTAGTCGAGAGCTTGTAAGTTTGTCCAAAAAATCTTTGTGACTCACTCTCTCAAAATCTAAAACTTCCATTATTGTTCCATTGAGGTAATATAGGGTAGTTCACCTTGTGAGGCTCTCTGAGTGAAGAGAACTAATGAGTAACGAATCCCCCTATATTACACATTTCACATCAAATTTCAACTGCATTTCAAAATTCCCCACATGATGATTTTATTGAAATGGGAAACCATAATTGCAATAGCCGCTATGAGGAGAAATAAAGTACTACCAAAATTTCAATGACTGCCATGTAAGTAGCAAATCTAACAATTATACTACCATGAGGGCACACAGACAACATCCAACACCTCAAAAAGTAGCCACAGACAAAGAGATAAAGCAACCACCACAAAAAAAATCATTTCACCACCACCTTTTTCATCAACCATAAGACCTTCCACCACTAGCACATTCACCATGGTACACATGCCCACTTCATGTCATAGCGAGGGTTGGAGATGAAACCTCAACTCCTTCCTTGTCCTATCTTGTTTCAGCACAACACCATCTCACCCACTCAGAGTCCTAACTGCTAAGGCATAATGGACAATACCTCAGCTCTAGGGGATGGAGCTCAACCTAGGGTCTCAAGATACTGAGGATAGCTAGAATCCATCTTTGTTTCTATTTCCAACGAGCTTTCTATGATGTCAATGGGTGAGTTTTGTCATCCAAAAGGGCCACAACCATATCGAAGTTTCCATTGAATTCTATTGGATGGCCAAATAGATTCTTCTCCTTTTTCTTCCATTGCCTCTGAGCTCACGTCCTGGCCCTTCAAATGATAGATGCATCTGGTAACGATAGGTACAGATCCCTTACCCTGGGTATCCTCATGAGCACATTGTCTTCGCTTCTAGTCTTCATCATGGGACCTCTATGAATTGAGTCAAGAAGACATCCACACCAGAACAAATGAAGCACTAGGCTTTCTTATCTTGCCACTAGAAAATCTACACTCGTAACCTTAGCTCTTTGTACAAACTCAAAGACTTCACAAGTAATTGCTATGGTAGAAATAGCAACTCACAACTTCTATTTATTAAGCAATGTGATGATAACAATCATCAATGCTCAATGAAAACACATGTACAAACTGGAAAATTCATTGGCATGTGTATTGTCATTGTTTAATTCCCAAGTGCATGGAAATCTAAAAATCATACTTCATGATTGCCAACAATTAAGTTTCCACACACACAAAGATCAATTTGATCACACTTGTAAAGATCAATCATTAATGCCCGCTAGTTGTAGAATGAAATGATTATCACGTGCTAGATTACCAACTTTGAATGTTGGCCATTGATCTCACAATGAGATGGAAGATCAAATGGCTCACTTTGGGATGATCAGGTTTGAAATCCAATAGTTCTTCATTGATTTGTCTTCAGCCAATGGCGTCAACCCACCTCAAATAAAAACTCCTCCGCTAGCAAGCTTCATCTATCTCATGAACTTGGTGGATTAATCCACTTGCTAGGATCTCACTAATCTCGTGGCCTTTAATGAGCCTTCACCTTTTCCTCACAAGCCAGTGGGGAATGGTGGAGATTGTCCCCTACATTCAATATTTTTTGTCAGTTCAGAATCACGAGTAATGAGCTAAATGGTGGACCCCACGCCCATATGAGTACATGCATCTTCATCTCGTTGTTCTCGCACTACATAAATAAGGGGCCATTGTTATGTGGATGATGATATGACCCTTGTAAATGGATGACTTAAGCCTAAGTCATTTTTGGGGAAAAATTTAACACCCAACTTTAGGAAACAATTAAAATCGATGACCAACTAGGTGACCACCACTCTAAACTAAAGGGACCAGTAGCCGAATGTACATGGTGGGTCAAGTAATGACTCAAGGAACTGGAAACTGACAGGGAAGGTCAACATGACATTACAAGACTTGAAGGATTTCAAAGGAAAAACCCTACTCACATATGGGCACAAGGGTTTAAAATGCAGACAAGGTCTATCGGCCACTTAGAAATTGCAAATTTTGGAAATCTCTATCAAGTCCCATCTATGTGGGACTCATTCGCCCATAATGGTGAATGAGTCCCATTTGAGCTATTTTTGAGGTTTGAGTGGGAAAAATTGGGTTTTAAGTTCAAATTTATTCAATGTCAGCTTTGGGGATCAAATTAATAGTTATTTGAGTGGCTTACCTATATAAGAAATCCTTTAAATCCTCATTTCATCCAAGAAACATCATAGGTTCAAGTCATCAAGTCAAGAGTTAAGCACTCCAAGTTTTCACAAGGTCATCAAGATAGATTTCAAGATCAATTCTAAGGCATTCAAGAGGAAGATTCTTCATCAATTGTTGTAGCAATTCAAGATCCATCATCATACAAAGGTTCTAATTGCATTACTTCACGTTCATGATTCATTATCTTATTTCATCATTTTGGTTTAATTACCTAAAAGGGGTTTGACCAAGGCAAACCCCTATTCCCTAACAATCAACATTTTCTTTCTCTCTTTATGTGATTGTATATCTACGTGCTTAGAAGGATTTGATAACATTTAATATTAGGTTTCAAACTTGTTGGAGTTGTCTCCCTATTGACAAGGTCTAAACCTTCACAAAAAGTTACCTACAAGCTCGAAATTGGTAGTTTTAGATTCAAGAACCTGGGAATAGAATGAGGAAACTAAGATGTGTAGATCATAATTTTGAATTTATAGAAAAGCCAAACTATACTCATTCACCACAAAGTGGCGAATGAGTCCCATTTTCGATCAATTTTGAGATTTTGGCATTTTCAGATACCCTTTTTCGAGAAAACTATTTGTGTGCAGAAACCCTAATCTAGGATTGATTTTCCTAGATTGGAGAATGAGTCCCTATGGGCCAAAATTTTAGAATCCATGACATTTCCAAGTCTCCATTCAAGTCTCTACAAGTTTCCATGTGCACACATTCGGTTTTACAACTTTTTGTTTTTCTCATTTTAATTTCTAGGTCATTTTTCATATCACTCTGTGTTTTCCAACTCATTATCTTTTCCAAGCTTACACTTGGTGGTGAACCCCTCTTGCAATCTGAAATCATATCCTAGGATACCTTTTTTTAGATCTTTCTCTCTCCACTAAACATTGGATTGAGATCTCTAAGGTGTCCTTGAGTGTGGAAATTGTGAAATAGGAACCCTATCCTTGTTTTTATGCCTCAAAGGTGGGGAGCATCCATTTCCATTGACTACAAAAGAAAACCATTCTAAGGAAATATCCTTCAAGGCTCTAGGGAAAATATTAGCCAAGATTGTATTGTCAAGATTAAAGTCACTACATAAGGAGGTATAGGTAGAAACATGGTTAGAAGGATCTCCTTTCTCCCCATATTTCTCGAATATAGGTACCTCTACACCTTGTGGCATCGGTGTTTGCAATATCTCCAAGGATAAAGGATTGCTTCTGACATAGTATGTAGGTGGGCCATTTTTATTTTGCTTGATAGTAGAGACTTTTTTTTGAAGGGATGAAATAGTTTGGAAAAGTTGGTTTATGCGAGGGTCATTTCTTTTATTATGAGATGGATGTGAATATGGTGGAGGTGTGTATGTGTTTGAGGGACAAGTTAATGGAATGCTTATGGGTGGTAAGGTGGTAGGAGATATGATGTATGATGCCACAAAGGTACTAGGGATGCTATTGGAAATACCAAAGGAATGGATCACATTACTAGTTGGTTGCATTGTTGTTGTAACTTGAGGGTTGGTATAGGTAGGAATAGAGGAAATTGTTGTAAGAGGAGTTTGAATTCCTCCTTGACTTGTAACATTGTTTGTAGGTAGAGGACAACTAGTGTTTGAGGTAATACATGGTCCAAAATTCTGAATTATATTATGCATAAGATCAACTCCTTTAGTTTCAATCATGTGATGTATGTTATATATGGTAGGGATAGCAGTGGTTGAAATATCTTCAATACTTATTTGGTTTCGTAGGTTTTCTAGTTCTTCATGAATTTGGATTATGTTTTCTTGCAGAACACTAGAAACCAATGTTTCAAACTGTGTCACACTACTTGAAGGAAAAGAGTTTTTAAGGTTATGGTCCATACCTAGTGAACTAGTGTCAATACTAGGAGTGAAAGAGCTAGACAACCTAAGATCCATGATGATTGTGTTATCGTGAGATGACATGAGTCTCAAAATTTATCTCACTATAGTATTAGTAAGAGGACACCAAGTAGAAAAGATCATACAAGGGATACTAAAGGCAAGATGGATGTAAATACAACTCAAATGAAATTAAGCTAAATGCAATGAAATTAATATAATAGAAATTTTGTAAACTGAAATAGAAAGTTACCAACAACAAACAAAAGCTCAAAAATAGAGTTTTGACTCTGGAAAATGCAGTTTAAAATTTGCACTGGTACTAAATCACCTAGAGGGGTGTAGGGGTCCCAGTGAGGGTTTTCTTGACAAATTTCAGAAAATTTTAAGTGATTTTTATGTTTTCTATTTTGGATGATGTCTAAACTAAGTGAAAATGCAGATTTTAAGTCAATTTCAATGATGCAAGAGAAAAAAATACAATATATATGCACTTTCACTAGTGCAAAATTAAAAAACCCTATATATCAATTAACTAATGCAAACCCTAATGCAATGTTAATGCAAGCTACATCTAGGATGATAATGCACTTCAAATCAGAATTATGATGTTCTCAACGTAGGCTCACCAAAATGAAAAGAAGAAAATTGTTTGCTTCTATGCTTGGGAAATAGAATAACAATCTTCTTCACTCTTATTCAAGGAAAACCCTAGAGATCTCAATCTAAAATATGCAAAGGAGAAAGAGATCTTTCAATAAGGTTGTCCTAGGGTCTGATTATAAAATAAAGAGGGGTTCACCACCAAGCTAAGGCTTGGAAAGACTAATGAAATGCAAGACCTAATCCTTAAACCTAGTGTAATGTAAAACTTGACTAAATGACCTAGAAAAGCATGTAAATAAAAACAAAAAGATGAGAGATCAAAGGTGTGCATATGTGAATCTATAGAGGACTAGATGAACACTTGAAATGCTGAAAATGATGAAATTAATGCCTATTGGGACTCAGATGCTAGACTGGATGATTTAGTCTTAGATTAGGGTTTTTGGGCAGGAATAAGAAGCTGGTAGAGATATGTTTGAAACTTCTAAAATCTACAAATTTTCCTATACTAGGACTCATATGCAAGAAGTGGTGTATTACTATAGTTAGCATTTTCTAGAAATTCAAAGTTTGATTATGGTCTTCAATATTTGCTCCACCCTTTCCACCTAATTTCTAGGTCTAAATCACTGACTTCAACCTGTAGATGTCTTTCAATGATCTCCAATACAAGGTGACAACTTTGACAACTTTTAACACTTGACAACTTTCCCCAAACTTGTTCTTTACTATGTCTTCAACCTAGATCTACAAATCACACACTAAAGAGAGGGAAATATGTTTTTTTACTAGAAAGAGGTTTGCCTCGGTCAATCCTTATTTTGGTAATCAAACCTTGAAATGAAATGAAATAAGATGAAGGAATGATGAATGAACAAAATTTAATGTTGCAAGTCACCAAACCCTAGCAATAAAGTACTAAAAAAATGTATGAAATGGATCCAATGGAAGTACATCTTGGATCTTTCTTGAATGTGATAGATCTTGAATTGATTGCTAGATTGAATGATAAAACCCTACATCACAATTTTTAGCTTAAAAAAAAACACGATGCATGATGACTTTGACATGATGCTTGATGCTTGAATAATTCCCTAAAACACTTGATAATCAGCTATTGAATGCGCTTGTAAACTCTTGAATGCTTCCTTGATCACAAATTTGCTATAATGCGTGAACACTTGAAAGCTTAGGATGATCTTATGAATGCTTAGGTGAAAATGAGTGAAATAAACTTGTATTTATACTTGTTTATGCATAATTTCCTAAAATCACAACACTACAAGCCAACATCAGATCTAGGAGAATGAAATTCTAGCAATAATTTGAATTAATTTTAATATTGAGCCACATGGGACTCATATGCCAGAAGTGGTGTCTGAGTCCCATTAGGCTTAACTATGGGGCACATTTTCAAAATTTCTTAGAATGATGTATAATCAGGATCAAGGCCCAAAAACCTAGGTGGGACTCATACACCCAAGCTGGCGTATGAGTCCCAGACCACTAAATATAGGCCACACAACCTAAAAACACCTGAATTATAATTGGATGTTGATTTATGTAAGGATTATCCCAAAAAAATGCATTAATTAAGGCTTTTGGATGCAAAATAAGGCCAAATAAGGCATAAAGAATCCGAGTTATTTATGAAAACCTTGGAAAAGTGTGAAAGTGTTGTACAACACTTTACAACACCCTAAATAAGGTACAATTAAGTTCATTTAGATAAAAAGGTCCCAAGACCTAATGCGAATGTGTCAAACACATTACAACACTAAATCAAGGAAACATTATACTTAATTTAATGAGGGCCCAAATAAGCAAGGAAAAGTAGAGGGATGCTTTTTCTGTTACCACAACTATAAAATTTTAATGAACTTGTGTGTATTTTAATGGAATAATTTTAGATGAATACTATTTACCAATAAAACATTGCCATTCATATCCTCCAACTCGTATGTTTTTCTTTCCTTGCATGCATGGATTCAGAAAGGACACCTCCATAGTGAGTCAAACTTAGCATGCTGCCCTAGTTTTGTAGTACGTTCATTATACTTTAGGACAAGACTTCTCTCTTGGAAATCTGGGCTGGAGGCCTTTTTATCAAACCATTGTTTTACTATGTGCTAGCGCCCAATCATGGGGTGATCCAACCATACTAGTTTACAATTTTTGGCCAAACTAGACATTAAACTAATGTTTTCTAACTAAATCTTCACTTTCAGACACCTATAGTGGCTAAATTGTGAGGAATTTGAAGATGATGAAAACTAGTGATTTGTGACATTTTGTCTATAGATTCTAAATATATTTTTTTCAATTTTTTTGGAATCAGATTGCACTTCTTTTTCTATCTCCTTCAAAAACTATTTTTTTTTAGTAAACACCATTTTTAAGGAGTGATGCTCACCGTATAATACATAACTTTTTTTCTGTGAAGGATAAGATTCTTTTTTTTTTTGAATTTAGATTTGTAACTATGATATATAGTGCTTCCAATTGCTTTCATAGTTTTTTATTGAATATTTTCTCCTTAGTCAAGTTTCTAAGTCAAACCAAATACAATTTAGACATAGGAAGACCATATACCACAACTATTTTTTGTATGTATCGAAATTGAATTTATTTATTTATTTTGGATCAAGGACTTCAATATCTGGTGCACTCATATTTTTCAATTTTTTTTTTGATAATCTTTTATTTTTCCACATGTGTAGAACATAGAGCTTGATTTTCAGTGAAAAACCTACATTCACAAGAAATAAAAAATAAATATAATAATCAAATTAAATTTAATTAAAATTATACTTTTTTGGAAGCTTATAATAAGGACTACATACTTGGAAAAAATAAATTTTAAATGAATTCATGTGATCCCTTAAAAGGTAAATCAAAAGTGGTTTTTTATCAGTATTTTGATAGGTGTAAAGGAGACTCTGTTATAGGTATAGTTTAAAACAAGTGGGGTTCTATCCAACGGGGCTTGGTCTAAGGTGGTTTGATCAAACCCTCTTCAATTGGAGTCTCTTAAATGGAACTTTTCAAGGCTTAAATCATTATATTTTCTAAAAATATGATATTTTAGCAAAAATTAGGATCTCCGAGAAAGAGTAAACCACTATTGTGGCCGCACCCCAAGGTATCATATGTGTTTTCCCTTTTTCCTTTAGGTTCAAAAGTTCTACCAATCTCACTTCCATTTTTCTATTTTCCTTGACTTCTAAGGCTTTCAATAGTTGCAATGCCGAAATTTCTATAGAAATGGGTAAAACCACCTCCTTTTCATACACTAATTCATAAGGGGATGTATTCAATATTTACTTTCATGTAATTCTATCAGTCCATAAAGTAGCTCGTAGATCCTTGTGCCAGTCCTTCTAGTGTTTTGATGCAATGTGCTTTATTAACCTTATCAGGTTCTTGTTAGTTGATTCTACTAATTTTTTTCCTTGTGGGTAATAATTCGATGAATTCCTAAGGTAGACCACATGCTTGAGAGTGAATTCTGAAATCCTAGAGGCTATGAAGGCTCGTGCATTATCTAAAATGATGTTTTTAGGTGAACTAAAACTTGCCGCTAACTCCAAGAAAATTGACAATTTCTATTTCTGTAGCATTCTTCAAGGAAATGGCTTCTATCTATCTTGTGAAATAATTGGTCACCATGAGTATCCACTTATGGCCTATTTTGGATATGGGATTGATCATCTCAAAAAAATCCAAACCCCATTGCGCAAAAGGTTCCTTAGTCATGATCGGGCTCAATGGCATGGAAAAATTCTTTCACTTTCCAATGAAATATTGGCACTGAGTATACTTCCATACAAGGTATGGGCCTCAAATAACATGCAAGTCTAGTAATAGCCTTCCCAAATTGTCTTTAAAGTAGTGGTCTTGGCGAAGAAGAGTCTTCCCTCAAGACTGCTATGAAAATCACCTAAAACCCTTTCTTCTCGTGGGTTATCTAGGCAATGGAGAAGGATACCATCATAATTTATTTTAAATAAAACCCCTTCAATTAGTGCATACCTAGTGCCTTATAGTCAATAGTTGCATCTTTTGTGAGGTGGGATGCTGGTTGGGTATTACCCCTTTTGCATAAATCACATCTGAGCAACCACCCATGACTTTTTAGACTTGAACTAATTTGTATAGACCTGTTTGGTCTCTTCTTCTGCCTAGGAGCTTAATTATTGCATGAGGTATTCACAAATACCTCTCCCTCAAACTAGCTTGGTCATTCAAATTTCCATGTCATATTCTAGGATCTTGGTGATCTAGTTGGCCCTCTTTTTAGTTATATCACCTTCGGTGAAGTATTCCCTAGCACTATGATGGGTGATGAGTATGGTGATTTTATTGGTCAATACTATGTGTCCAAATTTTTTAGGCATTTAATGATATAAAATTCTTACTTTTAAAAAAATTTGTACCTGGTTTCATATCCCTTGAGAGTCCTAGAATGGAATGTGATGGGATGTTCTCTACTTCCCTCTTTGTCCTTCTAAGTGATCACCACAGCTATGTTGTTCTAGCTGCTATAGACATAAAGAAGGAAATATTTGGAGAAATATAGGTTGGCTAGCATTGATGGTGCATAGATGGCTACCTTTATTTTCTCAAAAGCAAGCTTTCCTTTGGGAGTCCATTTAAACAATAAATTCTTCTTCAACATCAATGTTATAGGTCTCGTGATGCCCACAAATTTTGAGATGAACTAATTGACGGAGTTAATTTTTCCTAGAAAGTATTGTACCCCCTTTTAGTTGACTAGCAATGGTAGCTCTATTATAGCCTTCACCTTTTTAGGATCTATGGCTATTCCTTATTTTGATACCATAAAACCAAGCAACTTTCCTTGTGTTACTCTGAAGACACATTTCTTGGGATTTAGAGAAATCCTAAACTGTTGACACTTTTGGAAAACCTTTTCCAAATGATCAAAATGGACATATTTTGATTTTGAAAAAGTAGTTAGGTCGTCCATATATATTAAGATGATTTGATTGATCAATCATTTGAAAGTGATATCCATTGCTCATTAAAAAGTGGCACCTGCATTGGAGAGTCTGAAGGGAATTTTCACATATGTGAATATTCCCCATTTAGTGGTGAAAATTGTCTTGTTGGTCCTCCTCCTTTATGTAAACTTGATTATACCCTCAAAAATCATCAAACAGTGAGAAAATTTCCAATCTCGCCATAGTCTATGGGATATACCCCATTGAGGGAAAAGGGTAGTGATATTTTAATGAAGCTTTGTTCACGTCTCCAAAATCCACATAGAGCTGAATATTGCCATTCTCTTTCCATATTGGTACAATATTGGATACCTAGGTGGAATGTTTGATCAGATATATGATTCTTCATTCAATAAATTTTGTAAGCTCTTACACCATTAGTGCCTTGATCTTCAAATTCACCAGCATTTATTTTTGTTAGATGAAGCCTTCGGCTAAGTTGATGGTATGCTAAATGATGCTTGGGCCGTATCCTTTAATATCATCGTAGGTCCAAGCTATGACCCTATCATATTTAGTACATAGACCTTTTAGCCTTTTCTTTTCTTCTTACAAGATGTCTCTTCTAACTTTTAACTTTCTACCATTGTCGACATCGAGGTATTCATACTCTCCTTCATTGGTGATGAATCTTTGTTTTCTAATTCTTGTATCCTCATAGTCAAAGATTTTTTTGAGAGAAATTAAGCATCACAGGAGCTTATTGCTTTTTAATTAGATCACTTGTCCTTCAATAGCCCCTCTATCTTTAGACTGTGAATGATCATAAGATTTTCTTGACTTTTATAGAAAAATGACAATCTGATCATCATCCTCAAAGACCTACCAATTCTGATCATTATTGAGTATTGATGGTCAAACTATGATATGCACTACATTCTAGGTTTTGGTTGATTTAGGGGTTGGGTCAAGCTATGAGCCAATTGAATCCATCTGATCTATGATGACATTCTAGGACTGTGGGATACCCTATATGTTAAAAGCTTTGAATCCCTCAATCAGGTCTAAAATTTTGTGTCTATAAGACCTCATTCTTACATTTTTGTGGTTGCCTATCAGTGCACCTAGTTTACGACTAACTCTAAATCTTTGAATGCTTGTATTCTCTTTATGCCCATCTTATCTATGAGAATCAAACCATAGACCAAGGCCTCACACTCTACATCATTATTCAAGCACAAGAACTAGAAGTGAAAAGCTTTGAGGATCTCTAATCCAGTCAGAGATACTAGTCAGATGCTCACTTTGGAACTGATTTTGCATTTGGAACCATCAAAATATAGTGTCCATAGACTATCATCACTCTATCTGCCAAGTTCTTCCTACTCCTTTACAAATTTTGGGAAGACTTGGTCATCATCAAAGATCACATAGTTACCCAACCTAATAGCGTGCAAGTTCCCAAATGGGTCGTAATCAATAAACTAATTGAGCATGACCTCCTATTCAAGGTTCTGATCACTTGTGTCCTCTTCATCTTCTAAAATTTCTACGTAATACATCTCCTTTTTTGAGGGGGTATGCGGGTATATGTAGGGTCATCATGGAAAAAACAGGCCCTTAAGTGGCAAAAAATTCAAAAAAATCAGAGTTAAGCAACTTGACATAAAAATTTGAATAAGTTATTTATATTATTTCAAAAATATGTAAGAATAGAATTTGTAGAAAATTAAATGTAGTTTCTAAACTACTAGGTTTATTTAAAAAAAAAAAATCTATTTGGTGAAAATTTGAAATTTCAATGCAGTAGTACTTAAATTTCAAGGAAAAAATGAGTAGGTGTCTGTCTGACCACCCTAACCACAATAAAATGATATTATTTTTTTATAATATTTTATATACAAGTGGAGGACTCATGTCTCGATGTGATGCATATTTTTTTGTAATTTTTTTCTAAGTAAATAATTAGTTATGAATTTTTTATTACAACTTTTAAAAAATAAAAAAACTTGTATGTCTAACCACCTTAACTTGGTCAAAACTTCATGAAATTCATTTCTTTCTTTTTTAATCCTATAGTATGTGAAGCATAGAATGTGACACATGTTTTGGATTCAAAAAATGTGATACCGTTTGAAAGGTATATATGTTTTTTAATCATCCTATCAATCAGGACTTTAGTTGTAATTCAAATAGAAAATAAATAATAATTATTTATTAAATTCAAAGTAAAGCATAATTTATATTGGTGGAAAGCTAAGAATATCCTCTAAAAACCCATTTTGTTTCATCAATTTTGGGTTAAAAAAATTCATCAGCCACATACCCTACAAAAAGCCATCATGTTGCCACTTTTTGGCCCATCATGATCCTGCACATACCCATGCGCTACTTCAAAGAACATAATCATATTATCTAGTATATGTTTAAGGTGTAAGGATTCAGACAGGATATTCATCTTCACCCTATGTATCATTTGTAGTATCAAAATGAGACCAATCGAGCGCTAGATATCTACCAAGCTTTGTTGTGAAGTCCCTTGAGAGACACATCCCAAAAACTGGGGGAATGTCTATTATAACTACTTGTGTGATGGGTTGGCTTGGACATGAAAAAAGGGAAAAAGAAAAATTCTTGATGTGGATGATGCTCAGTACTTTCTTCCCATCTAATTACATGATCCCTTTCTCAAGAGGCTCGTACTTAAGTTTCAGGGCATCAACCACTTGCTTAGGCATGACTATGGTATTAGCTCCCAAATCAATCATGTTATTGTGTAAAAGATTATTGTTACCTCTTTCATGTCTATATTTTTCGTGACATTTATGTATATTGTGGCTCCCAAAGGTCAGGGGTTCGACACGGGCCCTTTTCCTTTATCTTGATTGCATAATGGGATTGTATCCATTCATGGAATTTGTTCCTCTTTCTTCAATGCCTCCTAGAGCAATGTCTTCTATTCTAGAATTGATGTAAAGTCCCACAAAGAAAATTAGTGGGCACCTCCTTTATTTGTTCTACCATATTAAGCATTCTAACTGGTAGGACCTTAGGTTTGAATAGTGGTATTTCTTTTGTCTTCGAAAGAGACCGATCCAACATGGACAAGATTAATGCTTTGTCCAACTCTTTCTCTAGCAACGACGGATCTAGGGATTGCTGAGTAAGTCAAATTTGCAAGGCTTTCTCTACTTGTGGCTACAATATTTGTGGTTGTGGTTGTTGTGGAGCTCATTGCATGTATTATCCAGTGAGCCTTCTTTTGGATTATGTGTTGTAGTCTAACTGTACCTGTGGGGCACTAGTCATTGGAACATCATTTGCAAATACTACATCTTCTTCCTCCATCTAAGAGAATAATGGTCCGGTGAGATGTCCATCTCTTGTTCTAAAGACATCCCTTGTGTTTTTTCTCTAAAGTGGGAATTTTCCATTCCAAGAGATCGATATTTTTTTGTGTTAAAAAATATGCATTGGATTCTTTGCTCTGCTATCTTCTATTGAAGATTTCCCCTCAAAAAATTATAGGGCATATGGCTATCAATACGTGGGAAGCACCATACATTCTGATCTTCTAGAAATTTGTTCTAGTTTTGGACCAAATCCTTCCTCGAGTTGTTCTTAATAGTCTGAGGCAGCATGGTGACTGAGACTATCTGATTTGTAGGTGTTGGTTGCTGATTTCGTCCTTTCAAAGCTCCTTGATATGCATTTTTTTGATAAGATGGCCTTCCTCCTTGATAGGTCTATGTGGGAGGTTTCAAAGGTGCTTCTTTTTTTCATTGGATGAGGACTAGCTCATTTGCAAAGGACCACATAAGGTTCTTCATGTCATTAACATCTGTTGCTAATGAAGAAGAGCCTGATGTGCTAGGTTGTCCTCATGGGTACACATACATGGATGGTGGTGCAGCCGATGTGCTTTTTCATGGAGTGGATGTGCTAGGAGTTGCTCCTTCCTAGTGGCTACTAGAGATTTCCGTGAACATGGGCATTGACAATTGTGGTGGAAGATTCCTAGTGTCAATCAAACTATTTTCTATGCACATAGCCAAATCATATTCGTTAGGTAGGGTGTCCCCTCACATAGACTGTACCATGATTGTGATGTATGAATTGAAAGCATTTAGATAGAACATGAATGTCATAATTGTTGAAGGCCTAGCTATCATAGGAATCCTCTACCAATTTTTATGGAACCTATAGAACCAAGATCCTAGTACATGTTGTTAGAAACCAAGATCTGAAATGCAAACTAGAAAAGCCTTCCATAGAAGAGAAAATCAGAAAAAGAAAATCTTTGCAAAATATGTGCAAATAATTATTATTCAAGAATTCATAATTACATGAGATAATTTGTTTTATAAAATAAAAGTATGCATAACCCTATCTTATCTTGAGGAACAAGATAGCTCAACAAGATAAGGATGAAAATAATTAACCTAGGAATTAAATGTTACCTAAGTAAAGTTATACAAGTGTAATTAAATATTAATTACACTAACACCCCCCATAAGTGAAAATTAGGGAGACTAAAAAAGAATGCACCTAAAAATAAGATGAATGCAAGAACTAATTGATGCGTCCCAACAACAAGGCCTGATCAGGTACACATGTACAAATGCAATAATGAGGTAGAGAAGGAAAACCCAGTGGGACAAAACCCCCCTACAATGAGATGACTACTGCAAAGAAGCACTGGAAGAATACTATGGAGTAAAACTGGAACCAAAATCCAACAAGCAAGGAAAGATAATTCTATCTACAAGAAACCAAAGTGGAATCATAATAATGCGACAGCAGACCTGATGCCACGAAACACTAGAAAACTCACAAACTGGAACAACCCTGGAATCTATGAAGCAATAGTAGATGGAATGATGACAAAATTTGGAAACTGTGTATCTCGATGTCAATGTCAAACAGTGACTAAAACTCTTCCATGGGAACAAGTACCATAAAGACTCTAGAACATTAACCATAAAAACATGGCCCTCAAACTAAGAAGGATCTGAACCAATGCGGATCAAGAACCATAAACTCTCAATCTAAAGTGTGAACTGATGTGAATCTGATATGTGTCAAGCTAAGACAAGAATGTGGCCAAAAGAAACTAAGAAACTAGATAAACCATACAAGTTGTGAAAAAATCAAGATGAAGATGATGATCAAAGTGCATGCACACTCTAATCAGATTATTATGCAAGAAACCCCCCTGATGGAACTTTATCTCAGTTCATTTATTACAATAAACCACCGATTGTAAAAGGTGATAATGCTAACATGCTTAAATAAAAAATAAAAATAGACCCCATATCTGTGTAGAGGACTGAACCAACTTTCCAACGCCATAAGAATGACGAAAAAAGGATCACTGAGTCAAAAGATATGCCCTTTGGAGTGAAAAAAACATTTGAGTTCAAAGACTTGCAAAATAAATTTGGAGCAAAATATGGTAAAAAAAACCTTCACCACTGGATTGGTGTCGGAATCAGCTTTCCAATGGTATATCTTTTTTGCAAAAAATAGACATCATATGTGAAAATACACCTGATTTAGTGAAAGTTGCTCCAAAATGGCCAATAAGACTTGCAAGGCCCTCTGGGGGCTAAAAAAATTGTCCCCTGGTCCTATGCATGACCAGGCGCTGGCGGGCAGGTGCTGGGGGCAGAGCCCCTGGTCATCAATATGACTGGCCCGGGTGCTAGGAGGCCTCCGAGGCTGAGTGCATAGCCCTTGGTCCTCCAAAGGACCACCGATAGAGCTAAGTAGAGCCCACGGGGGCTGGGCAGAAGGCCCCTAGTAGTCCATGTCAGTGGGGCGATGCTATAGAGGGGCCTGCTGGGGCTGAAGTCTCAGACCGACGATGTTTGGGTGGTGTAGATAGGAGGCGGTGGAAAATCGATGGCCGCCCGGTAACGGACCTCTTTAACTCTGTGAGTGTTGGCACAAAATATGAGAACCTCATTTTTTCTATTTTTTTCTCATTCTTCATGCCTCAGGAAGAGAGCTAGGGAGGTCGTATGGGCCTCCCTGGCAATTTTTTTTGCCTTCTAAACCAACTTCTCCAAAATTGATGAAATGAAAGGTGATCTTAGGGTTTTCGGCCGTTGTGAACATGATGGTGACCTCCGTTTGTGCTCAAACTGCTTCGAGAAATTGGCTACCTCCAAAGCTTGCAAAAAATCTCCTAGCTTGAAACCCTCATGGATCTGGCAAACAATGGCAAAAATCTACAAAAAAAAGCCAATCCTAAATTTTTCCAGTGCTCTGAATCCAATGGTGAAGCCCGATCCGATCCAAAACGCCTCATAGATGAACTCAAGGCATGATACCCTTGAGGAATCCTGAACAAAATCTACAATGATTTTCTCAAAAAATATGAAAAGGGGTTGCAAATCAAGGCTCTGATACCATGTTAGAAACCAAGATCTAAAATGCAAACCAGAAAAGCCCTCCATAGAAGAGAAAATCAGAAAAAGCAAAGCTTTGCAAAAGATGTGCAAATAATTATTATTCAGGAATTCATAATTACATGAGATAATTTGCTTTATAAAAGCAAAGTATGCATAACCCTAATATTATCTTGAGCAACAAGATAGCTCAACAAGATAAGGATGAAAATAATTAACCCAAGAATTAAATATTAACTAAGTAAATTTATGCAAGTGCAATTAAATATTAATTACACTAACACCTGCAAAATACAACAAACTAACACATTAGAGGATTCAAATGCAAGTTAAGATTCAAGTTCCTCATAAAATCCATTAGCAATGTTCAAAATAGGAATAAAATAAAGAAAACAATAAGAAAGAAAAGAAATAGATCAAATCCTATTAAAAACATGCAAACTCTTGATCTTATGGGGGAGTTGGTGCCAATTTTATGTGGAAATTGGCCCTTTCCCAACTCCCATGCAAGCTCTTGATGATTTGATGATGATTGGTCCACTATTTTTGAAGATTTAAGTGTGCTCCAAGATGAAAAACTTGCATAATTTAGCTAAGACTTGATGAAATGGATGAGAATTGCTATGCTTGAGTATGGATTTGAGTATAGTAAGTTTGCTCAAATTGTGGATGATCAAATGAGGAGAGAAACCTCTTATTTATAGAAAGAAAAGATGGAGAAATGCCCAAAATGAAGCAATGTGGGACTAACTTTCACCCAATGGCAAGGTGCCACTTGTCAAGAGATGAATGGATGAAGGATGTGCACATTTTGATGAATGTGCCCATAAATGCATTTAGGTGAAATTTTAAAATAATGAAATGACATGGAAGATGGAAAAATGAATGACTTAAATGCCACATGGCTCAAAGAAAAAGGACTTGTAATATTAAATAAATGCATTGTTGGAAGGACTAAGTCCACTTGGAGGGATTTCAAATTTGAAGAAATATTCCTCTAATATGCCATGTTGAGAGAAAATATAGATTTAATAAATGAATTAAATCTATTTTCATGTGCAAGTGGCAAAAGCTAGAGGATGGGAAATGGATTAGAATTAAATTAATCAAGGGTTAATTAATTTAATGAGGGATTAGATGATGGGACAAATTTGACTTAGATTTATGGGTTTATTTAAATCAAAGATGAGAAGAATGTGATTTTAGAAATAGTTAAATAAATATTTTGTTTTATTTAACTAAGGGGGGTGATTGGTTAGATTAAATTAAATAAGGTTTAATTTATTTAATTCAATAGAGTGACTTTAGAAATTAATTAAATAAAATTTATTTATTTAATTAAATAAAGAGCTAGGGTTAATTAGATTAGATTGATTGATTTAATTAACAAGAGAGAATGACTTAATCAAATAAGTTATTTATTTAATTAACGGAGTAAAATTGATGAATTTAATCAAATAAAGGTATTTGATTAAGTGGTTAGACCGAGGGATGATTTAGGATGAAATGTTGTTAGTAATTGGGATCAAGCATGTAATGTCAATCAGTACATTTTACAAGTCTACATTTTTCCGCTCTTTGAAGTAATTCACTTATTGTGTTGGTTCAAAGAATAAACTGTCTTGATCAGAAAGCCAAAAAAAATTGATTTCAAAATTTTCCCCACTGCTGCCCTAGTGAGAGAAAACATGCCAACATATTGCCCCCTTGAGAGATCAAACGAAAATTCTAATTTTTGGGTGATCTCGCAAAAAAATAGGACACGGTGCCCAACAAGTCCAAAAGGGCTTTACAGGGTCAAAAAATGGTGCAAAACGGCCTTTGGATGGACAAAAACGGGATCGGGGGACTAAAACCCTAGCAAGACAGATAAATGGGGTCAAAAAAACCTTATTTTCAAGCTTAAATAGGCCCCAAGGGGCCACTTCAAATTCATTTTCACATTCAGCCTAGAGAGATTTTGCAACTTTGAGCTCTAACACCTTGGCGAGATGGTGCAACAAAAACTCCCTATGCACATTTCTGACAGGGTACAGACACATCAAAGGCTTCTCAGCACTGGACCACTAGTGAGTCAACTTGAGCTAAGCTTGATTTTTGATTTTCATGCTCATTTACTACATTAGAAATCTAGATCTCTAGGAGTGGTGCTATACTGCACCGCTACAAATTTCAAACAATGCTGCTTGGCATCAAACTGAACTGTCATCGTGAGTAGCGACACTATGGTGTAGTTTGGAGTTTGGGTTCAAATTCCAAACTTGGACGCTTTGAAAAAGTGCACTACTGCAGTGCCCTTTAAAACTAGGGTTTTCACTTAAACTAACCCGCCATCCCAAACTATGATGTTGCGGTGTGATTTGGGACTTTCAAGACTCTAGTGGCATAGTTTGAAGTTTGCAAACTGCATCGCCTTCATAGGTAGCGGCACTGGAGTTACTTCAAAATTTTAGGACAAGCCACGATCAATATTTTTTTTGATGAATTTTAACACAGTGACTTTCCTAATGCAGGAAGGGGCAAAGGAGATCCACACAAGCACAGGTCCCAAAAGATTTTCAGCCTTTTAGGTGATCTAACCAATCGATAGTAGGAGTGCCTAGGAGAGATGGTACTTTGGTATATCACCTATGAACCGCCTGTGCGGACACACTTGAGCATGATGATGACACTTGATGATAGATGTAATAGTGAGACATCCTCATTCCACCTTTCGACAGGCGAGGCCATAGTCATACTGGAGGATGTGTGGTGGATCATCCATGGTGAGTAGGGTTATTTACAATATGGATGCCAAGAAGGAGGCATGTTATGCCATCATGGACACTAATCATATTGTATTCTACAAGGGCCAGATCAAGCTAGAGTGCCATAGGCCTATCATGTCACCCTACTGCTTTGTTAGTGTAGCCATTATATCGGGTCTCGTCACACCAGATCGGTAGGGCCGATACTTCAGTCCTGGATGGGGGCTCACTTGGGAGCACATGGTCTGGTGGTGACTGACACTATTTGCATGGGGGCCAATTCTACTAGCCTCACTCTACAAAGATTTACATGAGTTTGCTTATCTAGATGGCATAACACTTGGGGCAAGGGTTACACTCCTGCATATCTGGGTGTGGGAGCACATCACTGTGCTTTGTCCAAGAGTGGTACCTATTCCAATGGAACCAGATGATCTAGTTGTCTAGAAATACAGAGGAGGTATTTCATTTACACATAGGACAACACAAGATTCCTCATTGGAGGAGGGTCCTTGACGATATGCAAGTGTTCAGATGGCGGTCATACCTTGGACAACCCACATGGTTTGATGATGTGCAACAACTCTTCTTCGCCTACTAGGACAAACTTATGTAGGGCAAGGAGCACATGATGCTTGAGATGTACCTGTTGGTCAGGGTTCAGAAATAGTTCGACAAGCCACAGGATAGGCCAGACAATCAATACGTGGCTATTTTTGTGATGACGATGAGCCAAAGCTCCTGGGGTTGCTATATACTTTCCCATGAGGCAGTTTATATCAGCTGGTGGCTAGGCCATGTGGCTAGCGACAGGTAGATCTAGGGACTATGTAGGCGTATAAAGATTGGTTTAGGCCACTTCTTTGGCATATAGTTCTAGGGACACCATCTGCTCAATGGAGAGCCAGAGGCAGGGGAGTAGGGTTGGCAGGATGGAGATTAGGATCAGGGAGGCGGTGGGCCACCATTGATTCAGGATCATGGACCTTAGGATCAGCCACCTAGAGACCCACAGGACGAAGAGCAGAGATAGGATACCTCTCGATAGAACCAGGATCTGGGACATCAGGATAGGATCCTGACACCACCCAGAGATGGGGATGATGATTAGTCTCACATGCAACCTCCCCTACAACCAGATCCTAGAGATGAGTAGATTTTGTAGTTGCAGGCCTAGGTACAGGAATTGATAGCTGAGAGGGATCAACTACGGGTTGAGTGGGACCAGGTGGTTGAGTAAAGATAGGCTACAAAGTTACAAGCAGCGTCAGAGATGGGCCGATGACATTAGCTAGAGAGCATGGTTGCATCCTCCTCCCAGAACACCATATCACTTCATTCATATAGGGAGGCCATCCAAGAGGCTGACTATTACAGGATGCACTACCACCAGGCCATGTTGAGATGAGTCCGAGTCCCTGATTTTTCACAGAGGATAGGCCACAGACCGGTAGAGGATCACGGAGAGAGGGCAGTAGCTAGTAGGGCTAGCCTTCATTTTTTATCAGAGACAAGATTATTTTTGTGCTCGATGGGCTCATTTTTGATAGCCCCATGGGCCATTTTGTACTTATTGACATACACATGTACATTGATATGATTTTTTGTACCATGATAGTGTATATTTTGATGATATATGAGATGATGTTTATTCGATGTGATGCTATGTCCTATCTTTATTTTGATGCATTATGGATGGATTTTAATTTCTATAGGCTATGCAATGATTCTATCTTACAATTTCATGATGTTTATGTGATGGATATGCTATGTGATGATGTATAGATGCATTTCTTCTTCAATACCTTTTCTTATGTATTTTTATTGATGTATGCAAAATGTTATGTTGTGCAAATGCTTAGACTAACAAATCTATATTATGCATTGATGGATGGTATGATGTAATGTACCTTTTCTATGTATGACATGCACTTATGACGATGTGGTATGATGATGATGATATTTATGATTTGATATAATGGATGAAAATGATGTATGATGATGCAGATTTTTATAATGCTATGGGATGATTATGCAATGTTAATGATGTATGATGATGCAGATGTTTATAATGCTATGGGATGATTTCTTTTATGTTTACGTGAAATGAATGCAATGTAATGATTCATGAGATGCTTAGAATAACCAATCTATATTATGTATAATGGAAATGCAATGTTATGATATGATTTAATGTTTCCTATATGATATGCAATATGCAATATGCAATGTGATGATGGTTTGTGAATGCAGGGTGAATGCAATGATGATAATGATTTGATTAACTATCATGCTACCATGTTAGCGCGAAAAGTAAGAGATAGAAGAAAACAAGAGATTCCAACAAGACATGAGATGATGATAATGATGATGATTACTTGCCAAGGAGTTAGGATTTTCAAAGGGATAATTACCTTATGTTTGATTACACACATAAGTACGATGCATCAAGGTATAAAGAACCGGGATAGCATTGTACATGTGATGGACTTTAACTTGACAATCAGATAGGAGTACTCTTGTTCACACCTGGTGCATGAAACCTTATTCAGAATGTAGTTTAGACATTTCAAACATCTTGGACCAAAAAATAGAAAGGAAAGCCTTCCTATGTAGTCAACAAGATACCTAAAACATCCTCTCTACACCTAAACAAAGCACGCATGACCAAGGTTATTTTACAATAATATCCAACAAGAACAATAGATAAAAGATAATGATAATTTCCCCATTCCTATCTCTCTAAATCCATTTGTTTGGGACATCATCAAGAGGTCCTTGGAATGAGTGCAATAAGATAAATCAAAAGACAAATATAAAGTAAACAAACAAACTAATGTTCTTCAATACTGCTAGCCAAGATTAAACTACTGTGATGCCTAATGTTGATGTCCATTGTAGGAAGGATGCATCCTAGGACATGATGATATTAGATGATTTTGATATGGGACTAATTGGATGATAGGCTATTGACACAAAGAGTTGACTAACTTGCTTACATACTAACCTATACTTTAGATTTTGACATTTCGAGTTTTCACTTTTGATCTGCTAAACTTGCTTTTGACTATTTCACCAAAGGTTGGGGATGATGATTGATTTATTGTGAGTGATATTTATTGTGGGTGAAAGCGAGATGAGATGGATGGATTTTTTCAAATATTTGGATGTTTTTGGTGTTTTGAAATGTTTTGAGGTTGTTTTTGGTATTTTTGAGATTTTAGAAATGTTTTGATTTTTGATTTTTCAAATATTTTGGGGTTTTTTGAGATTTTGACCGAGAGACTAACCTAAAGACCTATCCTAGGGGCCTCGAGGGCTAATCAACATATTAGCCTTTCCTACATTATACACACAAAGACCACATAGTTTGATTAACTTTGACATGATTGTTGATGAGATATGAAAAAATGGATTGCCAGTTTATTATGACAAACTCCTAAAGGACTGACCTAAGTGTGTCAGGGGATGATCAAAGATCACCCTTGCCTACGTTCAAGGCTTAGAGACCTGTATTTTGACAAGATGACTTTGTTTTTGACTTTTTGACTAAATTTTTGACCTATTTTTTGGATTTTGAATGTTTTGAATGTTTTGGGATTTTTGATTTTTTGACATTTTTGGATTTTTTGGTTATTTGATGTTTTTGGATTTTTTGGTTTTTCGATGTTTTTGGATTTTTCAATTTAAGGATTTCAAGAATATACATGAATCTGATTTGATGAGAACATGCCCCCAACTTGAAAAAATAGAAAAATCTGATAGAGGTAGGATAAACTGACCTTGAGAATGGGCCAAGTAGTACTAGCTAGGAGGGATCATGATACAAACATAGGACCAAGCTATGATGCGGATGCCGAACGGATGATGGATGGGGATATGGAATATGATGGATGATGGAAGCATAATGGATGGATGATGCAAAATGATTTGTGAAGATTCTAGTGGATGGAAAGTGCTTATTTACATAAGGTTCCTATTTTCGAGTCTTTCACCAAGGTACTTGCCCAAAGCACCACCAAAGTGGTTTTCACTAGAGGACAATTTTTCTCTTTACTGTTTTTGATCATTTTTTTTCTTTTTTTGGATTTTTACTTTTTTTTTATTTTTTTTCTGTCACCAAGATGCTTGTTTTCAAGGTTTTCATTAGGGTGACCATTTTTTTAGGATATTTTCTAATTTTTTGATTTTTTGGTTCTATACCTTGAAAGATTTTGGCATGATTTTTTTTGAGATGGGAGCTGTTCATGGGATCCTACAAAGGCTCGCCCTCGGGTGTTGATAAATGATATGCCCTTAACTTGTAGCTCACTATGATGATGAATGGTACCAACCAGTTAGGTTTAAATTTTCCTTTTTTCTTTGGGTTTGGGACATTTTTCTGGTTCTCCTTTAGCACAAGCTCTCCAACTTGAAACGTCCTACTTCTGATCTTCTTATTATAGCTCCTCTTGAGTCAGTTCTGATAGACCTACAAATGGTTCAATGCTTCTATATGTCACTTATCCAATAGATCCAGCTCATTCAGTCTTGATACTCAGTATTCTTCATCTGTGATGAGGTTTTGTAGTGATATTCTTAGTGACAGAAGCTCAATCTCAATGGGTAATACGACCTCTGATCCATAGACCAAGGAGAAGGGGGTGGCACCTGTTGGTGTGTGGATGCTAGTTTGATAGGACTAGAGGGTGGGATTTAGCTATAGATGCCAGTCACAACCTGTGTCATTGACTATCTTTTTGAGGATTTTTAGAATGGTTTTATTGGTGGCTTTTGCTTGGGCATTTCCTTGGGGGATAGTATGTTGTGGAGAAGCGATTTTGGATTTTCAATTTCTCACATAGGTCGCAAACCTCCTAATTCTTAAATGGTGTCCCATTATCTAAGATAATGTCTTGTGGGACACCATAGTGGCATATGAGATAGTTTAGGATGAACTTTGATATATGCTTCCTAGTTATGTAGGTCATTGGGATGGCTTCCACCAACTTGGTAAAGTACTCCATGGTGGTTATGATGAACTTGTGACCATTAGATGAGATGGGGGTGATCTTCCCAACGAGATTGAGCCCCCACTATGAAAAGGGCCATGGTGTGACAATCAGATGGAGCTCTTGAGTTGGAGCATGGATGAGGTCCCCATGTTACTGACATTGTAGGCACTTTTTGACATAGTCATGTGCTTCTCTTTCCATAGTAGGCCAATAATACCCCATCCTCAGCAATTTCTTGGCCAAGTACATTCCACTCGAGTGTGAACCACAAATACTATTATGCACCTCAGTTAAGGCGGTCAATGCCTCCTCAACATTTAGGCAGCATGGTAGGGTTCCTTCTATGCTCCTACGGTAAAGGGTGTTTCCTAGGATGACAAACTGGGATGCTTTATTGAAAAAGGTTCTTTTAAGGCTTGAGGGTAAGTCAATAGGTAGGACCCCTATTCACAAGTAGGTATAAATGTCATGGTAGTAGGGATCACTGGGACCAAAAATTTCACACACATATTCTGACTCTGGTACCTCGAATGTAGGCATGAGAAGCTGCTCTACCAAGAATTCATGTTTTGGGACATTGTGAGGAATATCTAGTAAAGATCCAATTATTGCCATGGCATCTGCTACTTTATTGTTTTCCTTGGGAATCTGCTAAAATGTGATATCAATGAATGATTCTTTGAGGCTCTCTACCAACTTTTTGTATGGAGTCAGCTTATCATCCTTTGCTTGGTACTCGTCATTCACTTGATTTATTATCAGCTAGGAGTCTCTGTATACTCTGAGGGCCATGATGTGCCACTACACTGCTATTCTGAGACCTATGGTTAAAGCCTCATATTTTGCAATGTTATTAGTGCAGGGGAATGCCAACTTGTATGATCTAGGTATACAATCTCCCTATCGGGTGATGAAGAAGACACTGGCTCCTGATCCATGCTACATGTAGGAACCATCAAAGTAGAGTTTCCAATGGCCAGTTATGCTAAGATTGAAAATGGATTCATCTAGAAACTCTAGTATGAGTGGATTCTTTGAATACATGGGTGCTTCTGCAAGCTGATCTGCTATCACCTTACCTTTGATTGCTTTCCGCTCTACATAATTGATGTCATATTCAGATAGAATTATGACCCACTTGGCCATCCTTTCTGTGAGCATTGCCTTTGATAATAGGTACATGAGGGGGTCAATTTTGGCAATGAGTTTGATTTTGTGTGCCAACATGTAGTGTCTAAATTTCTTTGAAGCAAACACTACTACTAGAGAGGATTTTTTGATGAATGAGTAGTTTAACTCATGCTCGACCATTGTGTGGCTGATGTAATAGATGGCCCTCTTTGTCCCATTTTTCATTGTGCTAAGCTAGGAGAGCACTGGTGGCCACTGTTGTTCCTGACACATAGAGGATTAGTGGCATGAGAACCATAGGTGTGAGAAGATATTATTTGATTTTGTTGAAGGCTTCCTCACACTTTTCATCCCACTTGTGTACTACCCCCTTGTGGAGTAGGTGAGAATAAGGGAGTTTCTTGTCTGCTAGTTGTGCTATGAATCTATGGATGGACTGAAGTCTTCCTTGGAGGCCTCTCAACTCTTTCAATGTTTTGGGTGCTTCCATCTTGAGGATTGATTTTACCTTGGCAAGATCTATTTCAATACCCCTCATTGACACTATGTATCCTAGTAGCTTTCCTAATTGTACACTGAAGACACACTTCTTTAAATTTAAATGGAACTTGTATTCCTCCAACCTGTCAAAAATAGCGCTCAAGGTTGCTATGTGATCTCTCCTCTTTTTGTATTTTGCTAGTATGTCATCAAATGTAATCTTTGACAATTTTATGGATCATGTCATGAAACATTAACATCATGGCTCTTTGGTAGGTGGCCCCACCATTCTTTAGGCCGAATGGCATCATGTTCTACCAATAGGTTCCTCATGGAAAAGTGAAGGCCATTTTGTGTTGGTCTTCTTTGGGAATCATTATTTGATTGTACCTAGAGAAACCATCCATCAGAGAAAGAATTTCATATCCTCCTATCATGTCCACTATCATGTCAATGTTAGGAAATGTGAAATCATCTTTCGAACATGCTTTGTTTAGATCTCTAAAGTATGTGTAGATTCAGATGCCCCCATTAGGTTTTGAAATAGGAACCAGATTTGATACCCACTCAAGATAGTCAATTGGTCTTATGAATCTTGCACCAAGTAGCTTTTTCAGTTCTATTTTGACTAGCAGGGTGATCTGAGGATGCATTTTTCTCAATTTTTGTCTAACAGGCTTTGCTTTAGGGTATACTAATAGATGATGAACCACAATCTCTAGATCAAGCCCAAGCATGTCCACATAGCTCCATGTGAAATTAACTTGTCTATCTCTCAAGAAGGCTACTAGGATCTCGTATTCTTTTGATAGTAATAAATCAACATAGAATGTAATGTGTGGGTTTCTTATGTTCCCAAGTTGACTAGGTTGCATTTTTTGGCTAGGACTATTGATTTTTCCTGATAGAGAGATCTAAGAGGAAGATTGAATCCCCCATCCTCAGGCACCTCAGAGAGGTTTTCACCATTGGATGTGTCCTTTATTTTTACTATTTTCGGGCCAGAGAGTGCCACAGTGTGGTTTTCACTCAAGGACCTAGACATTATTCTCAATTTTTCACTTTTGCGACTGAGGGATTCAATTATTTCCCCATAGTATGCTTGTGTGTCCAACTTAATGATGAATCTTGATTTATGATCCCCACATGGAATATTATCCCACATTCCCATGAATTCTAAGAGCACCTCATCATTTTTGAATGTGTCAAGAATTGGTGGTCCTCATTGGTCATGATCGATGAGTTGGGGGTAGACTAGCTTTATCTCATGGGATTGGTTTTCAGACTCATAGGATAAGGTGCTGATCATGAAGAGGTTAGAGTCTTCAAAAAGTGTGGGCATACCTCTCTTGGGTTCATCACCCTCACTACTACACACCTCAATGATGTCGAAGGTGAAATTGCCTAAGGGTGAACCTATGGCTATGGGCAATTCAAGGGCAACTGTCATTTGCTAAGGAGTTTTGACTTTCCTAACCGGGGGATTCCGACCACATATGGTTATACTCAAAGGGGTACATCCAAGACAAATATTTCTCATTCAAGTCTTTGAAATGATGGGTATTAGAAGCCCATTGTCATTTTTCCCTAGTTTCTAGTTTCTATAATAGCCCATTGTGAGCATCATTTGCAAGCCTTTGCTGCTGTCATCCATAAGTAAATTAGTTTCCGGTCTATTGTCTTGATATACGAGATGGGATAGGTCCTCCTCTATTACTTCTTGGCTGATATCTCCCAACTTCTAAAGTTGGAATATCCTTCAATGGATGTTTGGGATGTGGAGGCTTCATTTGATTACGGTCATCCTCGCGAGCTAGGAGATTGTGGTAACTCTCCTACCACAAAAGAATTTTTGGGAATTGTATAGTTTTTCGCAACCATTGTCCTGGATGATGACTTTGATATCAAAGATGGTGGGGATGGTAGGAGTGGTGGGTGCCTCTATCATAGAAGTCGAAGTGAGAGTGGCTGGATCAATGTATGGAGTTGATGGACCTTCATCATTTTTAGGCACTTGAGGGATTTTATAATATTTTGCCTCTAGGTTCTTGCAATAAGAGAATGGTTCAGGATCCCCATGGATGGTGACCTCTTGGACTTCATATGTGAATTTGACACATTGATGGAAGGTGGATGCTATGGCTTGCATTGCATGGATCCATAGACATCCCAGGATAATGTTATAAGGTAGATCAAGGTCAAGGACCTAGCAAGTGGTTTCCATGATTGTTGGCCCTACTTGAATAGGGATTTGGATTGTGCCTTCAGACACTCTTTCTTGATCATCATATGCCATGATTGTGATGCCTTTTCCTTTGTCGATGGAATCCTTAGATATTTTTAGGTTCTTAATGAGCTTGAGGGAACAAATGTTTAAGCCTACACCTCCATCCACCAAGACTTGCTTGACTTTGTTATTTTGCACTAGGAATTCCAAATGGAGTGCACGGTTGTGAGATGGTTAAGTGGGAAAATATTGATCGAAGAATGTAAGGAGATTCAAGGTAATGTGATTTTCGACCATAGCTTGGAATTGTTCCACATCAAGATCCGTGGGAATAGTGGATGAAGCCAATGATGCCTCAAGGATTTTTTTGTGGGAAGATGAAATATTTAGCAACTCCATGATGGAGATTTGTGTTGGGGTTCTTTTCAATTGATCTATGACATTGTAACCATTGGGAATAGATCTTGATTTGGAATTGGGTGCTTTGTTTAGCTGAGATGACCCTACAATGGTAATTTTCCTACCTCTTGTGGTGACTCCACAATCAGCATGGGCTCCTTTGATGGTGATAGTAGCACAATATTCATCCAAGGATGCAATGACATGGTCATATACATGATTCACACTCTTAAAGGTTCCCTTTTCCTTATCCATGTTACTGTTCCCTTTGTTATTATGATTAGGCATCCGATTTGTGTAGATTTTGAGGTTTTGATTTCTCGCTAGCTGCTCCACATTTATGATTTTTTGATCAATGAGGTCTTGGATTAGGTTTTTCAACCTCATGCAACTGTTTGTGGTGTACCATTTGATTTTGTGGAAGTCAATAACTTGTTTTCATTGTACCAAGGTGGTTTCACATCTAGTTCCTAGTAATGGTCATAGGTGGGATCCTTGATGAGGTTTTCATTTATTAATTTCTTCGTGATGACCCCGAGTGGTTCCCCAAGGGAAATATACTTTTGCTTGGGGGAGTTTTTGTTTCGCTAGGCTGGTCCCCTTCAATTTTTTAAGTTGTTGATCATTTGATTATTTGGATGTTGTGTCGTTGCATTAGCTTGATGATTGTTTTGATGGTTGTTTTGAGGTTGTTGTTGGGGTGCAGGTGTGTTTTGTCAAGGGGTGTTGATGGAAAATTTGGTGTTGAAAACACCATCGTTGGTAAAAATTTTGTTAGTTTCCCATGTGCATGGTTTATCGTTGTAATTGGTGGATGGGTGATTGTTTTGTTGTTTAGGATATGTAGGTGATCCTCCTTCTGACATAAGGGCTCATTCGATGTTGAGCACCTTGGAGATCAATTGGTTGTATGTGGTGATACCTTGCACTTTGAGATGAAATGCAAAGGATCCATCAAGATTCAAAATGATAGTGCACACTTGTTGTTCTTTAGGAATGGTCCATTCTCTCTGATTGGCCTTGGATTTCCATCATTGTAGGAATGAAATAAATGATTCATTCTTTCCTTGTTTCAGAGCTGATAGTTCCTCTAGAATGACATCCATTCCAATATTGAATGTGTAATTTTTTATGAATGCATCTACTATTTCTTGGAACTTCTTGATGCCAGGAGGAAGGAAAGAGAACCACTCCATGGCTTGGCCAACCAAACTTCTAGGAAATAACTGCATCAGATATGTATTGTCATACGCAACCTCCATACAATGAACTTGGAATTCCTTGATGTGATCATTAGGGTTTCTTGTCCCACGGTATTTATCAAATTTGGGGATCTCAAATCCCTTTGGGAATGGTTTCATTGTAAGACTCCTATCGAACGGGTAAGGACACAAGTTGTTGGGTATTTTCCTAGTTCTCCTTGACTTAAGATCAAACACTTGTTGAGAGAGAAACCTTATTTATGATGTCACATTGTTTTTTTGATCAAGGAGGGAGTGAAGGTGTTTTGTGGTGGTTCAATTGTCAGTGGGATGGGTGGGTTGGCTGGTGTTTACACATTTTGTTGCACCAAGTGTTCCTGCAATTTCTATTGTACTAACAACGCTTTTTGTTGGTCCTATTGCTACTATGCTAATAGTGCTTGTTACTGAGCTTGTTTTTGGGTTGCTAATCAGGTTGCTTCTTGTTGTTCTTGGTATTGCTTCAACGCTTACTAATTTGCTTGTTGCTAGGCTACTTGTTGTTGTGCGAGATATTGTGCTTGTGCCTGTGCTTGCGCTTGCACTTGTGCTTGTTGGATAGCTTGGTATTGGGCTTGAGCTTGTGCTTGTGCTTGAGCCTAGCCTTGTGCTTGTTGGGAAGCTTGTGCAATCTATGCAGCTTGTGCAGCTTGGATGGCTTGAGCAGCTTGGGCTGCTTGTTGTGCTTGTTGTTGTAATAAGGTTTGGGCTTGTCCAGCCTATTATGCTTGTTGTGTGGGTTGGATGGCTTGAGTGGCTTGTGTTGATTGTTGAGCAACTAACTATGTAGCTTGTGAATTTTGGATTTGTTGGAGTGTCTTCTGATAGGCAGCCTGTTGAGCGGCTTGCAGTGCAATGTTGTATTGCTTAATGTATTTGAATTGGGTGGTGGTGGTGGAGGTGGGTTTGTAATGGTGCTTGTTGTGGTGATGAGAGGCAACATTGTATTGATGTTTTGGATTTGAGTGGTGGATGGTGCGATCGATATGCTTGGTCCTTGAGAGACCATGTTTTGAGATATTTGGGGGATGGTTGATGATGTGGTGTTTTCTTGTGTTATGGGGATGGTTTGCATCTGTTGTTGCAATATCGATGGAAAGATGGGAGGATTTGGTATGATGATTTGATTGATCCCTAGTGGGCTAGTTTGATTTGTTTGATTGATGTTTGGTAAAGGGGGAATGGTGCAAGAGCACCTAAGGAACAACAGGCAGTTTCATTAGGTAAATAGGAAATCTAGAAGAATAATTTTATTTTATTTTCATAAAGGTCATGTTGACCATTGTGAAGATAGCTTGGAGGTGTTTTTGATATCTTGGAAAGAATTTGTGAAGAGATGAATAAGTTTAGAAGCTCATCTTGTTGAGTTTTCAAAAGTTAGCAAAGGTTAAAAAACACAGTGGATTTTATAATTTTTGCCATTAGGTCATCAATAGGTCTGACACAAAGAGCCTAACTATTTTTTTTGAACCTTTAAAAGGTGTGCCTTGACTGGGAATTGGGGTTGGAATAATTTTTGGAGTTTGTAATCAGTTTGAAATCAAGAGGACAGTGATATTTTAAGTGTGCATTTTCTGTTTTTGTTCTTGTTTTTGCATTAGTAGGTTAATAGATTGAACTTGGCATCTGGTATAGATTAGAATGTAGTGAAATTTCTTGTCAAGAATCATTTGGGACAATAGATAGTAGGTTTCTCACTTTCAAGTATTCTTGTAAATACTTTGTTCTTTCTTAAATTGTAGTTTTGACTGGTAGACTGTGGAAAATGGGGTTTTAGCTTACATTACCACTGTACCTAGAATATGGGCTTGTTGGGAATGTGGCTAAGCTCCATGTTTGTACATAAGGTAGAGGTAGGAGTCTTTAGGAGCCAGGAATCCATGGAAAAAGACTGTTCCTAGGTGAGCTTGGCAGTGCCCAGCTAGGATAGTTAAAGAGTGCAGAGCACTAAAGTTGCAGGGATGTCAATCCCCTAGCAAACCCAGGTGTGTGGTGGTTGTAGGAGGCCTTACAAAGGCTTGGAAAGAAGGAAGAGGCTTCACCAGTCTATTTGGTGATTGGGAAAAGCTGACAGTTCACTGTGTGGTCAAAAAATGGACTAAAAAGCCCTAATTCTTACAAAATGAGGGTTACGCCTGTGTACGAACAGTGAAGGCCTATAACCTCAAAAATATTTGAGAGGTAGGAAAATGAACTAGGGTCCCCATGGAAAGATTGTGATGTTCTTTAGAAAGATTGGAGATTGAGCCTATTTTCTCGGGTTAGGAGACCTAATTGGGGCTCAAGGCTAGTAGCCTTTTTAACCCTAAATGAGGGTTTGATGATAGCGATGGAAAGATGAAGCTTGGGAGAGCCTACAAGAACCCTAGGAGGAAGGTTTGAAGCCATGGGAGACAACACACACCCATGCATCGAGTTAGTGAAGGTTGGAGGTTTAGCTAGCCCTTAGGAAGATTAAGGGCTAAGGAGGGAATGGTAGAGAGAGCACCAAGATTGGCTTGGTTAGGGAAATGGAGATGATAGTAGGGTTGGCCAAGAGAACTAGGGGTACCTAACAAGAATTAGGACCTATAAGTTAAGAAGGTGGAGAGTGACACCAAGGGGGTTTGCCAAGGTGAGACCCAAAGCATGGAATAGTGAGTGTTCCATCCAACCCTACCCTATCAGGGAAGCCCTAAACTAAGCGGTGGTGTGGATATTGGTGGAAGTGGTGGAAATGTGAGTGGCATACTCCCTTGGGGGAATGATGAAGATGTTGGATCAAATATGCCCCCTAGTCCAAATAAGTCACCCTCTCCTTGTGAGGTTATGGGGAGATAGGTTTGGGGTGTTGAACAACAATATGATGGATCATTTGGATCATGAAAGGTTAGTGGGACATATGTGTGTGATGGATTTTGGGGGATGGATTGTCCCAATATAGTGTTTGCATCCAAATCCTGATTCTTTACAAGGGGATGTGTTTGCAATGCATTGATAAATGCACTTCCCTTGTTAACAATGGGTTGCATTGGAGCAATAGATGATGTGATTTATGGGATGTTTTGAGTGATGTTTTGGATTGGGGGTGTAGATGAAATTGGGGGCATGGATGAAATTGGAGGCATGACCCCAAAAGATGGTTCCACAATGGTACTCACATCAAAATCAAAAGGGAGTTTAGCCCCTTGCTTTGCTAATTCAAGCATGTAAAGTGAGGGATTGAGTCTCATCATGATGTTGATAATTTTATGATTATTGGGATTTTGGACCATCTCAGTGATTTCTTCTTGTGACATCCCAAAGGGATTATTTTTAAGATCCTCCACTTGACCTTCCTCTTGTGGATTTTGTGATGATGAAGGAAAGTTAGTTAGAGGATTCCTTGATCCAACAAGATTCATTTCATAATTGGTTTGACTTGGATCACTTGAAGTGGATGTTTCTTTGTTGGCTTCCATGTTCCTCTTGTGTTGAGATCTAGTTTGCACCATAAAATAGGGATCAATTTTCAAGAATGTGGGAGATGAATCTCTAATTATTTAGATCTAACTTCAAGTACAAAAGAGAAAATTTTAGGATGACTTTAAGGATCAAATGTGTGATGATGAAGATGTGTGAAATATGGATGATGTGGATGATTTCAAATTTTAGAAGATCTTGAGGGAATGCTAGACTCTTAGGACTATTTGGATTCTTGGATTTTTTTTTCGGATTGACCTTTATTTGATTTTGGATAATGACCAAATAGATCCCAAGATGTTGGATGTTATCTATGGGATAAACTTTCTCACAAAATGATAATTTGACTAAGTGTAGGGAGAATGCATCTACCCACACCTAACCAAACAAGATGATAATTTAACTAAGCATATGGAGAAGGATGCATCTACCTATACCTAGTTAAAAAAGATGATTTTTGATGATTTGATTAAGTACCTGAAGAAGGATGCATCTAAATATACCTAGACAAAGATGATTTTGATGTTTTGATTCAAGGATTTCAAGGATTTTGGTTCAATGATTTGCCAAAAAGTATAGCATGGAGGATGATTTCAAAAATTTCAAGAGTTGTTGGTGAGATGATTTTTGTTTTGATGTCTGAAAGATGGATGAGGGTTTTGATCTTCATCCTAGGTGTACCAAAAAAGACTCTTATTTACAAGATATTAGTTTTGAAGAACATGTTTTACTCTAAACAAGTTGTTCAAATTCTTGAAAAAGATTTGGATTTTGTTGACAAAAGAACTCATACAAATGGGGATTGTTTCTTAAATCTCTTCTGTAAAAGTTGAAAAGTAATCTTCATATGAATTTGTAGAGCATTGAGAGATGTTGTTGATGTTCTTTTGGACTAAGAGCTTTTGACTTTGGCTTCTGAATTTTGATCTTGCATGAAATCATTGGAGACACATGTGTGGGGTTCAATTGTTCTTAGCTTTACTTAGTGATTTCTTTTTACCACAAACACTTCTTGATTAGATTTTCAAACTAGATGTACAATGTCTTAACTTCTTCTCATTCCACAAAGTACATTATGTGGAACTTTGATGAAATCAAGGGAAAAGTTACCTATTGTTGACTTTAGCAAGCAAATTGAGATATAAAACCAAGTGTTTAGAAACCTCTAAGGATCGAATCCCAAAGGAAAGAAATAACACATGAATTTGGTTAATTGTATTTGCTTCCTAAAGGGCTTGAAGTTTTGATGAAAATGTTAAATTTTTGTTTCCCAATGTTTCTGAACAAGCAAAGTGTTTTGTAACTAAGAAAGAGTACAACCCTATGGCTATGAAAGACTGCATTTGTTGAGTCCCCAATTGGAAAATTCCAACTATGCTTATTTTTAGTGAATGGTTAGATGCTTGACCCCACTGGCTCCTCTCCATGGTACTCACTTATATGGGGCAGCCAAGCATCAACACCCATGAAAATCCCATGGCATACTTTCCATTTCTACTAAAAATCATAAAAGTGTGGGGAATCTTCAGAACAACCATTCCTGCACCAACAAATTGATAGGGATTTTGGCCTTTTCTAAACAAGGGTTTTAATTCAGACTTTCCGTTTGTAGGGATTGATCCATGCGGCGAGAGACCATTGCTACCATTCTCATCGGAACCAACCACATGATACTGGCCTTTGTTCTAGTACCCACTTTTATATACTAGCTGGAAATACTCTTGGCTTTAGCGTGTTACTAGTTGGGTCATTCTCTTGGGTGAGTACTTTCTCCCCAAGGTAGGCCCTCTAAGATAAACAAAAGTGAGCAAAAATATATGTAGTTTGATCCATCTTTGTTGAGAAACAAAGAGAGAACACATGCAATATGTTCCACTCACACTCGCAAGATGTGTTCAATTTTAATTTCAAAATGAAATGTGGAGGTAATTATTTTTCCCAACTTAAGATCACCAAAAGGCCTTTTGATTCTCAAGATTTTCATGAGGCGCAAGAGAAGCACATACACCCTTTCGATGGTATTACTTTGATTAAGAAATTACAAAACAAAGAAGCACTTGTTCATTTTAAGTCCACAAAGCAATAATGACTTCTTTTTAAGCACCAAAGGAAATGTGAAAATTGCCTTGTTCAATTGTTAATCCTCAAATCAAATCTAGTGAGTTTGTCCTAAAGTTCTTTTTAAGCCCTTTGTAACAAAAATTGATAATTTCTTTTTAGAACCCAAAATAATTTAAGTAGGTCCTAAGCACATGAAATATAACAATTGTTTTTTAAGAGAAATTGTGAGTTATCTTAGAGTGTTAAACAAACACTAAAGTGTTCAAAAACACTTGGTATAATGAGAAAGTGATGTCATTGTGCTTCTTTTCTCCTTCACTTTTGATCAAGCCAACCTACAAGAAAACCAGTTAGATCTACAAAACAAAAGTTAGGAAAGCATGTAATAACCCAAATGATCAAAATTGAAAAAGGAACATGTCATAAAAAAAAGGAATTTCTCTTTTTAATTTACTCCAGCGGTAGAGTCTGCATAGGCGATGCAGTTTGAAGCTATCCAATGATGCTATATGGCGCTGCTTGTCAGTCAACATCATTCTGCAGTGAAGATAGAGAGGGTGATGGCATTACTATTTAGTCTAATGGTGTAGTTTGGAATTTAAAAAATTCCAGCATGTGAGAATGAGCTTAGCGGTGTAGTTTAAAAAATTGAATCTGGGTGGGAAAGATAGAGCATCATTGTTTGGAGTTTGAAGTGGTGCTATATGGTGACACTAGAGTTCTAGCAGTTTTGTACTGCGATGTTGATCTGCTAGTGGTGCACTTCCCTGTAGACACACAAAAAATAGGAAAAGCATAGAATTTTGATGAAAAAACATGATTTAAACTTCTAGTCTGCCCTCCTTCTTGCGCTAAATGTAGAACCAAGATCCTAGTACCTGCAAAACACAAAAAACAAACACATTAGAGGATTCAAATGCAATTGAAGATCCAAGTTCCCCATAAAATCCATTAGCAATGTTCAAAATAGGAATAAAAACAAGAAAACAATAAGAAAGCAAAGAATTAGATCAAATCCTATTAAAAACATGCAAACTCTTGATCTTATGGGGGAGTTGGTGCCAATTTGATGTGGAAATTGGTCGTTTCCCAACTCCTATGCAAGCTCTTGATGATTTGATGATGATTCATCCAATTTTGTTGAAGATTCAAGTGTGCTCCAAGATGAAAAACCTGCATAACCTAGCTAAGAGTTGATGAAATGGATGAGAATTGATATGCTTGAGTATGGATTTGAGTATAGTAAGATTGCTCAAATTGTGGATGATCAAATGAGGAGAGAAACCTCTTATTTATAGAAAGAAAAGATGGAGAAATTCCCAAAATGAAGCAATGTGGGATTAACTTTCACCCAATGGCAAGGTTCCACTTGTCAAGAGATGAATGGATGAAGGATGTGCACATTTTGATGAATGTGCCCATAAATGCATTTAGGTGAAATTTGAAAATAATGAAATGGCATGGAAGAGGTAAAAAGGAATCACTTAAATGCCACTTGGCTCAAGGAAAAAAGACTTGTAAGATGAAATAAATTCCTTATTGGAAGGACTAAGTCCACTTGGAGGGATTTCAAATTTGAAGGAATATTCCTCTATTATGCATCATTGAGAGAAAATGGAGATTTAATAAAAAAATTAAATCTATTTTCATGTGCAAGTGGCAAAAGCTAGAGGATGGGACATGGATTAGAATTAAATTAATCAAGGGTTACTTAATTTAATGAGGGATTAGATGATGTGACAAATTTGACTTAGATTTATGGGTTGATTTAAATCAAAGATGAGAAGAATGTGATTTTAGAAATAGTTAAATAAATATTTTGTTTTATTTAACTAAAGGGGATGATTGGTTAGATTAAATTAAATAAGTTTTAATTTATTTAATTCAGTAGAGTGACTTTAGAAATTAATTAAATAAAATTGATTTATTTAATTAAATAAAGAGCTAGGGTTAATTAGATTAGATTGATTGATTTAATTAATAAGAGAGAATGACTTAATTAAATAAATGATTTATTTAATCAAGGGAAAAAAATTGATGAATTTAATCAAATAAAGGTATTCGATTAAGTGATTAGACTGAGGGATGATTTAGGATGAAACCATGTTAATAATCAGGATCAAGTGTGTAATGCCAATCGGTATATTTTACGTGTCTACAAAACCTAGTATTGAAGTCACTCGTGGCCTCTTGCGGGGACCTCTTGATAGTGATTAATTGCTCCAACAAAGAGGAGTGATCTCCTTTCTTTAAGAAGTGCTTAAAAAACTTCTCCCTGAGTTAATCCCAAGTGCATATGGAATCAGAAGCCAAGGACCTATACTGGTCTTGAGCCTTTCCTTTGTAAGATGCAACTAGTAACTTGAGGGCCACATTTTCTTCTATGATGTTATGTACTCTACATACCTTCACTATATCTTGGAGATGCTTGGAATGGGTCTTAAAACCCTCTCTAAAAAAAAAAGGATTTCTTTGAGAAAATTGGCAGGTATGACAAGCCATATATTTGGGGCCGTAGGTGGTTTTAGTGATCTATCACTATCCTAGGTTACAAATTTTTTAAGAGGAGCACCTAAGTGAGCCATTGTAAATAGATTCCTATGGATAGGTAGACAAGTATTCTAATTTTGAAGGTTCAACCTCCTAGTGGAGTGGATAAATCTCTTGATTATGGACCAACACTTCTTAACCTGTTGCTCCTAAAAGGTGATATGAAACATATAAGTATTCTTCTCCTAGGTGTGGAAGCAAGCAATTGGGAGTATTAGAAATAGCCTCTAGAAGATGCTCTTGTTTGAACTCTAGGCATGATATTTCCATCTTGTTGTCCTGGTCTGATTTATGAAATATTTCTAACTTTTAATCAGACATTTGAAAAAATTTCAGTCCCACCAAGTGTGCTAGAAAAAAATTATCATAAAATCTTGCACCTCTCCGACAACCTTATGGGAAATTCAGTTAATAGGGGACCAAATTGTGCCTCACTTAATGACTTATGATATTTTTAGAGAAAGTTGGATTGTCTTTGTGTGTGGGAAAGGGGAAAGAGAAATGCAAGAAAAAACATAGAAAATGGCAATGCACCATAGCTTTTACAACATTTCAAACTTTTACCTATCTCTTATAACTAATGAGATAGACACAGAATGCCATAGACCCTTCATTGTTGGGAAGAGAACGAGCAATAAAGGTTAGATAAAGCATAGTATAGTCTTTCAAATCTCCCCTTGAGAAGCATCCATTAAGGTCCAATAGAAATAAGAAACCCCAAAGACCAACAATAGTATTTGGATTTTTATAGAACCCTCCCTCTCTTACAACATATAGTATAAACAATAGTGTATCTTTTCTAGAAAATGAAAGAGTATATTGAACATGATTCAATTTACAAAAGATAGTATCAAACATAAAAACTAATAACATGTCAAATAATCATTTAGACTACCTATGTAAGGCTTTTAACACAATTCTCTCAGCATAAATGATATGCGAAAAATAAATTCATGATAAAGGCCATAAAATTCACAATTCAAGAGATTTCTTCTTAACATATCTAATTCTTGCAATAAATTAATTGAAAATAAAGGTTGGATGCCAATTTGATTAATAGTCTCAACAAATATAACATTCCAGAGAGTGTGAATAGTGCTCTATAAAATCCTCCTATCACTAAGAAATTAAAACTCCTTCAAAACTATCCTATTTCAAAAATTTCAGAGGATGGTTCTTGAAGAAAATTATCCAAGATTTTAATTCTCTATTGTGAACCCCTTTAAATAGCTAGGAGGAAGAGCATCTGCCATAACCAGTAAAGATGAACCAATGCTAGATGTCTACACTTGATTGACCACAATATGATTTAGATCCTAATTAGATCACAATGATATTTGCTAATAAGTCTTAGGCTACCTTATAAATGACACTAGATATTATAGAATCTTTTTAAAGATATACTATTAGAAGATATTCAAATCTTAGCACAGCCTAAAAAAATCCTATCAATCAGCTATGAAGAATGATGACACCAACTCAAAGGTTCCACCCCAAAAGTAAGATCTCTATTGTACCCTCTGACAAACTACATCCAAAAAGATCCCTCCACAGAAGGTACAGACTGCCTAACAACATGGATGATGTGGCAAGCGTGCAAGTGATTTCAGATTTTATGAGAAAAGCTTTGAAGAAATCCCTACCAAATAGACATGTGTCCTGGTTCAATCCTAAAAGGAAAATGATATATATAAATCCATGTAGCCGGAACGTGGCACATTGCGCATATTTATGTGAGAGTAGTCTTTGTGCTTTGGGTGTGAATCCATCCCGAAGAAGAAAATGAAGTAAGGGCTGGAAGCCAAAATGTTTGAAGGTAAAAATTGCTCCACATATCTACTTCTAGAAAAATATTAGGATACATAATATCTCAAAGAGGAATTAAAGTGGACAATGCCAAAGTCAAGGAAATCATTGATATACCTCAACTAAAAACACATAAGAATCTCTGAAGTATATAGGTAAAATTGTAATCTATCTAGAGGTTCATGACACACTTAGCAGAAAAATATCACCCATTCACAAATCTTCTTTATAAGGATGTAACATTTAAATGGGATGAAATATGTTAGCAAGGCTTTCAATTGTTAAGGGATTACCTTACATTGTCTCCTATAGTAGTTCCACTAATTCAATATAAACCTTTAATTCTATATATTTAAACAATTACAACAACATTAGGAGCTCTTCTTGCACAACATGATGATTCAGGAAAAGAAAGAGAAATCTACTATATTAGTCAAACCCTACTTGGATACTAGCTTAACTACACACCTATTAAGAGAGCTTGTTTAGCAGTAGTTTTTTCTTCCCAAAAACTATGACATTATATGCTTAATAATTGAGTCAAGCTCATTTCAAAAGTGGATTTTCTGAAATATCTATTATCTAAAGAAACACTTAAAGGGAAAATGGCTAAATGGGTTATGACTCTCATTTAATTTGACATAGAATATGTGGATAGAAAATAAATTAAAGGAAACATAATTGTAGATCAGATGGAAGAAGCATTGATATATGATGAAAATCCTCTTATATCAAATTTCTTAGGTGAAGCAATATTCACCATTATTCCCATCAATCAATGGAAACTATATTTTTATGACTATCATACTCAACATGATTCAAGAGATTAAATTCTCTTTATCACCCCTCAAAGTGACTACATACCTAAGTCATACTAGCTATCTTTTCCTTGTACCAATAACATAGCTAAGTATGAATCTCTCATAACCTGGTTTATAATAGCTATACATAAAATATCAAATAATACAGGTTTTTGGAAATTCCCAACTGGTAGTAAGATAGGTCAATGATGATTATCAAATTAAAGATAACAATTTTATGTCATACAAAAGAATGATAGATAGTTTCAAGGAATACTTCACTATCATTACATTTGATAAAATTCCTAGGATCAATAATGAGGTAGAAAATACTATGGATATAATTGGGTCTTACTAGATATGGCAAATAACAATCAGCAGTGAAGGTTTCTTGTTGAAAAACTATTGATGCCAACATTCGAAGTCCCTAAATAAAGCTTTGTGTGTGAAATTATTGGTCCAAATTCCCCGTACCATGAAATCTTCCATTAGCTTCAAAATAGTATCATAACACCTAATCTCACTACCAACCTAAAAAAACCTTTATCTGACAATCATCCCACTTCATCATTATTGGTGATACCATCTATAGGAAGAATATCAATGGTTCTCTTCTTAGGTTCCTTAAGTCAAAAAAGGATACAACTGCATTACAAGAGATGCACCAAGGTTTTTGTGGGTGTCACTCAAGTAGTCCTACCCTTGCCCAAAATTTTCTAAAAACTAGATACTATTGGTTAGCTATAGAACAAGAATAAAATTGGTTTTTGAAGAAATGTCTATAGTGTCAACAACATGGTGATCTCATTCATGCTCCAACACAAGAATTGTAACCTATAACTATTCCTTGGCCTTTTTCACAATGAGAGGTTGACCTCATAGGAAATATTTCACCTACATATTCTAATGGCCATAAGCTTATCACCACCACCGCTGAGTATTTCATAACATGGATTGAAGCTATTCCTATAGCTTACATTAGCAACAAGAAAATTTCCAAGTTAATTTTAAAATACCTAATTTTTTGACATGGTGTCCCTCAAACTATCATTATAGATAACAAAACCTCTTTTAAGAACCAATATGTTTAGGACCTTTTTGCTTAATTCTATATCCAATATCATTTATCCATATCCTACTATCTTAAAATAAATGGCCAAGAAAAAGAATCTAACAAGAAAATCTTGAAAATCTTGAAAAAGACTATTAATGATGTTGGTTGTGATTGGCAATTACAACTCAATCCTAATTTGTGGGCTTATTGAACTAGTATCAGAATACCTACTGGTGCAACACCATATTCCTTGGTTAATGGCACCAAAGATATCTTACTTATTGAGGTTTTTCTTCCATCATTTAGCATCTCATTGAAACACCTTATTGATGATGAAAAATATCGAGTTCCTAGACTGAATGAGCTAGAGTTACTAGATTAACGACGTCTTCAAGAACTCAGCCATCATCAAGCCTATCAAGATCATCTTTGTCAAAGCTACAATAAGAATATCAAGGGCTCTAAAGATTTCAATTGTGAGATATAGTCCTTAAAGAGAACCAAAAGAATCAACTGGATCATGATAGAAAAGGTAAGTTTGAACCTAATTGACTAGGATCATTCATTGTTACTATAAGCTATGGATCGAGAGCTTATCAATTAGAAAAACCTAAAGGAAACCCCTTATAAGATCCTATAAATAGTGTAGTAACCTCAAACAGTTCTATGATTAACCTATTGGGGTGTCTTATTCAAAATATAAATACAAGAATGAAAATATTAAAAAATCAAAGAAAGGATAAAATAGAAAAGAGAAAAATTGTCTAGTGAAAACCACAAGTTCAGTCACACTTTGGGCAAGTACCTTTGTGAAAAATTGGAAAACAAATTCTAGGAGTAAATAAGAACCATCCACCATCTATCAAATGTCTTTCCTATCTCATCCATAATTAATCTACTTCATCCATCCATCTATCATATCTCCATAAACACCCCTAACATGGATTGGTATTCAAGATGTATCTATCACTACCCATATCATCTAAGCATTATCCTAGGGTCATCTCATTTATTCCATAATAAAGTGATCTTACCTCTAATTGGGGGCATCTTGTTGAGCTTATTTGTTAGATATGATCCTTGTTCATCACCTAAAATAGAAAATCAAAAAATAAAAAAAATAAAGGGAAAGCCATAAAATAGCCTCACATATTCCAAGATAGAATAAAAGCATTCAAATATATCAATAAAATTCAAAAATAGCTTCAAATATTTTAAATTACCAAAAAAATTCTAAAAATTCTAAAAATATATATAAAAAATCAATTTAACTTTCCCATCTACATAAACTCTTCATCAATAATAAACCTATTATCACACTCATCTTCCACAAAGTAATAAAACATAATGTTAGAATTAAGATATAGCTTTGTTAGAATTGGCTATGGCTACCAAGATCTTGAGACCAAATGGAAAGAACAAAAAGAGAATGGAATGTGACAAGAATAAACTATATTCTTATGAATATGATTCAATGATAGATATTGTTACAATGAGAGAGACCCCTTGGTTATATAACCAAGGTGATATGCAAGATGTCATTGGATTATGACAAGTGTCTTAATCATATGACATGATACATCTAATCACACTTACCTAGGTTCACATGTAGTAGTTGTCAAAAGATAAGATAACAACTAATGACAACTAACACCTTCTAGAAAGATTCCTTCCTAGGACCTAAGTAAACTTAACATGTGTAAATAAGTCCCCTAGTAATGAATTAAGTATATACAAGACTTTATTTACACCAACACCCCGCCTTAAGTGTAAGTTAGGGAGTAGTAGATTATTATGCAAATGACACAAAGATGCAATAATGGGTCTTGAATACTAGGCCATGTTAGGTACGTGTGTACATATGCAAATGCAATCTCTCACAAATGGAGAAAAGGAGAAAACCCAATGGGACAAAACTCCCCCACAAAAGAGATGAAATACAATAATGAAATGCTCTCAATGATGCATGAGGAGGTAAAAACCCCATGTGAGGAAAAAGACCCCCCTATAAGAGAGAAGTAGAAGAGAGACAAGGCAACCCCCACTCAATGTTGAGTCTCCTGCAATTGTGGTAGAAGCTTGACATTAAGTGTTGAAGATGATCCAATCTTGCCAAACAACGTTCCTCCCCTTAGGAAGAAAAAAAACCATGAATGTATGTAGGATGTCATGTATGATGTATGATTTATGATGATGTCTTTGAAGCATGCTCAAGTGGCTCCATGTCGATGCCAAAAGTTGACGCACTCCAAATAGGTGTTATAGGCCACACTACTGAAGAGGACAATCCAACATCTAGTAGAGATGAATGTAGAGCACAATCCAAAAACAAGGATATCCCCTCTAAAGAAAAACAAGCCTCCTCCAAATTTTCTCCAAAAGTATTCACACTCATGCCAAACTGTGAAGAATGATCATGTAGAGAATGAACAAGAGGGTTAAGGTGTTCCCTCACAACAACTGAAGAAGGTTATTCTCCATCAAAGAGAAGATGAATGTCATCAATGATTTCCTCCAAATCTATAAGATGAGACTCCAAAAACAAGTTTGAAATACTTGTGAAGAAGCCATCCAAAGTAGCCAGATCTAAAAGACCATGTATGTCCTATTGCGCTGAATCACAAGGAACCAAACCTATGGAATCACACCCATCATCAACTGCAATAGTAGATGGAGGAGATGAAATGCATGGATCAAGAACTAGATCTGATGTGAGAACTCCCCAGTTTAAGAAGCCAAATGTCTCCTCTGAATAATGGTTGTGATCAACAGCCGAAAGAACAATGTCACCATGTTAGGAGAAAAATCTGCAAAGGTGTAAAACTAAGATGAATGATCAACCACCCCAGCAGCAATGATATCTTTACTCTCCAAGTCTCGAATGATGACTGAATCAGGTGTGAACTCCATAGTCCTCCCATCTCCACCATGTGTAATCTGATATATGGAAAGAAGATTGTTCATCAAATAAGGAACACACAAGACATCATGGAAAGTGTTGTCCCGAAAAGTAATAGATTCCTTCCCAATTACACTCATGTATGTATTGTTTCCCATCAAGATAGGAGACATAGTACAAGGCTGAAATGAAGATAAGATAGTTTGTGAGGATGCCATATGATGAGATGCTCCTAAATGTAGAATCCATCTCCCTGATCCTAGACCTAAAAAAACACAAAGAGCTTGTCCTTTGTTTCCTGATGTAGATGCTTGACACTTTTCCTTTTTAGACTATTTTGAAGTAGAAGGAGAAGAAGATGATTCAGACATTCTAGAAGGAAAATCAATGTGATTCTTTTTGAGAATATTTTTCAACTCATCAATATCCTTCTTATAACAATAGTGTTCTTCATGTCCATCCTTCTTACAATATGCACAAAAAGGCTTCTCCTTCTTAGATGATTCTCCTTTTGAGGATGAGGATGAGGATTATTTATGTGGCTTGTTATTTTTCTTCTTTTGCTTCTTATCAAGATTCCCTTATTATTTCCATCCCTTAGACTCACTAGCCACCAATGCTTGTGACTTGGAAGACTTGATTAGATCCATGTTCATTAACTTAGGGTAAAAGCACAAAGCTATGTCACACCTTCAATCAACTTATCAACATAACTTAATTTAAGTATTTCTAACTAAAAATCAATTTTGTTCAAAAATATGATCTAGTAAGATTCATTCTAGCTTAGTTAGATACTTCCACAACTTTCTCAACTAAAATTGTTGGCTAAAAATATATGGAGCACCACTTTGATTCCAATTTACCAAAAAAAAAAAATTATTTCAAAAACTTGAAGTTTCAATAACTCCTACTAATGTAAATAACATTTTCTTTAAAATATAAAAATATCCTTTTGTAGATCCATAAGTGTAGTTTTGAAAACTATATTTATTTTAATAGTTTAATTCATTATTCATTATTTATTATTTATTTTTACTAAAAGTACGTTAACAACACAAAATATTAAGTTGATTACCATGCCAAGGAAAAATACTAAAACTTATTAAAAATATTGAAAAAAATATGATGCACTAGATAAAAGAATCTATTTCAAGATGGTATAATTTTATTTCCATTTTAGATAAATATTTAATATGAAAGTTGACGTTCGATGGAAGCAACTATTTTTTGATTCACACACATTTTAATATTTATTTAAAAATATATATTTATCAAAATTGTAAAATAATATATCCATGCACTAAAGTTTCAAGTTATAAATACACACAAAAAAATTGAAAGAAAAAAAATTACTATAAAAAGTTTGACATCTTGTGCATCGTAATTTTTCAGCATTTTATCAACAACTAAATTATAGTCTTACTTTATTCAAAACTAGTTTAAAATAATTTTTTATTTTTTATTTTTAAATATAAACATAAAATATACTAAAAAATACATACTTTACTAGTTTACATCATTTCAAAATTCAAAACATATATGCCACTTTTTAGTGATTCAAGTTTAAAAGTTGGATTAGTGTTGGTTGTTTCATTTATAAAGTGTGACACAACTTTGTGCTTTTACCCCTTAGCTTCCTCTTGGATTAGGAGATTTGCAAATTCATCAAACTTAGGATCAACATATGGCACTCCCATAGAAATTTGATGGGTATGAAAGCTAGAAACAAATACTGAATACTCAGGACCAAGCTTGGATAACACATTCAGAATCAACTATAAATCATCTTTTTCAATGTTGCAATCCTTCAAATGTGTTCTTAATTGATTTATTTTGGAGATGTAGTCTTGGATGTGGTTAAAACATTTAGGATCAAGACTCATCAAATCATTATCAACCCGATCTCCCCTAATCTTATCTGTTTTACCATACAATTTTTCAAAAGTCTCCCATTCCTCTTTAGGCGTTTTACATGATCCAATATGAAATTTTAAATCAAATGAGACTAATGAACATATGCATCCAAGTTTTTTCTCATGATTAATCTCCCATCTTTCCAATTTTGAAGCATCCGTGGGTTGAAAAATGGTTTCCTTTAGATATCCTATTAGACCTTTTTCCCATGAGATAGTTCCATATTGATTTTCTCCATGTAGCATAATTATGTGGAGTTAGGAGTTAAATTTGAGATTTCCCCATTGCAAGAACAAAAAACAAGAAAAATAATGCAAGCAACCACTAAAATATTACCCCCCCAAATCACTCAATCAAGAAATCCCCCAAGCAAAATATGAGCTTGGCACTTTATGAGTAGTGCATTTATAGTTTCCACTTTTCAAAAATAGTGAAGTGGACTTTGATCTTGGTGCATGCAAATACCAATTTTTTTTGGCAAGAGACACTACAAATGATTTCTGGTGTTGTCATTGATGGAAACCCTAGTCAGTGACAGATCTGCATAACATCATTTGCTTTATATCGGCAGTTACATTGAAGTCAGATAGGGAGAATATAACATCTTTGGTGATCATCAATTCACTTGCAGATTTCTAGTTGTTATTTTGGGTTGTGCATCTCATGGGAGATATATTAGTACATCTAAAGTGTTGTTCAGAAATATTAGTGCCTTGTATTAAGTCTTGTGTGAGTTTGGAGATTCAGTTGGTTACTTTTTTGTTTATCAGTATTTTGGGGCCGACTTAGTTGATGCAATATGTTGTGGATATTCAAGCAATGTTTTATCAAATATTTTTGTGTTTTCTCATCTTGTTTTGGGTTCGAGCTAAGTTGTGGCTGACTGTTGTGGATGTGCATTGCATAACTCTTATGATTTGAGCTAACAATTGCCAATATCTTCAAGTTTTATTTGAGCCAACTTATTGTGATTAAATTGATAGTTGCGGACATATATGTATGATCTCTTATATCATTTTGTGATATGTGTGTGGTGTGTTGATGTGTATTGCGAATACTAGAAGAGTGTTGGAATGATTTTATGCACAGTTTCACTTGCGCATAAATATTTTCTGAAGCGAGTCAAAGCAGAGCATAGCAGAAGATCGATATCAGTCAAAAGGATAGAAGATTAATATCGAAGCCTAACCAGAACTCCAATCAAGAATTTGTAGATTTTATTTCTTTAGTTCATTCTCTTGGATCTAATCAAAATCTCTGTAAGGTAGTGTGCCTTCCCATTTTGAGCAGTGAGCTCTAGGTAGTGTGCCTGAATTCATGCAAGTGCATTCCCATATTGTAAACTTCTTTTGAGTATACTCAGATTATATTGTGGATTGGCCATCCACCATGGTTTTTCCCCTAACAAGGTTTCCATGTAAAAATCCCTGTGTTATGGTATTTTGGTTGTTTGTTTTTGTTTCTGCATATTACTTTTGGTTGAATGTTCTAAGTGGATTAAAGATCAATATAATAAAGTTAATTTTTGCACAACACTTATTCACCCCCCCTCTAAGTGTTGCTTGTTTCCAACAATTGGTATCAAAGCTACTTCCTCGAAAGAATTCTAATAGCTTGGGGAGATCTTGGAAAGTTTTTTCAATGGATACAAGCAATCTTCAACAACAACTTATGGTGGTCTTGGAGGATCTTGACCGGTCAAAATCTGAGAACCAGGAATTGCAAGAAAATGTTGAGAATGCATAAAAATTCATCCAGTCATTGAAAGAAAAAATCAATGAATCAAGGAAGAAAAGAAAGGAATTATGTGATCAGCTCAAGGAGAATAATAGAAGCATGGAAGATGAACAACTCAGTCATGCCTTAAAAGAGAAAATAGAAGAGTGTGAAAAGTTTTCCAAAGAAAATTATGCCCTGAAGCATGAAATGGAGTCCATCATGATGAAAATGACCAAGGAGTTTGAAGATAGAAAGAAAAATGAAGAAAAGCTTGCTCAATCTTTGAAAGAAAAATTTGAACAATGTAGTTGATTGGAGAATGAATTGGAACAATCTAAAAATAATGAGGAAATGCTTGAAAAATAGCTTGATGATCTCAGAGATGAACTTGCTGCTGCAAATGAGTGCAAGGAGAAATTCAAAGCTAGTTCAACCAAACTTGATGAACTGATTAAAGGTTAGAAGACTGATGCTGACAGGAGAGGTCTTGGATATGAAGAAGGATAAAGTTCTAGATCTGGACAAAGAAACTCTAAACAAAGGAATTCTAGACAAGAAAGATTCTGACAAGGAAATCAAATGAATGGGGCCAGAAGAAATCTAGTAAGACAACCAAATGCTTAGAGATTCAATGGTTATTATTTTACTTGCAACAAATTTGGTCATATGGCTTCTCAGTGTAGAAGTAGGATGAATCCAAGTGGACCATCATTCTCAGGTCAGTGCTTTAATTGTTATAAGTATGGTCATAAGTCAAGTGAATGCAGAATTGTGATGAATAAATTTCATAGAGACAACAGATTCTATGCATGCAATAGATTTGGGCATATTGCTAACCAATGCAAATCAAGGAAAAATCAATGGAACAGTTGGTCTAATTAGAGAAATGTTGTGTGTTACAACTACAACAAATTTGGGCATATTGCTAGATTCTGTTGGAATAGAAGAGCTTCGGTAAAATAGAATACACAACAAGATGTCAAAAGAAAAGGGAAAGTCACTACAGATGTGATTAGAAGGAAAATGCAGAAGAAATGGGTAAAAAGAATCCCTCTATTGAAGGAAACGTGGTAACACTAGAATCTGCTTCTAGTAATTCCTCTGGGAATTAGTTTTAGGCTTTTGGCCTAGGGGGAGCTATCAGGAAAATTCTTCAATCCCATGTAGGAAAATGATACTAGAATGTGGACCAATCTAGTAGGTGGATCAATACTTTTTAGATGTTTTTTAACCAAATTAGAGCCAATATTGTAAATTTTTGGGGATCCGTAGAAAAATTATTTGTCTCAGTGCTTAAAATTAGAGTAACCGGATGACCTAGGGTTAAGGAATTTATTATGACAACAAGGGTTAGTTGTGTGAGTGATAAAAGTCATTTTTATCTTTTATTTGTCACTTTGCATTTTGAAGGAAAGCAACGTGAAGAGCCCTAAAGTGAACCTTGTCGAATTGTGGAGAGATTCAAAGCGTGGAGAAGAATCTGCAATTGAACCTTGATCTGACAGAAAGGTATTTTTTGAAAAACCTATAAATTTGTGAGCTTGCAATCATGTCCACTCCTCTGGTAGTCAAATTCAAGGACAGACCACGTCCTAAATTTAAATGGCATCCCTATAAGTCTATTGAGACTGAGCCCTTAGGAGCATTTTCATCTGTGTCATACAGAGTTTTGCACACTAAGGATATTAGGGCATATATTCATGTGAACATTGAAGAGTTAAGAACCTCTCAAATAATGAATTTGTATTCTCATCATATAGTTGGAGAAGATTTTATTGTAAAACTAGAATTCCAAACCCTACAAGAGAAGAAGTTTGTGTAGTTTGTGAGATTTCCCATATTTAAGGAAGATGAATGGGTTAGATACATTTTGAGCCATGTTCATGATGAATTCATGTAGCTGAATATACACTTCAAAATCACAAAAGAGGCTATATGTGCAATAACAAGTTTGAATTCCATTGGTAGACTTCTTGTCTTCAAATCCATGAAGAATGACAAAGTTACTAAGGCAATAGGTGCTAAATGGGATAGAAGGGAAATGACAATAGAAGATATTGCTGACGTAGATGTGAAATTTGCATCAATGGTCATTAAATATAACATTATAGTAAGGATAATTATATATCTGGTATGACCATCTATGCAGCTTATGAAATGGGAAAGGAAAATGAAGAATATGACTTGTGCGAGCTGCTCAGAAGTCAATTGCTGAAGAATATGAGAATAATCAAGAAAGACAAGAAGAATACTTTCAAATATGGTAATCTACTATTGTGCTTATTTTTCTATTCCATGAATGAGGTTCCAGGAATTGGAAAGGTACATTGGCAAAATGATGAGCCTGTAGCTGTTCAGATAAGGAACAAGTTGTTTGGAATGGGTGATCGCCAGGTCAAGAATACTAACCTTTGGTGGTACTTCAAAAATTTCTAGGATATGATGCATGCCAAGGAAAGAATTCCCACTTCAATTGTCGAATAGTACAAAGATACCATCTACTTCATGGTGGATATTGACTAATGTCATCTTGAAGTTGTTGATCCTAGAACAATTTGGATCATTCCAATGGGATACGAAGTAGAGGAAAATGTTTTGAAGATGTATGCAGAACACTTGCTAAATTCACCTTTGGATTTGGGAGAAGAGAGGTTTGGAACATATGCAGAGAAAAATATGCAGGTTCATGAGGAATTGAGAAAACTGGTGATAGTTAGGAGGGTTAGAAAAGAAACATAAGTTTTTGCAGAAAGGATGGGCTTACCTATAGAATACTTGAGAGAAGCAAGTAGAAGGAGAGAAGAGGTAGAAGCAGCAGAAGTGAAAGGAAAAAAAGAGTCTGCTAGTCCTAGTGCATCCTCTGCCCACACTAGAACTACAAGAAGTTCCCCTGCAACAAAGCCAACACAAGACAAGCCTTTCGGTAAAAGGAAGAAAAATAAGTTAGATTTCAACATGCTCTGATATCATGTTGAAATGATGGATTTTGAATCATCCAATGAAGTTGTGCACACTTCAAAGGATCTTGTCAAGAGAAATTACACCACATAGAAAGTGTTGCAACTAAGGGCTGCAAAGAGAGATTACTACTGATCTACAACATTGGATCATAGATTGATATTTGATTGATATATTATAAATGAACAAAATGCTTGATTATATAGGAAAGAGAGAAAACCTAAAATGCATGAGATGTTGCCATGTGTCATGATCTAACAACATGTGACAACATGTGAACCCTATCTAGGAAATTATTAAATGTTGAGATAAGTTATAGAAGGACAACTCATATTCTAGAAGGAATCTTATCCCTACAAACATGGAAGGCGACATTACCCCATTATTAAATGATTTATTAAAAATGCAACCTAGGAATAAATTATACAAGACCTAAGTTAACTTATGCTAGTGTAATAAATAATTAATTACACTAACAAAATAAAAGTACAAGAACATATAAGCCTATTTTAGAAGATGAGGAACCAAAATCAGAAGAATTTTTGAAAGAAGTAAGAGCTACCGGAACTTAGGCCATTGAGTTAAACAAGAAAAAATCTTCCAGCAAAGAAGAAAAGGAAAAGAAGGCTAAAATTGATAGACCTGGTATGTTTGTTGATGAAGTTGTGTATGTAGTTGTCAATGACGGTAATCTCAAGCCCCTCTATGACTTGTATGAAACCTTTGATGAATTTTCTCAAATAATTCTAGAAGAAGCCACAATAAAACATCTGAACATTTTAAATAAAGCTCTTGTTGAGATTATGTCTTGCTTACCCAAGAATCTGTATGATATTTTTGAGTCAAGAAGAGTAAACTCTAGAAGAGAAGAGAATTTGAGAAAGAGAGTTCTTGTAGATTTATGCCCAAAAATTCAATTGGAGAAATGGATTCACTCCTTGAAAAGGATTAAAATGAATTTAAGAGCAAGAAAAGGGTAAATAAACTCATGATTGGTGAAACTGATGTTGTTGTAGGTGAAAATAAGGAAATTTTGGAAGAGTCTCTGTCAAAGAATAAGATTAACATTGAGGAAATGAATACTGAAAATGTTTCAGAAGTAAATGTGAAGGTAAATGTAAATGAAGAAATGAGTGAGGAGAATATGAATGTATCTGATCCTCCAGAAAATGAGGATATCTTGATTTCTCCTAATATGGAAAATATAGAGACACCTATGGAAACTGAAGTTCCTAAGGTGGTGCTAGCCAAGGAGAAGACAGTGCAAAATGAAAAGGCTGAGGTACTCAAAGTCAATTCAGAAATAGTCTCTAAAGATCCCAAGGCTAAAAAAGAAAAGGTTTATGAAATCATACTAGAGGCAAGAGACACTGCCAAGGTAGTGAAGAGATATTTGTTGGAGCAACAGGAAGGTTTTGATCCTAAATTGGATGAAAGTTGAATCAATCTATCTACACTATCCCCAATTCAGATGATGAAGGTTGCATCAATTTCTCAAGCTAAGGCCAGTGAGAAAATTATGAAGTCTCACATAGAGGATAGTGAATTGCTAAGCCTTGCATCTAGAGTTCTACATAAATTAATGCTAACTCATTTCATGGACCCATTAGGTTCCTCTTCTGATGAGCTAAAGGAGATCATAAATGTTGTAAGTACTCAATTTGAGTCTCTTAAGAAATTTGTTGAGGATAACATGAAAAAGGAGTTTAATAAAAAAGACTTAGTCGATTGAAGGAAGTGATTGCAAAGGATAAGATTTTGTTAGCTACTTGGATAAAGAACACTCAAGGTTCTATATATGAAGCTGGAAAAGCCTATAAGTCTTGCTTAGCTCTATCCAAATTTATTGAAGGTAATGAAAAAAAGGTGAAGGATCTGTAAAATCAATTAGCTACCATTTATTCTACTTTTGATCCATTAGATGGTAATGTGGCTCAACAAGAAGGTCAAGTAACAACTCTACTTGAAAAAATAAGATGTTTAACAAAAGAAAATGGTAGAATTGTTGGGAGAGTATGTGAACTCAGGGGACAAATCTATCTGAAGATTGAGATAATGGTAAGTGCTTTGAGGGAAGAGAAAGGTATAGTAGTTAATGACTCAAAGAATATTGAAACTGCAAAGGCTCAATCCTATTTAATGTGTGCTCACATAACAGTCTTGGAAAGTCTCAAAAATGTTTGTGATGACAATCTAAGAGTGCTGAAGAAAATTTTTGCAAATATTGTCAAACTTCTATAGGTTACAAGTTCATGCCTATACAATTTTGGAATTTTGTTTCACTTTCCCCATTTTTTTCCATTGATGTCAAAGGGGGAGAGGTGTATAGTGAAAAATGCATAGTCATCATAGGGGGAGTTGTTTTCCCAAGATTGAAGTTTCTTTTTGGAGCTTTGAAATGGAAGTGTAACTCATGTTGGTTTTGATCTGACACTTAGTCATTTTTCACTAAGTGTTATCATCAATTCCAAAGGGGGAGATTGATGGAAAGAGACACTACAAATTCTTTTTGGTGTTGTCATTGATGGCAACCCTAGTTAATGAAAGATCTACATAACATCATTTGCTTATACCGACAATCAGATTGAAGTCAAACAAGGAGAATAGAACATCCAGCGGTTTGGTGATCATCAATTCACTTGCACATTTCTATTTGTTATTTTGGGTTATGGATCTCATGGGAGGTCTATCAGTACATCTAAAGTGTTTTCTAGAAATTTCAGTGCCTCGTATTAAGTCTTGTGTGAGTTTGGAGATTCAGTTGGTTACTTTTTTATTTATCAGTATTTTGGGGCTGACTCAGTTGATGCAATATGTTGTGGATATTCAAGGAATGTTTTATTAAATATTTTTCTATTTTCTCATCTTGTTTTGGGTCTCAGCTAAGTTTTGGCTGACCGTTGTGGATGCGCATTGCATAACTCTTTTGGTTTGAGCCAACAGTTGCTAATATCTTCTAGTTTTATTTGAGCCAACTTATTGCGATTAAATTGCTAGTCATGGATATATATGTGTGATCTCTTATATCATTTTTTGATATGTGTGTGGTGTGTCAATGTGTATTGCAAATACCAGAAAATTTTTGGAGTGATTTTATGCATAGTTTCACTTGCACATAAATATTTTGTGAAGCGAGTTAGAGTAGAGCAGATCAGTATCAGTTCAAAGGATATAATATTGATATCTGAGCCTAATCGGAACTACAATCAAGAATTTGTAGATGCTATTTCTTTAGTTCATTCTCTTGGATCTAATCCAAATCTCTATAAGGTAGTGTGCCTTCCCATTTTGAGCAGTGAGCTCTAGGCAGTGTGCCTGAATGCAAGTGCATTCCCATATTGTAAACTTCTTTTGAGTATACTTAGATTATATTGTGGATTGGCCATCCACCGTGGTTTTTACCCTAACAGGGTTTCCACGTAAAAATCCTTGTGTTATGGTGTTGTGGTTGTTTTCTTTCTATTTCTGCATATTACTTTTGGCTGAATGTTCTAAGTGGATTAAAGATCAAAATAATAAAATTAATTTTTGCACAACACTGATTCACCCCCCCTCTTAGTGTTTCTCGTTAATTTTAATATTTATTTAAAAATATATCCATGCACTAAAGTTTCAAGTTATAAATACACACAAAAAAATTGAAAGAAAAAAAAATTACTATAAAAAGTTTGATGTCTTGTGCATCTTCATTTTTTAGCATTTTATCAACAACTAAATTATAGTGTTAATTTATTAAGAACTAGTTTAAAATATTTTTTTAGTTTTTTTTTTAAAATATAAACATAAACATAAAATATACTTAAAAATACATACTTTACTAGTTTACATCATTTCAAAATTCAAAACATATATGCCACTTTTTAGTGATTCCAGTTTAAAAGTTGGATTAGTGTTGGTTGTTTCCTTTATAAAGTGTGACACAACTTTGTGCTTTTACCCCTTAGCTTCCTCTTGGATTAGGAGATTTTTAAATTCATCAAACTTAGGATCAACATATGATGCTCCCATAGAAATTTGATGGGTATGAAAGCCATAAACAAATACTAAACACTTAGGACAAAGCTTGGATAACACATTCAAAATCAACTATAAATCCTCTTTTTCAATGCTGCATTCCTTCAATTGTGTTCTTAATTGCTTGATTTTGGAGATGTAGTCTTGGATGTGGTAAAAAAATTTAGGATCAAGACTAAGTAAATCATTATCAATCTGATAGGCCCTAATCTTATCTGTTTTACCATACAATTTTTCAAAAGTCTCCCATGCCTCTTTAGGTGTTTTACATGATCCAATATGAAATTGTAAATCAAATGAGACTAATGAACATATGCATCCAAGTGTTTTCTCATGATTAATCTCCCATCTTTCCAATTTTGAAGCATCAGTGGTTGAGAAATGGTTTCCTTTAGATATCCTATTAGACCTTTTCCCATGAGATAGTTCCATACTAATTTTCTCCATGTAGCATAATTATGTGGAGTTAGGAGTTCAATTTGAGATTTCCCCATTACAAGAACAAAAACCAAGCAAAAGAATGCAAGCAACCACTGCAAGATTACCCCCCCCAAATCACTCAATCAAGAAATCCCCAAAAGCAAAATATGAGCTTTGCACTTTATGAGTAGTGCGTTTACAATTTCCACTTTCCAAAAATAGTGACGTGGACTTTGATCTTGGTGCATGCAAATGCCAAATTTGGCCATAGAATAAAATAGATTTTTTTTTACAAAATGAGATCAATCTGATCATATCACTGAGAAGTACACAAAATATCATCCACTTTAAAAAAAAATTGCACCAAAAAATGTTACTGTAGGAGCAAGATGTAAGCTCTTGAAGCTCCCAAAATGAGGAAGAAGCAACAACACCTATGAGAATCTACAATTTCTAGAAAAAAAAGACACCAAAATCAAAAACTAAATGCACCACTGCATAGAGCAAGAAATTCTAGCTCAAATAAAAAAAAATTGCTTGCAAAATGAGGTATATTGAGCAAAATATGAAACTTCAAAGAAAAACTACAAAAGCAAAAACTCCAATCGCGAGGGGGGAGAAAATTTCAAATGTGTGATGACATCATCAATTCATATGATTAAATTTGATGATATTTTAGTTGTCACCATTGGCATCCATCCCCATTGGGAAACTTGCTAGAATATTCTGAGATGCCTCAGAATATTCTTCGGAATATTCGTTGGGTTTTTATTTAGACCGCCTGGATTTATGAAATGTGTGCCATCATATTTTCAATTTTCAGTTGTTGTAATTTTTGAACTTTCACCGGTTATGATAGCCAATGTTAGATTTAGAGATGACCATCGATTTGTATTTTTTGACGTCATTTTTTAGATTTGAAGTGCTACTATTTTTTGCTTACCGGACAATGGGTTTTTCATATGCTGCATGGCAGCCTGTGGAATGCCAAGGGTACGTGGTACTTGTGTAGGGTACTAATGCGTAGGTCTACATACTTTTTAAAGTATGCAGATTTTTCTTTTCTTTTTTGATTTTTAAATCAATTTTTTTCCAAAAAAATCAAATCTGATTTAAAATAAATAAATTCTGATAGAATAATTTTCTTTTTTTCAAAATATTGTACCAACAATAATGACGTGACTTGGGGGTCCTACAAATCCTTGGGTAAAATATTTTTGCCTCACCGAACAACTGCTCTAATTTGGACGATTTGGCAGTCGATCTTAGGGTTTTTGGCCCTTCTGGATATGATGCAGGGTCTGATTTGACCCAAAATGCTCCAAAATTACAACTACCTTCTAGATCTAGCAACCACTCTTCAGCTTCAAACCCTCATATATTTGACCTCATATGTTCGATTTGGACAAAATGAAAGGAAAAATCAATATTCTCGAACCTTCTGGATGAAATGGTGAGCTTAAATTTAGACCAGCAAGCTCTAATATGAACTTGCAACAAAGAACCAAAAATGGAACACCCCCAAATCTGGTATCTCTCTTCAAAAAGAGACTTTGCAATGGCAACCAACCCACTCTGATACCATGTTAGAATTGAGATATAGCTCTAATACCATGTGAGAATTGGCTATGGCTACCAAGATCTTGAGACTAAATGGAAAGCACAAAAAGAGAGAATGGAATGTGACAAGAATAAACTATATTCTTATTAATATGATTCAATGATAGATATTGTTACAATGAGAGAGAACTGTTGGCTATATATCCAAGGTGAGATGCAATATGTCATAGGATTATGAAAAGTGTCTTAATCATATGACATGAGACAATTAATCACACTTACCTAGGTTCACATGTAGTAGTTATCAAAAAATAAGATAACAACTAATGACAACTAACACCTTCTAGAAAGATTCCTTCCTATGACCTAAGTACACTTAACATTTGTAAATAAGTCCCCTAGTAATGAATTAACTAGGTACAAGACTTTATTTACACCAACACATAAATATGGAAATCATCAAAATGCAAATGTTCATGAAAAATTGCAAGCATTGATTATTTTTGAACAAACCAACTACCTACATGTTAAAAGGTCCAAAGCATCTAGTTTGAAATCCAAAATCATTTCCTTAATGGATGTACCACTCCTATAATGGGCACCAATCATGAATCAACAATTATGATTTCTTTGAAAAGAGATATAATGGAATTGATATGTTTTGTTAGTATATCTTTTATTTTGATTTATCTTTTCTCTCATTCCATAACTCACTCGATGCCACCTTGATTTTCAATATCTTGGTGTGTCTAGAGGGGTGCATAATGGGGCATGGTCATTTCTTAAATTGTTTGTTGTGTTTTTGGGATGTTATTGTAACATTACCATGGAAAATACTTTCCTTGTAAGTGCAGGGATATTCTCAGGAAACACGACCTTTTGATAACTGGATCTTTATAAAATTTTATGCATTGGCCTAACTTGGTTCAAGTTTTCATTCTCCACATGATCAAACAATAATTTTGTATTTTAGGTATGAACATAGATACTCCTATTATTTGTGAAGTCAAATTCCATGCAATCAATACGATTCCACCCTATTTCTTCATACCTTGGTGCATAGTATCTACTTTCTATATGAAAATAAGGATTTCTCTACATTCTTTAGCATAACCTAAAGCAAAAGAAAAAGAATCTATCCAATCTCATAATATATCCACTAAAACAATTAAATCTATCTAATAATCATAGATTTCTTATTACATGATCAACATCATTCATTCATCATGTCCTACTCAATCTACCCATCTAATCATCTTCCATTTATTCTATCCTAATCATCATGTTAGCATTTTTATCAAAGAATCTTGACATATGAAAAAATATCCATCACATCTTGTTATCCATAAATCATAGCATCATACATCCTACATCTACAAATCATTAGTATCATCATAAAATTATTGCATGTATCCATAGAATTATATCACATGTTGTTATCATAACATCATTGTATATCCATAGTATTCCTTCATATATAATCACATCAAAAAATCATTAAAAGAATATATAAGAATCATATATAAATCATAACAACACATGTATTTATAACATCACATAAGTCATAATAATGGAAACATCAAAATATAATCTCATATATATCATCAAAATGTATGTCATGATACAAGTTTATACAATGAATGTGTGTACAAAGGGATATGAAGAGCTTGTAATACACATAATCATTAAAAAATGTGTGTCTACATCAAAATATATTTGTACATAGAAAATCAAAGGCATGGTCACATTGAACTCTCTCTCTCCTCTTGACTCTTGTGGCTGTTGAGGATGTTTTTGTTCCTAGGAAAGATAGCCCACAAGTCCTCAATCTTACCTACCAAATGCTACCACTACATTCTTCATTGAAAATATGGGTTTTCTCATGCCTTCTAGTACCACTACCTCATAGATGGTATGATAGTACGTATCCTTCCACTTTAAGAGTCTGATCTCTCTAATATGATTTTCCATCGAAATCATCGCCCCTATACCTTAGCCTCTAATTTTTGTCTCTTTTCCCTCTTTGCATCTCCCTCCATGCTCAGTTGAGCCACTTGTGCCTCTAGCTATTATCTCTATGTAGTCTCAGCGTCTCTCTAAGGTCCATTGGTCCCTCTCTACAATCCTTTATATTAACTATAATTTGAGGCTATCCCTCTCAACTCGATACCCATCCATCTCCCTCCTTACCTAGTCTTTCTCATCAAGAGAAACTCAGAGGTGGATTTCATTAGGATCCACTCGCTAGGGATTCTCTCCATCTCCTCTTATCTACCCCCCTCTTTTGTGGGTACCACTACTAGTACCCCCATCTATTTTCCTTGGTCCTCACCCATGGGGATCTTGGTCTCTACCCTCTACCACTATCTATGGGATCTACTTGTCTCTATATCCCTCCTCCTTGTCCTACATCCTACCTCTCCTACCATTGGGATATTTAAATCTTATAAGTATATAACAAATCCACCAAGAATTATAATCATAAATCCTAGGTCCTCAAATCTATCTACACAAATCCACTACACCTATGCTAACTAAATAAACACCATAACAACTTGTGGTACTGACATTAGTCCCCAATCAATTATCTCTCTTTAAGTCCTAGAAAATAATGCATAATAATGTGTTGATATATCTTTCATCTCCCAAAATTTTTATCTAACCCTATCTAGTAGATACATATCAAGGATGTAGGGAGTCCTCTTGGTCAACCATCAAGTCTATCTATAATATGGAAAGTGGACACCATTGTCATCCCATTCCTAAGAATGAGCCATGGTTGTCATCTGAACTCTTCTATCTCATCAATGATCCTCCTCTAGTAGTCTAGGTCTTCAAAAAAACACTTTGTTAGGAAGGTATCATATCTATAATCAAATGGGTCATTTGTTGCTTGAAATACCTCCCCAATAGGTCTAGTGATTGTTATATGCTCATGTGCCTAGATATGGAGCAATGTCATGCCTGTTGATAAACTGGTGGCTCATCAGTAAACCACCTAATATATATCATGGTATATATGTGTTAAGATGCATGGTAACCATGTATAGACCCTCACATCCTCAATCATACTCTCTAGAACTTGGCCCCATCCTACTAAGAATCCCCTTGATTATCAATTGAGCATGATCTTCTCACATTTGTAAGTCCAACCACCACTATTATGAGATCATCTACAACCTTGATTTACTAATTGAGGTAAATTTATCCATCATCAATCTCTATCTCATCATCTAGTAGAACTCTCTCCAAGGCCTCTACACTAGAGTTAGGCTTGTATGATACCTTAGCTCCATGAATCAAAACTCTCAAGATGTCCAACACATATTTTGGAGTGATATCACCTCACATGTTAGTAGTTGAAATGAGGAATTATTTGAATGCCACCTCTTGATCATCATCATCATGAGCTCAAATCTAGGGCATGTATGCTAAATGGTATAATCTAATCACTCTTGGGAACTCTATGTCTACTCTACTCAAATTGACCATCTGTTCTCAAACCCTAGGTTTTCACTCTCATGAAAAGATGGGATCAAGTACCACCTGCAAGAATATCACCAAAAACATCAATTTATGTATAAAATTTGAGAAAAATCTTAGTTTCTAAATCCCTAAATCAAAAGTGTTGCTTCATCACAGTCATAAGTGAATTTTTTCCAAAGCATCACTTTATCATTTTTAGAAGAAAAATATTTACCAAACATGTCACTTTACATCATTCAAAAGAGAACCACAATATTGAACTAATTGGCTTATGCAAAAGCATCACATATGAAACATAGAGAAAGAGTGTAGGTTCACTAAAAAATAGGGTTTTATACTAAATTTGGAATGTTTCACCAAGCTTACTATATATATATAGGGACAAAAAGGTGTGTAATGAACCTACCATCTTCTATTTCATTCAAGAAATGAGATCCTCCAAGATAAAATTAAATTTGAACCCTTAGGTGTGTCAATTCCATGGAAGATCTAGCAATTTCCTTTATGTGTGTGTGGATAGGGACTAAAGTTCAAACAACACTTTTGGGAGAAGAAAATAAAATAGAAAATGACCTCAAATCTATAACCTAAGACCTAATTCATGTAGATGAAGCATAGATCTAATAGAAACAATTGGATTTGTGCAAATTGGATGAGTAGAAGACACTTTAAAGTTTAAACCCGCCTCAAAAAATTAGTTGCTAAGTGTCCAAAAATGGTGAATGGGTCCTCAGACAACTTTTTGAACTAAATTTTAGGGGGCCTTTGAAGACAGATAACAGATACAATTTCCCATTTGTTTCACTTGAAAATGATGGAAAATAAATCATAGATATAAGTTTCCATGATCTTGACAACTTTTCTTGCAATTTTGATAACTTTTCCAAGTTTCCTCTTCAAGAGATCTTCAATCCTTCTTCAATCTAAGATCTGCAACACAAAAACAAGAGGGATTTTTTTTTTTTGGTGAATGGGGGTTTTCCTTGGTCAAACCCCATTTGGGTAACTAAACCTTGAATTGGAATAATGAAACATGGAAAGGAATGATGAATAACCAATGCAATGTTGTAACTCACCAAACCCTTGAATAAATCTTTAGAAATCTGAAATTTTGATGTTGACCTTGCATGAAATGGATTCAATGGATGTGGATCTTGATGCTTGAATTGATGCTTTGAATTCTTTCTTGAATATTTGAAACCTACATCACAATATTAGTGTTGGATGTTGTGGCTGTGTTACTGATGTGTGGTTGTCATTGATGTCAACACTATTGACATTAATGTGTTTAAGGTTGTATATGTTGAGGATATTGAGAAAATTGTAATAAAATAAGTTGCAGGTTGTCAGTGGTGAAGTGAAGTTTAGTTTGTTGGTGATCTCAGTACGTTGATGATCAGAGGTTGTGGACTAAAGGGTTTTTTTTTAGTATATCTAGTTTATCCATGTTGAGTTTCAGAGATCCGCATGAATATTTGATCAAGTTATGTAGATTTCTATTCTGACAGTCTTTTTGTTGCTTCACTTAAGTTCCTGAATGAAGATAATGAGATTCTAATAATTTCAATTGTTGTAGATGCTTCTCTGGTGATTCATTATGTTCTTGGATACTTCTAGATCATGCTCTATCTGTGTTACACATCAACATTGATCGTTGTGTTTCTGATTGGTGATTTTCTCTTGCGTGCTCATGTTTTTCATGTTCTTGGCTGACAAGGTGATTGTAGCATGCTGTGGATCTTTGAGGAATAATTTTTAATGCTGGTTCATGTTCGAGGATGTTATTTTGGTTCTTCAATATGTTGTTGCTTACCTTGGTTGATTCACATCAATAATTGTTATTTTTTTGGGCCGATAGTTTTTATTCATTTTATTGTAGCCAATATGTAATGATGTAATTTTTTATTGTGGATATATATAATCAATTGTTTATACCATTTGAATGTATGGTGTGCATGAATAATGTACTAAATCTTTTGAAGGTAGAGCACAGTGTGAAGAAGAATGAAGAAGAGTGAAGAAGCGTTCATGTGCTTAACCGAAACTATAATCAGGCATTAGCAGATGCTATTTTCTCAGCTCAAAATCCTATGGGTGTAATCCAAATGTTTCTGTAAGACATTGTGTCTTCCTTTGGTCAGTAAGCCTTATTGTAATTGAGTAGTGAGCTCTAGGTAGTGTGCTAGAATACATGTGGATTCCTTATTTTATTCTTTATACTTTTTGTAGACACCTAAATTTGGACACTTAATTTATCCAAATTTATCCCTTTTCATCTGAACATCCTCTTATCCGAGTTAATTAGGAAATATTTCTATTATCTAATTAATATCCTTGAATTCCTCTAAATCCATAAGGTATTTAGTTGACAATTAAATACCTTACCCTCTTTAATCCCCCTTTCATCAAAGAAATTAAATAAATATGAAATTTATTTAATTCCTCACATGTCACATCACTTTCACTTAATCTTAATCAACCTCTTAATCTCTTAATTAGGATGTGTCACATCCTCCAAAATTTGCAAGTTGGCTTCTAATCTTCCTTAACCACTAATTATGTTCTAATCAATAATTAGCTAATCTAATCAACATCTTGGTCAACTCTCCCCATCCCCTAAGGAATTTTTAATTCTTTTTTATTCACCCTAGGTTTCTCTCTTCTCCATGTGAATTTTTATTTCACATTTTATCCTTCCAAGGCTTACCTTATCCCCATGTAACTTCTAGAACATTTGACTTGTCACATCACTCACATGTGGAAAATTCTCATCTTTTTAGAAACTCTCTCTTATCGACTAGATTCTCCCAAGCATGTGAATTTTTAATTCACATTTATTTTCCCAACTAATTTTTCATTCCCCATGGAGATTCCTCAAAATTCATTTTCATTCTCACTTGGGGACAAGAAGTTCCTTTTTGAGGAAATCTTATCATTCCCCAAGGTACTTGCAAGGTACTTGTGCTTCCTCCACATCACTTGTCCTTATTCCAGCTCACTTACACGTCATCACATCCTAGGCCACTTCACCCTCCACATGTCAAGATGTGAGGGCTTGTGTGTCCACAAGTCACCATATCCCTTCATCTTGGCCTTGGTGGCTTAATCTCAATCATTGAATTCTCTATATAATTCAAATTTTTCTATAAATACCCCCTCTTCTAATACATTTGTGAACACTTAGTCAATTGCACCCTTATGCTACCAAATTGCTCACTCAATTTGCAAGCATTATCTTATCCATTTAATCGAGTCATTTAGTCATTAGAATTTGCATTTTATCATATTGTTCATCTTGCATCTAGCCATCTCCATAGCCATCCAAGGAGCACACAAGCTTTCAAACATCAAGGGCGAACCAAGGGATTCAATAGCACAAAGGTATAATCATTTGCAACCATGAATTTTCTATCTTTCTTTGTGTTATCATTCCTTAGGCTAATCTTTGAGGTGTTCCTTGTGTTTTCTTTATATTGCATTTTTGTTATTTTGCACCTTTAGAATAGGATAAACTCAAGGCTTCACACTGTTAATAGGGTATAATCTTGTGGACTGACCTCCACCATGGTTTTACCCCTAATAGGGTTTCCACGTAAAAAATCTTGGTGTTATGTGTGTTTTTGATGTGTTGGTGATTTCTGCCTTCATGGTTATTAATCATATCTAAGAATAAGGGTTAATAAGTTTAATTAGTTTGAATTTTTGAGACAACTAATTCACCCCCCCTCTCAGTTGTCTGCCCTTGTGTTGCTAACAATTGGTATCAGAGAAAGTTCCTTGGAAGAAGTTTAATAGTTGGAGGTGATCTGGGATGGTGACATACAATAAGGATAGTCTGAGATTTGATGGAACAAATTATTCTCTGTGGAAGACTTGAATGGAGTGTCATTTGAGATGCATTGGTGAACCCTACTTGAGCATTACAAATAATAGGTATGTTATCCCATAGAATGGTCCTTCCACTATTGCTGAGATTAGGGATGTTGAGTACAATATCAGGGCTAAGGAATCATAGTTGAGTTCTTTGACTAATTTTGAAATGACTAATGTGATGGATCTGAAAATTTCTTATGAGATCTAGAAAAAGTTGGAAAATTTGTATGAGGGTGATGCTAATGTGAAGATTACTAAGCTACAAAGTCTAAAAGGGAAATATGAAATGTTGAGAATGGGTGATGATGATAATATTACTACTTTAATGCAAAGAGTGAGTGAACTTGTGTGTGGTATCAGATGTGCTAGTGGATAGTTGGAAGAATCAGAAATTGTTGCTAAAGTGCTTAGATCCTTTCCTACTGCATGCAAAGTCAAAGCTACTGCTATTGAGGAGGTCCAGACTATAACAAAATGTTACTAGAGATATGTTGATTGGCAAGCTTACTACTTTTGAGTTGAGTGAATTTGGTGATGCTCTTCCTAAGAATCTGCATTCAAGGCTACTACCTCTGAAAGAGATAAATAGAGACAAGATTTGGGAGAAAGTTCTAGAAAGGTGTTCAAGTATGAGGAGGAAATGAGAAATATTAAAGAAGAAGAAAGAGAATTGGACAAGCTTGAAGTATTTATTGTCAAGAGAGAAGCCAGAGGAGAAGGTAAGTATAAAGGAAAGTTTCCTATTAAATGTTTTTCTTGCAATAAGATAGGTCATTTTGCCTCAAGGTGTTTGGAAAGAGTTCCTAACTCAAGACCTAACAAGCCTAGATTTCAAAGAAAGTGTTATAATGCTACTGATGAATCTAATAAAGGGAATGGAAGTGAGGATGAATGGGTATTTATTGCTATTAAGGAAAATAATCCCGTGTCTACTAAATCTACTAGTTGTACAAATGTGGAGAAAGGCCTATCTGCTCGAGTTGAAGAGAAAGATGAATGGGTGATTGACAGTGGATGTTCTCATCACATGACATGATATAAAAGTAAGTTTGTAAGCTTGGAAAAGTATGATGGTGGTGTTGTAATATTTGGTGATGAAAAAGATGGTGTGATCCATGGCAAAGGATGCATTTCTCTTGATGGTAAGCATAATATTGATGATGTCCTATATGTGGAAGGTCTGAAGAAAATATTTTAAGTGTTGGATAGATGGTAGATAAGGGATACAATATTCAATTCAAGGATGTAAATTTTAAAGTATTGGGAAGTTCCAAAAATGTGATTGCATCAGGTACAAAAACAAAAGGTAATATCTTTCACTTGAGTGTTGCTAGTAAAGTTTTGATTGCTCAAGTTGATGAAAGTTGGTTGTGGCATAGGAGAATGTGTCATGTAAACTTTGGTAATATTATCAAGATAAGTTCTACTAAAGTTGTGAGAGATTTTCCTAAGTTGATGAAACCTACTAATTCCATATGCAAGGAATGTCAGTTAGGGAAGCAAAGTAGAATTTTGTTTCGAAGCAAACAACATAGTTCAAATGAATTGTTGGAACTTGTGTATACTAAATTGTGTGGTCCTTCTAGAGTTAGAATCTTACAAGGATATAGGTATTTCATGTTACTTATTGATGATTATTCTAGAATGATGTGGGTTACTTTCTTAAGGGAGAAATCTGAAGCTCTAGAGAAGTTCAATATTTTCAAGGCTATGGTTGAGAAAGTGAAAGGTTTGAAGATTAAATGTTTGAGATCAGATAGAGGTGGTGAATTCACTTCTGATGAGTTTAATTCTTTTTGTGAAGAACATGGAATAAAGAGACAATTATCTACACCACTGACCCCTCCACAAAATGGAGTTGTGGAAAGGAAGAACATGACAATTGAAGAAGCTGCTAGAACTATGATGTTGGAAGGAAATGTTCCTCATATCTACTAGAGAGAATTTTTGAGTACTGTTGTTTACACTCTCAACTGGGTACAAATCAAAGGTGATACTGGTAAAACCCCTTATGAGCTATGGTATGGTCATAAACCTATTGTTACATATTTTAAGATCTTTGGAAGTAAATGCTATATCAAAAGAGATGAAGATATAGGAAAATTTGATGTTAGAAGTGATGAAGGTATCTTTCTTGGTTATTCTACTAAAATAAAGGCCTACCGATGCTACAATAAGAGGTTGAGGAAAATGGTTGAAAGTGAAAATGCCAAGGTTAATGAAGACATAGCTAAACCATCCAGAACCTGTGGATATGATTTAGATGATCAGAATGGTAGTACAAATAAAGGAAAGAAAGTTCAAACTTCAAATCAAGTTCAAATCATTCCAGTGAATCAAGAAAATCAAGAGGAAGGAGAAACTAGTGAAAGTGCAGAAGAGAGATCACACGAGCCTGAAGTTGAAGAATATCCTAAAACTCCAAGGTATGTAAGATTAAATCATTCAAAAGATTAGATTATTGGTGATAAGAATAAAGGTGTTTAGACTAGGGGAAAAATTGTAGAAGAGTACTATTTGATTTCAAAGATTGAGCCTAATAGTGTGAATGAATCATGTAAAGATGAACATTGGGTTGAAGCAATGAAAGAGGAGTTACAATAGATTGAGAAGAATGATATGTGGATTCTTGTTCCTAGACTAAAGGACAAAAACGTAATTGGAACTAAATGGGTCTTTAGAAACAAACTGAATGAGTAAGGTGAAGTTGTTAGAAACAAAGCAAGACTGGAGTGTAAAGGATATTCTCAAATGGAAGGGATTGACTTTGAAGAGACTTTTTCCATTATTGCTAGAATTGAAGCTGTGAGATTATTTCTTGCTTATGCTACTTACAAAAACTACAAGGTTTATCAAATGGATGTCAAGTCAGCATATCTAAATGGTGAATTGGAAGAAGAAGTGTATGTTGAGCAACTTGATGGATTTCAATTGACTGATCAGGGAGACATGGTTTGTCAATTGAAGAAACCTTTGTATGGACTTAAGCAAGCCCCTAGAGCATGGTATGCCATATTGGACAAGTATTTGTTGAAGCTTGGATTTAACAAAGGTACTACTAATAGTAATCTACATTTTAAGATTGATGATGATAAATATTTGATTGTTGAAGTCTTTGTTGATGATATCATTTTTGGAGGAGATGATGATTTGTGCATGAGTTTTGTTGATGAGATGTAGAGTGAGTTTGAGATTTCAATAATTGGAGAGATGAAATTATTTTTTGGTATTACAAATTACTCAGTTAGATAAAGGGATCTTTATATCTTAGTCCAAATATGTGAAAGAATTGCTAAAGAAGTTTGGTATGGAAGATTCAAAGCTAGTTGGTACACCTATGGTGACTGGATGTAAGTTGATACAAGATGATGATTTTCTGAAGGAAAATCAGACTAGATATAGATCAATGATTGGTGGATTGCTTTATTTGACTCAAACTAGACTTGATATCGTGAATTTTGTATGTATTGTTGCAAGATTTCCACATGATCCTAAGGAATCTCATGTGACTACTGCGAAGAGGATTTTTAGATACTTGAATTTGGCATGTGGTATCCTAAAGATGATTCTCTTACTTTGAGTGCCTTTACTGATGCTGATTGGGCAGGAGATGTGAATGAAAGGAAAAGTACTAGTGGTGGCACATTTTTCTTGGGAAAGAAGTTTATTTCATGGTTAAGTAAGAAGTAGAATTCCATTTCTTTATCTATTGTAGAGGCAAAATACATTGCTACTACTAACAATTGTACTCAAGTATTTTGGATGAAGCAAATGTTGAAAGATATCAGAGTTATGTATGATGAACCTATTACTATATTCTGTGATAATTCAAGTTCCATTAACATTTCTAAAAATTTGGTGCTACATTCAAAGACTAGGCATATATCTATCAGGTTTCACTTTTTGAGAGAGAAGGTGAGTGAAAAGGAAGTCAGATTGGAGTATGTAGCTATTAAGGAGCAGATTGCAGACATATTTTCCAAGTCATTGCCTAAGGATACTTTTGAGCATCTTAGAGGGAATTTAGGGCTGATTACACCGCCTAATTAGAACTAAGATGCATTGATTTGCATCAGTCCATGCACTTCATAGTCATATCTTGATATGGATTGATGTTGTGGTGGTTGCTACTTAGGGGGAGTAGTTAGATGTTCAGATATGTGGTTCAGAGCTTGTGTGGAGAAAAGAGATATTTGTCATTAATGTCAAAGGGGGAGAAAAAAGAAGTGAAAAACTATGAAATATCTAGGGAGAAGAGTCATGTGGGTGAGTTGAGAAGAGAAGAATTAAAACCTAAGGGGGAGTAAGTACTAAGAGATAGTTGCATTGATGGTTTTTTTCACATCATGTGTTTCCATGAATGCCAAAGGGGGATATTCTTGAATTTTTTGGTTGTGTTGCTGATATGTGGTTTTCATTAATGTCAACACTATTGGAATTAATGTGTTTAAGGTTGTATATGTCGAGGATATTAAGAAAATTGTAATAAAATAAGTTGTAGGTCCTCAGTGGTGAAGTGAAGTTCAGTCTATTGGTGAGCTTAGTACATTGATGATCAGAGATCGTGGACTAAAGGGTTTTTTGTTGAGTATATCTAGTTTATCCACATTGAGTTTCAAAGATTTGCATGAAGATTTGATCAAGTTATGTAGATTTGTATTTTGACAGTCTTTCTGTTGCTTCAGTTAAGTTCCTGAATGAAGATAATGTGATTCTAATAAGTTTAGTTGTTGTGTATGCTTCTCTGGTGATTCATGATGTTTTTGAATGTTTCTAGATTGTGCTTTATTTATGTTGCATGTCCACATTGATCATTGTGCTCGTGATTGGTGATTTTCTCTTGCGTGTTCATGTTTTTCATGTTCATGGCCGACAAGGTGATCATAGTGTGTTGTGGATCTTCGAGGAATATTTTTTAAAGGTGGTTCCTATTCGAGGATGTTATTTTGGGTCTTCACTATGTTGTGGCCGACCTTGGCTGATTTGCATTAATAATTGTTATTGTTTTGGGCTGACAGTTTTTATTCATTTTATTGTTTTGTTGAAGCCGACATCTAACAATGTAATTTATTATTGCATATATATATAAGTGATTGTTTATACCATTTGAATGTATGGTGTGTGTGAATAATGTCCTAAATATTTTGAAGGAAGAGTAGAGTGTGAAGAAGAGTGAAGAAGTATTCATGTGCTTAATTAGAACTACAATCAAGCATTAGTAGATGCTAGTTTCTTAGTTCAAATTCCTACAGATGTAATCCAAATGTTTCTATAAGATAGTGTCTTCCTTTGGGTATTTATCCTTATTATAATTTAGTAGTGATCTCTAGGAAGTGTGCTTGAATGCATGTGCATTCCCTATTTTATTCTTTATACTTTTAATAGGGTATAATATTGTGAACTGACCTCGACCATGGTTTTTCCCCTAACAACATTTCCACATAAAAAAATATTGGTGTTATGTTTGTTTTTGATGTGTTGATGATTTATTCTTTCATGGTTATTAATCATATTTGAGAATAAGGGTTAATAAGTTTAATTAGTTTGAATTTCTGAGACAAATGATTCACCTCCCCCTCTCAGTTGTCCCCCCTTATGTTGCCAATAGTTAGCTCCAAAAACATGCATGATGCATAAGACCTTTGACATGATTCTCTTAATCTTTATTTGCTATTGTATATTCTTGATAAATCTACTTTTGACACCTTTGACAATAATCTTATCTCTTGTGAAATCTCTCTTGAAAATCTAGGATTTGAATTGATGAAATAACCATGTATTTATAGGTATCTATCCTTAATTTCCTAAAAATTAAACATTACAAACCAACATTGAAATTTGAATTTAGAGACATTAAAATACCACCAAAAGCATGTTTTAAAAATGGGTTTAAAGGCTTATGGATGACCCATTCTCCCATGGGTGAATGGGTCCCAAGCTCCTATTCCTAGAACACACATTGCTCAAGATAATCAGTGTTCGAATTAACTTTTGTTGGGTTTCCCCTTCAAAATATGTAATTTATTAGGCTTGTAGATGTAAAATAGGGCTTATTCAAGCATAATTAAGTCAAATTTAATTGAGAGGACCCAAAAAAAGTGTGAAAATGTAAAAGAGTACATTTTTCTACACTACAATGTAAAAAATCAAATGTGTCACATTAATGATCATATACGTTACAACAAGTTTCATAAGTGTTGAGTCTAGCTTGACACATTTTGTGACCTACTTTTCCATAGTATTTATTATGCCTACAACTATCTAAAATGAAGAATGGTTTAAGTATGTACCAAGGGATCTACTCTAGTAGGCCACTAGAACTATCTGACTACATCTACATGATGTGGGAAATGTGAATGCGATCCATCTCTACAAGGTCTCTACTATGAGAATCAACTCCAAGCTTTAGAAATCTACAAATTTTAAGGTGAAAATGAATTAAAATGACCACAAAGGCATATATACAGTCCCCTAAACCATGGTTTTCATCTCTCCCCCTTTCATCCTATTTCTCACCATCCTCATTATTTCTTGATAAGTTTTTTGGCCTCATAGGACCTGGTTTTTCTTCCTCTTCTTCATTGAACCTATCCCATCAACCTGTTTTGAGCTCAACCTAAACAAATAATTTTTCCAACCAATCTCTTGATGGAGCAGCGTACCATTCTCCCATCATTCCTTTGTCCACTCACGCATAGTTGGGCATACAATTTTTTTTTATTTTTTTCCTAATTAGTATCATGTCTTTGAAACAACATAACAAGGATAATGTCTCAAAAAGGAGTAAAATTTAGACACCTAAATGTGTTTGAACACATCACACATTCCTAATTCACTATTTTATATCATTATTGTCATTATCTCCTAATTCTAATTTTAATTAAATAATTTCTAATTATTTGATTAAATTAATTATGATTCTCTATTAATTGAATAATACTATTATTTTATTAATTCATTCAAATCCATCATTTTCCTTTACCTTCAAATCCATCATTTTCCTTTACCTCATCTTAATAAAATAAATTTTAATTATTTAATTAAATTCAAATTTCTCTCCTTGCATATTGATTAAATATTTTCAATTATTTAATGAAAAATATTATTTTCCTTACACAAACTTGATTAAATATTTTTCAATTATTTAATTAAAAATCCTAATTTTCCTCTCACAATTAAATAATTGGTTAATTATCTAATTAACTATTTTTTCTCCAATTTGCACATGGAATATTCCATTTTTAAAAAAGAATATTCTCTTTTCAAAATATCTTCCCTCCATAAAATATCCCAAACGAATTTCCTTGAAATGAAGAAATCTTTTCAATTGTCTGAAGATCTCATCAATCATCCACCCTTTACCTCTTGAGCTAATATCAACAATTGATATCTGTAGGTGGAGCCCAAGGTCACCATTTGAAGAATAAACCTTCACAAAAATTGAGAGAAGTAAAAAACACTATTCCACTAGAAAGTGGAAAAATGAGATGATTAAATTACATATTGTACAACCTTTTAAAGGAAAAAAGGTAACGGGTATTAAACTTCCCGATACGGGTGTTAGCTCTCAAAAGTGCAGGTTTTTAAACCATACAGGGTGCCAGTCTCTTAACACACCATTGGCCCATGAATGAGATAAACAAGGTTGATTACCACTCTTTAGGATCTACCAGACCTAGGCGGGTATACCTAAAAAATAAGGCAGATTTAAAGTTGGATTTGGTTCCTAGATTGAGCAATCTAGTCACTATGACACATGAAGGTGGAGTAGATGTAGAGCTTTGATGGCTAATTCCCATTGAAAGTAGTTGAAAATTCAAGATTGTGAGTTGTATGTTGTATGAAATATCTTAAGTATGACTAGTGCTTACTATTGGGTGAATAGAGTGGATGCATGGATAGTGATTATGGAATGGATACAAAGTTGTAAGATAAGTAAACCTGCTATTCAACTTAACTCAAATTACTGGGCACTTGATATGTCTATACCTTCTACAAATATGCAAGTTTGTTTATTACAATGTTCTTCTTTAATAATCCCAATGATATCCCATCAAGTTACTGTGAAAGTATGAAAGGATTTTTAATTCTTAAGTTAATGGAAACCAATCAAAACAACTTCTTTAAAATGGTTTTAATCCTAGGCAGGAAGCAATTAAAACAAACTATTTGAAAGGATTTTTAATTCACATCAACCAGAAACCAATCAAACCATCCACACAATAACAACAAATGTGTTCTAATAAACCTTGTAGACTTAAATAACTTGAAAAGACCACTTTGGAGACAAATAAATAATAAATAAGAATGAAAATTGACACAATAATTGAACACTAAAAATGGACTACGAATTATAAGTAGTCTAATTCATTGTATTACTTCAAAATATAAGCATTATAATAGAAGTGTTTTGATATGATATGGATGGGAGGATTATGCAATCTATCTTCTTATTAATACCTATTCTAATGGAATGGATATGATTGGATGATCAAAATCAAGCCTTGGTTTCCCTAATTGTATGGAAGGCAACAAGCTTCAAGCTCATTCAAAAAAATTCACATCACTTCATAACTAAAACATAATTAGCATAAGCATGAAAATATTTATAGTTTGTTGGTGGATGCACTATAGTCCGTTAATCTCCAGCAAGTGCTCATGATCACCAAAGACCTGTTCAAGGTTCATGCACCATGATCATGTATCCAAAATCATCAAACTCCAGTCCCCTATTACTCTTCTCTTACTTGAATTGTGTAATAAATGAGTTGACCTTCGACAAATGCTCAATGTACCCACTTTTGGCATGAGTATCTACATTATGTATAATACCCCATCTTCATCACTGATTGCATCAAGAACAACTAGAAAATAGTGGGCTATCTCATACTTCCATTTATCCCGATCTTTCAATTTTGTTTCTTCCATAAGTTTGGGCAAGGCAATAATCAGTGGCTCACTAAAATCACTTAACTCTTGTGTCAAGATGCTACAAAAATATTTATGGGCTTTCATAAGCTCTTGATATTCTTGTATCACACCAGTGTTATCTTCGTTCTTTGCAATGTTGTGAGACTCCACTTCCTTTATTTTTTCACTCAATCTGGTGTTTTCCAATAATGTTGCATATGTTTTGTCATGAATATACCAGACTTGTGTTCAACATTCTTATACATATCTTCAAATATCATGCAGACTATCTCTAATACCATTTCAAAGATGGTGGTCTTGAGCATTCCTTTTAACTCCTCTTGTTCCTTCTGAACTTTCTCATGTTTGTGTTTCTAATAGGTAGTTTCTAAAATTGATTCTAGCACCTTTCTTTCATGCTCAACCAATGGAGAGTAAAGCCTTGAGGAAGAAGATAGTCTATCTATGTAGCTGATCAACTCCTATTTTAACTTTTCATTCTCTTCTATCACTCCCTCATTATCCCTTACCATTTAATGAATTTGAGCTTTGGTAAATTTGGCCACATTCATATTCAAGTCAGTAGTTTCCATAGGATTTGTCTCTCCTTCCCTTTTCACCAAAAGATGTCCAAAAATTTGATCATGATCAACAAGGGAACTTGGATTTTTTCCTGGTGGGTAAAGTGCCCATACCTATAAAGTAGTATTATTAGGACTATATCCTAATCTAGTATAGATCTTATCACCAGCTTCATCTGTCAAGTGCAAGGTTTTATTATTTCTCTTTACAAAGGTATGAAACACAATGGATGAATGGATATGCCACCCTAGAAGGAGCATATCCCCATCTTGTTGCAATAATGCTCTTCCTCTCTTAGCGCTCATTTTCTTCTCCTCTCTATTGATTTGATGTTGAATCTCTTTCAAATCATATGCTTCCTTTTCAGGGTCAATGTATTTTAGGCTTTCCTTTACCACATTTCCCTTATACTCATAGATGAAAGCCTTAAATTTAAAAGTTTGGATAAATGCATCATCTGCAATGAATGCCTGACTAGCACAATGTCTCACATCATTAGATAGCTCATTGGAAAATTCAAAGGTAATCACACTCATTTTCAGTGGCATTTCATATTGTGGAATAACAGGAGTGTTAGTATGTGTGACCTCTTCTTTCCCTTTAGCATCATCTTTAAGCATGATTGGTGTGTCAACTAAGAATCTTACCTCTAGAGTAGGTTGTGGTGACAAATGTCCTAGTGGTGTTATATTTTCTGCTTTCCTTCTATATCCAACATTTCTTCTCTTCTCAAATTCCACCAGAGGTACATCCTTTATTAATTATTCTTCATGTAGAATCAATTGCTCAATTCTTTCCATAGGGTCTTGAATCTCATGAAAGGCTTCCACATAGGATGGGTTAGTATTCATTCTCCAAGCCTCAGCTATAAAAATTCTATTTAGTGCATTTGTTATTATGATGACATCAACAACATGAAACTCATGTTCATATCCTTTCAGTTTTTGAGAAATCTTCGCATCATAGATGAAATACTCAGGGTCAAATTTTTCTCTCCTATTTCCCACCAGCAAGCCATAATAATCTAACTTTCTACCAACCAATTCATACCCTGTATTATCAATAATGGTCAAGTCACCAAAAAAAAGAGTAGAAGGCATGAAATTTTTCCTTCCATAACTTTTCAAATGCATGAAGGCTAAATAAGACAATTATCTTATGATCTCAAGGTATCCAACTCAATCTAGCACAGTATTAGACAGTAAATATGGTGCAACCTCAAATCCATACAATCTAATAATAGTACAAAATGCAAATGCATACCAATCTTTCCTATTGTGATTTATTTTCCCATCACGACTCTTCTCCTTTGGTTGAAGGAACGTTTGTACTTTTGGGAATAAATTATAGTCACATATTGTGGCCAATCAATTTGTATAAGGGTTTGAAAAAATGTTCTTCAAAGTACTAGTGGGATCTCCCACATCTACTATCCCACACAAATGTCCACATTTACATTGGTATAGAATTACCATCACTATTCAGATCTTTTATTCTCAATTATTCTCCTGATATTACCATCACTTTCCCTTGATATAGTATAATATGCATAAGAAGTGAATAGTGTTTGAAGTAGATAGCTTCACTGTTATTATTAATAGCATTAAGAGCATTGTTAATGGCCTCAGATAGATACTAAGCATAGTCATAGGGCCTGGCATCTTGGTTTTAAATTTGCGTAGCCAAAACCATGGGAGCTATAGTCATTTTAGCAGGGGAATCAACTCCCAGTACTTTGCCAGCTGACTAATATGTGTATTGATAGTATTCTTCAAATAAATCTATAGAGAATGGGGGCCTTTCATTACTATAAAACCTCCTAGGTTGATTCCATGGACCTTTGGGATTGTGTAGAGGAAGATTCCACCTCTTATAGCTTGTCTCCATATAGTGATACTCTTCCAAAAAGTCTCTCATACACAATTTCATATTTAGGGAGGTTTCCCATTGGAAAACCATACAAATATAATCTCGTGTTATATAATCATGAACTATGATCCATCATGCAAGTGCATTTCCCTCGTTTTGGGATTGTGATTCTTTTCCAGTGCTTTAATTAGTTCTACGATCACAAAAAAATTTGGCATCACAAGTTTCCCTAGATTCAAATTCCATGGGTTTGAAACTGGGCTATATCTATACTTCTTCCTATAGTGATAGATGAACAAGTCATAACCCCTGCACGGAGTCCAAACATCTCCCAAATTCTTTTGCTTGTCCTCTAGGATCTCACATGATGGGTTTAATTGATTTGTTCTCCTTTCTTTTGGCCTAGACCTGACACACAAGTCGATTAATTCTTGATTAAGTGGTCGAATTTTTATTTTTTTCCTCTTTGCTCTTTTTTTCTCTGGGGTTTTATCCATTATAATGCTAAGTGTGTTGTACTTCAAGCTATCTTAAAAAAATTACACTCAGCTAAGGCAAGATGTACTTACTTGAATGAATGTTTGAAATTATGAGCTACTTGCAATTTTGTTTATTACAGTTTTCTTTAATAATCCTAGTCATATCCCCTCAGGCTACTCTGAAAGCATGAAAGGAATTTTAATTCTTAAGTTAATGGAAACCAATCAAAACAACTTCTTTAAAAGTGTTTAAATCCTAGGCAAGAATTAATTAAAGAAAACTATTGGAAAGGTTTTTTAATTCACATCAAACAAAAACCAATCAAAGCATCCTCACAGTAACAACAAATGCGTTCTCATAAATCTTGTAGACTTAAATAACTTGAAAAGACCACTTTGGAGACAAAAAAGTAATAAATAAGAATGAAAATTGACACAATAATTGAACACTGGAAATGGATTATGAATTATAAGTAATCTACTCCATTGTATTACTTCAAAATATAAGCATTATAATAGAAGTGTTTTGATATGATATGGATGGGCGGATTATGCAATCTATCTTCTTACTAATGCCTATTCTAATGGAATGGAATATGAATTGATGATCAAAATTAGAACCTGATTTCCTTATTTGTATGGGAAGCAACAATCTTTAGGCTTGTTTACAAAAATTTGTATCACTTCATAACTAAAACATAATTAGCATAAGCATGAAAATATTGAGAGTTTGTTGGTGGATGCACTACAGTTTGTTAATCCCCAGCAAGTGCTCATGATCACAAAAGACCTGTTCAAGGTTCATGCACCATGATCATGTATCCAAAACAATCAATCTCGAGTACCCTATTACTCTTCTCTTGCATGACCGATGTAATAAAAGAGTTAACCTTCAACAAATGCTCAATGTACCCACTTTTGGCATGAGTATTTACATTATGTTTAATATATTTCATGGTATACTCCAATTCAATTTTTTTTCCAAGATTTACACATTTTTTCTTAAGTACCTCATCTTCATCATTGATTGCATCAAGAACAACTCGAAACTAGTGGGCTATCTCATCCTTCCATTTATCCTAATCTTTCAATTTTGTTTCCTCAAAATGGTTGGGCAAGGCCATACTCAGTGGCTCACTAAAATCACTTAACTCTTGTGTCAAGATGGTATGGAAATCTTTATGGGCTTTCATAAGCTCTTGATATTCTTGTAGCACACCAGTGTTATCTTCCTTCTTTTCTATGTTGTGATACTCCACTTCCTTTATTTTTTCACTCAATCTGGTGTTTTCCAATAATGTTGCATATATTTTGTCATGAATATACCAGACTTGTTTAGCATGCTTATACATATCTTTAAATATCTTGCAGACTATCTCTAATACCTTTTCTAAGATGGTGGTCTTGAGCATTCCTTTTAACTCCTCTTGTTCCTTCTGAACTTTCTCATGTGTGTGTTTCTAGTGGGTAGTTTCTAAATTTGCTTCTAGCACCTTTCTTTCATGCTCAGCCAATGGAGATTAAATCCCCAAGAAAGAAGACAATCTATCTCTATAGCTGATCAACTCTTGTTTTAACATTTCATTCTCTTCTATTAGTCCCTAGTTATCCCTTACCATTTAATAAATTTGAGCCTTGGTGAATTTGGCCACATTCATATTCAACTCAGTAGTTTCCATAGGATTTGTCTCCCCTACCCTTTGCACCAAAAGATGTCAAAAAAATTGATCATGATCAACAAGGGAACTTGGATTTTTTCCTGGTGGGTAAAGTTCCCATATCTATAAAGTAGTATTATCAAGATTATATCTTGATCTAGTATATCTATCTTATTACCAACTTCATCTATCAAGTGCAAATTTTTATTCCTTCTCTTTAGAAAGGTTTCAAACACAATGGCTTAACAGATATCCCACCGTGGAAGGAGCATAACCCCATCTTATTGCAATAATTATCTTCCTCTCTTAGTGCTCATGTTCTCCATCTCTCTATCAATTTGATGTTAAAGCTCTTTCAAATCATATGCTTCCTTTTCACGATCAATGTCTTTTAGCCTTTTCTTTACCACATTTCCCTTATACTCATAGACGAAAGTCTTAAATTCAAAAGTTTGGACAAATGCATTATTTGCAATGAATGCTTGACTGGCATGGTGTCTCACATCATTAGATAGCTCATTGGAAGCTTCAAAGGTAATCACACTCCTTTGTAGTGGCATTTCATATTGGGGAATAACAGGAGTGTTAATTTAGGTGATCTCTTCTTCCCCTTTAGTATCATCTTTAACCATGATTGGGGTGTCAACTTAGAATATTACCTCTAGAATAGGTTCTGGTAACAAATGGCCTAGTGGTGTTATATTTTATGCTTTCCTTCTAGATCCAACATTTCTTCTCTTCTCAAATGCCACTAGAGGTACATCCTTTATTAATTATTCTTCATGTAGAATCAATTGTTCAATTCTTTCCATAGGGTCTTGAATCTCATGAAAGGATTCCACATAGGATTGGTTAGCATTCATTCTCCAAGCCTCAACCATAACAATTCTATTTAATACATTTATTGTCATGATAGCCTGACTTTCCTCACAATTCCTGATGACATCATCGACATGGAACTCATGTTCATATCCTTTTAGTTTTTGATAAATCTTGGCATCATAGATGAAATGCTCAGGGTCAAATTTTTCTCTTTTGTTTACACCTGGCAAGCCATAATAATCTAACTTGCTACCAACCAAGTCATACCCTGTATTATCAATAATAGTCAAGTCACCATAACAAAGAGTAGAAGGCATGGAATTTTTCCTTCCATAGCTTTTCAAATGCATGAAGGCTAAATAAGACAATTATCTTATGATCTCAAGGTATGTGACTCTATCTAGCATAGTGTTAGATAGTAAATGTGGTGTTGCCTCAAATCCATATACTCTAATAATATTACAAACTGCAAATGCATACCAATCTTTCTGATTGTGATTTATTTTCCCATCATGACCCTTCTCCTTTGGTCGGAGGAACCTTTGTACTTCTGGGAATAAATTATAGTCACATTTTGTGTCCAAGGAATTTGTATAAGGGTTTGACAAAATGTTCTTCAAAGTACAAGTAGTGGTATCTCCCACATCTACTATCCCACATAGATGTCCACATTTGCATTGGTCTAGAAATACCATCACTATCCAGATATTTTATTGTCAATTATTCTCCCCATATTCCCATCACTTGCCCTTCATACAATATAATATGCAAAAGAAGTGAATAGTGTTTGAAGAAGATAACTTCATTGTTGTTCTTAATAGCATTAAGAGCATTGCTAGTGGCCTCAGATAGATACTCTGCATAGTCATAGGGCCTGGAATCTTGGCTTTGAATGGAAAAAATGAGAACCATGGGAGCTATAGTCATGTTAGTAGGAGCATCGACTCCTAGTACTTGGCCAACTGATTAATATGTGTATTGATAGTATTCTTCAAACAAATCTATAGATAATGGGGGCCTTTCATTACTAGAAAACCTCCTAGGTTGATTCCCTAGACCTTTGGGCTGGTGTAGAGGAAGCTTCCACCTCTTATAGCTTGTCTCCATAGAGCGATACTCTTCCAACAAGTCTCTCATCAACAATTTCATCTTTAGGGAGGTTTCCCATTAGAAAACCATACAACTATAATCTTGTGTTATAATCATGAATCGTGACCCATTGTGCAAGTGAATTTCCCTCGTTTTGGGATTATGATTCTTTTCCAATTCTTTAATTAGTTCTATGTTCACGAAAACATTTGACATCACAAGTTTCCATAGATTCAAATTCTATGGCTTTGAAACTGGGCTATATCTATACTTCTTCCTATAGTGATAGATGAACAAGTCATAACCCCTGTGTGGAGTCCACACATCTCCCAAATTCATGTGATTTTCCTCTAGGCTCTCACATGATGGGTTTAATTGAGTTGTTATCCTTTCTTTTTGGCTACACTGAGGACACTGGTCAATTAAGTCTTGATTAAGTGGCCCACTTTCTGGTTTTTTCCTCTTTGCTCTTTTTTCTCTAGGGTTTTATCCATTTTAACCTTAATTTTGTTTTACTTCAAGCTATCTTCAAAAAATTACATTTAGCTAAGGCAAGTTGTACTTACTTGAATGAATGCTAGAAATTATGAGCTACAGGCAAGTTTGTTTAGTAAAATGTTCTTCTTTAATAATCCCAGTGATATCCCCTCAAGTTACTGTGAAAAAATGAAAGGATTTTAATTCTTAAGTTAATGGAAACCAATCAAAACAACTTCTTTAAAAAGGTTTTAGTCCTAGGCAGGAACTAATTAAAGAAAACTATTTGAAAGGATTTTTGATTCACATCAACCAGAAACCAATCAAAGCATCCACACAGTAACAACAAATGTGTTCTGATAAATATTGAAGACTTAAATAACTTGAAAAGACCACTTTGGAGACAAAAAATGAATAAATAAGAATGAAAATTGACACAATAATTGAACACAGAAAATGGATTACGAATTATAAGTAGTTTGCTCCATTGTATTACTTCAAAATATAAGCATTATAATAGATTTTTTTTGACATGATATGGATGGGTGGATTATGCAATCTATCTTCTTAGTAATGCCTATTCTAATGGAATGGAATATGATTTGATGATAAAAATCGGGCCTTGGTTTCCCCATTTTTATAGGAAGCAACAAGCTTTAGGATCATTTACAAAAAGTCACATCGCTTTATAACTAAAACATAATTAGCATAAGCATGAAAATATTGAGAGTTTGTTGGTGGATGCACTACAGTTCGTTAATCTCCAACAAGTGCTTGTGATCACCAAAGACATGTTCAAGGTTCATGCACCATGATCATGTATCCAAAACCATCAAACTCTAGTCCCCTATTACTCTTCTCTTACTTTACCTATGTAATAAAAGAGCTACCCTTCAACAAATGCTCAATGTACCCACTTTTGGCATGATTCTCTACATTATGTATAATATCTTTCATGGTATACTCCAATTTGAAAATTCTTCCAAGTTGTACATGTATTTTCTTAAGTACCTCATTTTCATCATTGATTGCATCAAGAACAACTGGAAACTAGTGGGCTATCTCATCCTTCCTTTTATCCTAATCTTTTAATTTTGTTTCTTCAAAAAAGTTGGGCAAGGCCATACTCAGTGGCTCACTAAAATTACTTAACTCCTATGTCAAAATGCTATGGAAATATTTATGGGATTTCATAAGTTGTTGATATTCTTGTAGAACACTAGTGCTATCTTTCTTCTTTGCTATGTTGTGAGTCTCCACTTCCTTTATTTTGTCACTCAATCTGGTGGTTTCCAATAATTTTGCATATTTTTTGTCATGAATATACTAGACTTGTTCAACATGCTTATACATATCTTCAAATCTCATGCAGACTATCTCTAATACCATTTCTAAGATTGTGGTCTTGAGCATTCCTTTTAATTCCTCTTGTTCCTTCTGAACTTTCTCATGTATGTGTTTCTAGTAGGTAGTTTCTAAAATTTCTTCTAACACCTTTCTTTCATGCTCAACCAATGGAGAGTAAAGCCCTAAGGAAGAAGGCAATATGTCTCTATAGTTGATCAACTCCTATTTTAACCTTTCATCCTCTTCTATCAGTCCCTAGTTATCCCTTGCCATTTAATGAATTTGAGCCTTAGTGAATTTTCCCACATTCATATTCAAGTCAGTAGTTTCCATTGGATTTATCTCTCCTACCCTTTGCACCAAAAGTTGTGCAAAAATTTGATCATGATCAAAAAGGGAACTTGGATTTTTTCCTAGTGGGTAAAGTGACCATATCTGCAAAGTAGTATTATGAGGATTATATATTGATCTAGTATAGATCTTATCACCAGCTTCATCTGTCAAGTGCAAGGTTTTATTCTTTCTCTTTAGAAAGGTGTCAAAAACAATGGTTGAATGGATATCCCACCCTGGAAGGAGCATAACCCCATCTTCTTGCAATAATCCTCTTCCTCTCTCACCACTCATGTTCTTCATCTCTCTATCAATTTGATGTTGAAGCTCTTTGAAAGCATATGCTTGCTTTTCAGGGTCAATATCTCTTAGCCTTTCCTTTACCAAATTTCCCTTATAATCATAGATGAAAGCCTTAAATTTAGAAGTTTGGACAAATGTATCATCTGCAATGAATGCCTAACTGGAACAGTGTCTCACTTCATCAAATTGCTTATTGGAAGCTTCAAAGGTAATCACACTCCTTTCTAGTGGCATTTCATATTAGGGAATAACAGGAGTCTTAATCTATGTGATCTCTTCTTCCCCTTTAGTATCATCTTTAATCATGATTGGGGTGTCAACTGAGAATCTTACCTCTAGAGTAGGTTGTGGTGACAAATGGCCTAGTGGGTTACATTTTCTGCTTTCCATCTAGATTGAACATTTCTTCTCTTCTCAAATGCCACCAGAGGTACATCCTTTATTAATTATTCTTCATGTAGAATCAATTGCTCAATTATTTCCATAGGTTCTTCAATCTCATGAAATGCTTCCACATATGATGGGTTAGTATTCATTCTCCAAGCCTCAACCATAACAATTCTATTTAATGCATTTTTTGTCATGATAACCTGACTTTCCTCACAATTCCTAATGACATCATTGACATGGAACTCATGTTCATATCCTATCAGTTTTTGATAAATCTTGGCATAGTAGATGAAATGTTCAGGGTCAAATTTTTCTCTGTTGTTTACCACTGGCAAGCCATAATAATCTAACTTGCTACCAACTAGGTCATACCCTAAACTAGCAATAATAGTCAAGTCACCAAAAAAAAGAGTAGAAGGCATGGAATTTTTCCTTCCATAGCTTTTCAAATGCATGAAGGCTAAATAACACAATTATATTATGATCTCAAGGTATGCAAATCTATCTAGCACAGTCTTAGATAGTAAATATGCTGCTACCTCAAATCCATATACTCTAATAACAGTAAAAACTACAAATGCATACCAATCTTTCTCATTGTGATTTATTTTCCCATCATGACCCTTTTCCTTTGGTCAGAGGAACTTTTTTACTTATGGGAATAAATTATAGTCGCATTTTGTGGCCAAGCAATTTGTATAAGGGTTTGACAAAATGTTCTTCAAAGTACAAGTAGTGGGATCTCCCACATCTACTATCCCACATGGATGTCCACATTTACATTGGTCTAGAATTACCATCACTATCTAGATCTTTCATTCTCAATTATTCTCCCCATATTCCCATCACTTTCCCTTCATATAGTATCATATGCAAAAGAAGTGAATATTTTTTGAAGAAGATAGCTTCACTGTTGTTCTTAATAGCATTAAAAGCATTGTTAATGGCCTCAAATAGATACTCTGCATAGTCATAGGGCCTGGAATCTTGGCTTTGAATGGCTATTGTGAAAACCATGGGAGCTATAGTCATGTTAGTAGGGGCATCGACTCCCAGTACTTGGCCAACTGAATAATATGTGTATTGATAGTATTATTCAAACAAATCTTTAGAAAATGGGGGCCTTTCATTACTAGAAAACCTCCTAGGTTGATTCCCTGGACCTTTGGGGCTATGTAGAGGAAGCTTCCACCTCTTATAGCTTGTCTCCATAGAGCGATACTCTTCCAATAAGTCTCTCATCCACAATTTCATCTTTAGGGAGGTATCCCATTGGAAAACCATACAAATATAATCTCACATTATAATCATGAACTGTGACCCATTGTGCAAGTGAATTTCCCTTATTTTAGGATTATGATTCTTTTCAAGTGCTTTAATTAGTTCTACAATCACAAAAGAATTTGACATCACAAGTTTCCCTAGATTGAAATTCCATGGGTTTGAATCCAAATTCCATTGTTTCTAGTTGATGCGAATAAAAAATCCTTTCAAATAGTTTGCTTTAATTGGTTCCTATCCAGGATTAAAACCCTTTTAGTGAGGTTGTTTTGATTGGTTCTACAATCACAAAAGCATTTGACATCACAAGTTTCCCTAGATTCAAATTCCATGGGTTTGAAACTAGGCTATATCTATACTTCTTCCTATAGTGATAGATGAACAAGTTAGAACCCCCATGCGAAGTCCACACCTCACCCAAATTCTTGTGCTTTTCCTCTAGGCTCTCACATGATGAGTTTAATTGAGTTGTTCACCTTGCTTTGGGCCTAGAACTAGGAAATTGGTCAATTAAGTCTTGATTAAGTGGCCCACTTTCTGGTTTTTCCCTCTTTGCTCTTGTTTTCTCTAGGGTTTTATCCATTTTAACCATAATTGTGTTTTACTTCAAGCTATCTTCAAAAAAATAAATTCAGCTAAGCCAAGTTGTACTTAGTTGAATGAATGCTAGAAATTATGAGCTACATGCAAGTTTGTTTATTTCAATGTTCTTCTTTAATAATCCCAGTGCTATCCCCTCAAGTTATGGTGAAAACATGAAAGGAATTTTAATTCTTAAGTTAATGGAAACCAATCAAAAAAACCTCATTAAAAGGGTTTTAATCCTGGGTAGGAACCAATTAAAGAAAACCATTTGAAAGGATATTTTATTTGCATAAACCAGAAAGCAATCAAAGCATCCACATAGTAACAAAAAATGTGTTTTGATAAATCTTGTAGACTTAAATAACTTGAAAAGACCACTTTGGAGACAAAAAAGTAATAAATAACAATGAAAATTGACACAATAATTGAACACTGAAAATGGATTACGAATTATAAGTAGTTTGCTCCATTGTATTACTTCAAAATATAAGCATTATAAAAGAAGTTTTTTTATATGATATGGATGGGTGGATTATTGAATATACCTTCTTACTAATGCCTATTCTAATGGAATGGAATATGATTTGATGATCAAAATCGGGCCCCGGTTTCTCTATTTGTATAGGAAGCAACAAGCTTTAGGATCATTTACAAAAAGTCACATCACTTTATAACTAAAACATAATTATCATAAGCATGAAAATATTGAGAGTTTGTTGGTGGATGCACTACAATTTGTTAATCTCCAGAAATTGCTCATGATCACCAAAGACATGTTCAAGGTTCATGCACTGTGATCATGTATCCAAAACTTTCAAACTCTAGTCCCCTATTACTCTTCTCTTACTTGACCTGTGTAATAAATAAGTTAACCTTCAACAAATGCTCAATGTACCCACTTTTGGCATGATTATCTACATTATCTACAATATCTTTCATGGTATACTCCAATTTGAAAATTGTTCCAAGTTGTACATGTGTTTTCTTAAGCACCCCATCTTCATCATTGATTGCATCAAGAACAACTAGAAAACAGTGGGCTATCTCATCCTTCCATTTATCCTAGTCTTTCAATTTTGTTTCTTCAAAAAATTTGGTCAAGGCCATACTCAATGGCTCACTAAAATCACTTAACTCCTATGTCAAAATGTTATTAAAATATTTATGGGATTTCATAAGCTCTTTATGTTCTTGTAGCACACCAGTGTTATCTTCCTTCTTTGCTATGTTGTGAGACTCCACTTCCTTTATTTTGTCACTCAATCTGGTGTTCTCCAATAATGTTGTATATGTTTTGTCATGAATATACTAGACTTGTTCAACATGCTTATACATATCTTCAAATCTCATGCAGACTATCTCTGATACCATTTCTAAGATTGTGGTCTTGAGAATTCCTTTTAATTCCTATTTTTCCTTATGAAATTTCTCATGTTTGTGTTTCCAGTAGGTAGTTTCTAAAATTTCTTCTAGCATCTTTCTTTCATGCTCAACCAATGGAGAGTAAATCCCTGAGGAAGAAGGCATTCTATCTCTGTAGTTGATCAAATCCTGTTTTAACCTTTCATCCTCTTCTATCAACCCCTAGTTATCCCTTACCATTTAATGAATTTGAGGCTTGGTGAATTTGGCCACATTTATATTAAAGTCAACAGTTTCCATTGGATTTGTCTCTACTTCCCTTTGCACCAAAAGATGTCCAAATTTTTTATCATGATCAACAAGGGAATTAGATTTTTTTCCTAGTGGATAAAGTTCCCATATCTGTAAAGTAGTATTATTAGGATGATATCCTGATCTAGTATAGATCTTATCACAAGCTTCATTTGCCAAGTGCAAGGTTTTATTCTTTCTCTTTAGAAAGGTGTCAAATAGAATGGCTAAATGGATATCCCACCCTCGAAGGAGCATAACCCCATATTCTTGCAATAATGTGCTTCCTCTCTTAGTGCTCATGTTCTTCATCTCTCTATCAATTTGATGTTGAAGCTCTTTCAAATCATATGCTTCCATTTTAGGGTCAATGTCTTTTAGCATTTCATTTACCACATTTCCCTTATACTCATAGATGAAATCCTTAAATTCAAAAGTTTGGACAAATGCATCATCTGCAATAAATGCCTTACTGGCACGGTGTCTCACGTCATTAGATAGCTCATTGGAAGCTTCAAAGGTAATCACACTCCTTTCCATTGGTATTTCATATTGGGGAATAATAGGTGTGTTAATCTGTGTGACCTCTTCTTCCCCTTTAGTATCATCTTTAACCATGATTGGGGTGTCTACTAAGAATCTTACATCTAGAGTAGGTTTTGGTGACAAATGGGTATATTTTATGCTTGCCTTCTAGACTCAACATTTCTTCTCTTCTCAAATGCCACCAGAGGTACATCATTTATTAATTCTTCTTCATGTAGAATCAATCGCTCAATTCTTTCCATAGGGTATTGAATCTCATGAAAGGCTTCCACATATGATGGGTTCATTCTCGAAGCCTCAACCATAAAAATTCTATTTAATGCATTTTTTGTCATGATAAACTTACTTTCCTCACAATTCCTAATTACATCATCGACATGGAACTCTTGTTCATATCCTTTCAATTTTTGAGAAATCTTGGCATCATATAGATTAAATGCTTAGGGTCAAATTTTTCTCTCTTCTTTCCGACTGACAAGCCATAATAATCTAACTTGCTACCAACATAAAGAGTAGAGGGCATGAATTTTTTCCTTCAATAGCTTTTCAAATGCATGAAGGCTAAATAAGACAATTATCTTATGATCTCAAGATATGCAACTCTATATAGCACAATCTTAGACAATAAATATGGTGTTGCCTCAAATCCATATACTCTAATAATAGTACAAACTACAAATGCATACCAATCTTTCTGATTATGATTTATTTTCGTATCATGACCCTTCTTCTTTGGTTGGAGGAACCTTTGTACTTCTGGGAATAAATTATAGTCACTTTTTGTGGCCAAGCAATTTGTATAAGGGTTTCACAAAATGTTCTTCAAAGTACAAGTAGTGGGATCTCCCACATCTACTATGCCACACAGATGTCCACATTTGAATTGGTGTAGAATTACAATCACTATCTAGATCTTTTATTCTCAATTATTCTCCCCATATTCCCATCACTTTCCCTTCATATAGTATCATATGCATAAGAAGTGAATAGGTTTGAAGCAGATAGCTTCACTGTTGTTCTTAATAGCATTAAGAGCATTGTTAATGGCCTCAAATATATACTTTGCATAGTCATGGAGCCTAGCATCTTGGCTTTGAATGTATGCATCCAGAACCATGGGAGCTATTGTCATGTTAGCATGGGTATCAACTCCCAGTACTTGGCCAGCTGAATAATATGTGTATTGATAGTATTTTTCAAACAAATCTATAGAGAATGGGGGCCTTTCATTACTAGATAAAACCTCCTAGGTTGATTCCCTGGACCTTTGGGCCTATGTAGAGGAAGCTTCCACCTTGTATAGCTTTTCTCCATAGAGCGATACTCTTCCAACAAGTCTCTCATCCACAATTTCATCTTTAGGAAGTTTCCCATTGGAAAACAATACAAATATTTTCTCGTGTTATAATAATGAATTGTGACCCATCATGCAAGTGAATTTCGCTCATTTTTGGATTATGATTCTTTGATAGTGCTTTAATTAGTTCTACGTTCACAAAAACATTTGGCATCACAAGTTTCACTAGATTCAAATTCCATAGGTTTGAAACTGGGCTATATCTATACTTCTTCCTATAGTGATAGATGAACAAGTCATAACCCCTGTGTGTAGTCCACACATCTCCCAAATTGTTGTGCTTGTCCTCTAGGCTCTCACATGATGGGTTTGGGTATGTGCAGGATCATGAAGGGCCAAAAAGTGGCAATATGATGGGTATGTGGTTGACGGATTTTTTTTACCCAAAATTGATGAAACAAAAAAGGTTTTTAAAGGAGATTCTCAACTTTCCACCAATATACATTATGCTTAACTACTTTGAATTTAATAAGTAATTATTATTCATTTTCTATTCAAATTATTGCTAAAGTCCTGATTGATAGGATGATTGAAAAACATCTATAACTTTCAAATGGTATCACATTTTTTGAACCCAAAATATGTGTCACATTCTATGCTTTGCATACTATAGGATTAAAAAAAGAAAAATTGAATTTCATCAAGTTTTGACCAAGTTAAGGTGGTCATACATACAAGTTTTTATATTTTTTAAAAGTTGTAATAAAAAATTAATAATTAATTATTTACTTGGAAAGAAATTACAAAAAAATATGCATCAAATTGGGACATGAGTCCCCTACTTATATATAAAATATTGTAAAAAAATATTATCATTTTATTGTGGTTAGGGTGGTCAGACAGACACCTACTTATTTTTTCTCTGAAATTTAAGTACTACTGCATTGAAATTTCAAATTTTCACCAAATAGATTTTTTTTTAAACAAACCTAGTAGTTTAGAAACTACATTCAATTTGCTACAGATTCTATTCTTACATATTTTTTAAATAATATATATAACTCATTCAAATTTTTACATCAAGTTACCTAACTATGATTTTTCCATGATGATCATGCACATACCTGTTTAATTGAGCTTTTCTCCTTACTTTTGGCCTAGACTAGGGACACTAGTCGATTAAGTCTTGATTAAGTGGCCCACTTTCTATTTTTTTCCCTCTTTTCTCTTGTTTTCTCTGAGGTTTTATCCCTTCTAACCCTAATTGTGTTGTACTTCAAGCTATCTTCAAAAAATTATGTTCAGCTAAGGCAAGATGTACTTACTTGAATGAATGCTAGAAATTATGAACTACTCACCTTCGTTCAACTCCATCCTTTGGATACTTAGCCACAATTCGCAGTGAATTTTGATTCCTTAGAGGTTGTATTTATCAAAATTTAGTACGCTCAAGCCAACTCTGGTTCATAAATGGTGTTCGTGCCACCCTTCCTATCAACTTGCACATTAATAGGAGTTGTCTCTTCGATGAATTAACCAGTCAAATCAATTTGGTGATAATTATTACATATTATGTCAAAGAGACTTTAATCACAATGTCTATATCTCTCTTTGATATATCCTTGACCATCTTTTGAGAAATGTTTAAGAGATATTTAAATTTCTCTCTTTGATGTTGCAGGGTCTCTTTGATATTTACATTTCAATTTCTTCCCTTATGGTCCCCCTTTTGTTGATGAGACTAGTGGATATCTCTCGTTGACAAGCCTATTTCTCTTTGACATATCCTTATCTCTTCCTTCGATGGTATTACTTGTTGATGATCTCTATGTGACATTTTCATGTCGAGGAGACCCTCAGTCATCTTTGTTTGATGTCTCTTAGTCTCATAGTCATCGATAACATGTGTTTACACTTGTGCCAGGATTTTAGGAAGACTTTTGATACTGTCTACTAGGTAATCCCACAATATTGGTTTACAAGTTTTGGAAAAACTGGACATTGAACTGATTTTCCTAACTAAATCTTCACTTTCGAGCACTTATAGCGGCTAAACCAAGAGGAATTTGAAGATGATACAAACTAGTGATTTGTGACATTTTTTCTATAGATTCTTAATATATTATTTTCAAAAAAATTGGAATTAGATTGCACTTCTTTTTCCATCTCCTTTGAAAACTATTTTTTTTAGTAAACACCATTTTAAGGAGTGATGCTCATCGTATACAACATAACCCTTTTTCCATGAAGGATAAAATTATATTTTTTTTGAATTTAGATTTGTAACTACGATATCTAGTACTTTCGTTTGGTTTCATAGTGTTTTATTGAATATTTTTTCCTTAATCAAGTTTCGCAGTCAAACCAATTACAATTCAAAAATAGGTGAACTGTATACAACATAACTTTTTTGGTATGTAATGAAATTAATTTTTTTTGTTGGATTACAAACTTCAATATCTAGTGCATTGATATTTTTCAATTTTTTTTGATAATTTGCTATTTTTCCACATGTGCAAAACAAAGAGCTTGATTTTCAATGAAAAACCTACATTCACAAGAAATAAAAAATAAATATAATAATAAAAATAAATTAATTTAAAATTATACTTTTTGGGAAGCTTATAATAAGGAAGACATACATACAAATTTTTTTTTAAATGAGTTCATTTGATCCTCCAAAAGGTAAATCAAAAGTGGTTTTTTATCAACATTTTGATAGGTGTAAAGGAGACTCTGTTATAGCTATGGCTTAAAACTAGCGAGGTTCTATCCAAGGGGGTTTGATATAAGGTGGTTCGATCAAATCCTCTTCAATTGGAATCCTTTAAATGGAACTTTTCAAGGCTTGAATCATTATATTTTCTAAAAATGTGATTTTAGCAAAAATTAGGATCTCCTAAAAATTGTAAACCAGTATCGTGGGATCACCTTCCTCGATACTCCTATGTCTCCTCAACATATCATTGTTAGGAATGTTGATGAGACCTTGTCCAATTTTTGTTCGATGTCTCTATGTCTCACCGATATTCTGCTCCTTAAATGTCAAAGAGACTCTCTTACTTCTCTCCTTGATATGTTGATGTCTCTTTGACATTTTCGTTTGTCCGCGTTGTTTTACTAGTGACTTATCATTTATTTTATGATAATCTCTTGATTTCTAAGAGATGTTTTTCTATTTCTTGGATGTTGAATAATCCATATGATTTGTTGGTGATACATGTTATATTTTCTCCTCAACATGTCCAAGTCTCTTAGACATATCGCTATTTAGGTTGGCAAGAAGAAATTTGAATATGTCTCTTCAACATTTGAGAGTCTCATCTACATTTCACATCAAACCTTTCTGCTTGCATTGAAGAGACCATGGTGAGACTCTCTTTGATATAGAATTGTCTTGGTGACATGCCATGTGCTACTATGGAAACACTTCAAATAGGGAATTCATTTTAGTGTTGTGATCCAGGGCCTTATTTGGTGGTTTATATTAGTGTCAGGCATTATGAAATGGAGATGGAGCATATGGTGAGTGTGGGAGGATGGGTGAAAATGGAATTGTGAAAAATAACCAATGTGGATTTTTTAGCTCCAACAATAGGAAACAAAACTACCTAGAATAATTAATTAAACTATTCTGCCTAAGTAAGCTTAAGTGGGTAAATGGTAAAAACCATCTACTCCAACACGCCCTCTTAAGTGCAACTTAGGGAGTATTATTATGAAAAAATGAAAATGAAATATGGGTCTAAACTACACAACCATGTTGGGTACCCATTTACAATTGCAAAAAGAAATCTCTCACAATTGGAAAAAAGGAGAAAAACCCTGTGGGAAAAAATGCCTCTCCAAAAGAGAGAAAGGAAAACAAAAATGATGCATGGATGGAGGACTCAATAACACCCCTCAAGGACTACATACATCATATATATAAAATCAATGGCCCCTCCATAAGAGGGAAAAAGAGAGACTATGTAGCCCCCCCACAATGTGTAATCACCTACAAAAATTGTAAGTGCTTGAAGATAAAACATAATCCAATGTCAACAAACAACTTGTCTCCCTTTTGGAAGAAACAAAAACAAGTAAAAATGTACATATGCTTCCCAAATGTAGGATGCAAATGTTTGAAATCTACTAATGTGTCACCAAGACCTTGGAAGATGATGCCACAAACCAATCAAGAACATGCCCAATCACAATAGAAGGTGACAAACAAGGTACCACTTGAAATTGATGTTGAACAATATCCAAAGACAAAGATGGTATCAGAGATTCTCTGATACCATCATAAAATAGAGGGAATATACCCTCAAATGTGTCCTCCAAATCTGAAATGTGAGACTCCACAAACAAGGAACCAATGTCTAACATATAGGAATCCCAATCAAGAAGAAAATCATAATCATGTTTTTCAGGAATGATGTAAGTACTTAATGAAGGTGGATCGACTATCTCTGACAAAGAATTATGAACCTCTGAAGCAACCACAACCTCATCTAAAGTCTCAACAACCTCCAAAGGATCACAAGCATGGTTTATCTTCTCTAAAGAATAAAGAGACACACTGGTATTAGGAGGGTCATCGAGAGATGGAAGAGTATCAGGATCTCCATATGATTCTCAAATGTAATTCCAAAGAGAATGAGGGCTCTCAAAATGACAAGGTGAATTCAAAATGTCCTCATCATTGATGTGCTCAAAAATAACTCCATAGATTATAGCCCTAAATTCTTTCCAAATTTGTATACATACTATGTGTTTTTTGAATAGGAACTTCATTATAAAAATATGGAAATAGATTCTCCTCACTAAGATGTGTGAGAAAAAAATCACTCCATTTTCTAATGTTCCCTTTCTAGAAAGAAAACCATTATAACTGAATTCCTAAAAAAAAAAAAAATAGTGCTTTCAAAAACTTCCAAATAAAGAATTAAACCTGATTTGGTGTAAAAATTCATGTGGCCCATTGTATTATCTCTATGCTGACACAAAGCAACTTCATCGAGCACACAAGCACCAATAACCACACACAAGATAGCCTCTTCATAGCCTGTAAGATTTTTTCACACCAAACAAAGGGAGTAAGAGGGTATTTAAACAACAAAAACTACCTTGCATAGCCAATGTGGGATAATGTTTCCATGAACAATTTTAAAAGGAAACTTGGGCCCACACACTCTTCAACCACTTGGAAACTCTAAATATTTTGTTGCAAACTTTATAAATGTATAAATTTTGATTAAAATGTATGGCCAGAGAAGGCCAAACTGGATGCCTCCACTCTATTGTGCCAAAAAAAAATTGTGCCAAGGAATTTTGGTGGCTGCGATGAGAAATTGTAGATGCCACACACCATTGATCACTTCAAAAAAATGCCTCTTCTTTACAAATCAAGCCTCCAACAGAAGACTCAATTCCTAAGTGCAGGAAGAAAATCATGCCTGTAAATAGATTCATGGCCAGTAGAAGAGACAAACTACCTCCTCATAGAAGCATCTCCTTGTGCACAACCAAAGGTAATCAAACATGAGCCTCTTCAAACTGGTTTTGGGTATGTGCAGGATCATCATGGAAAAAATAGGCTCTTAAGTGGCAAAAATAAAAATAGAAAATAGAGTTAGGCAACTTGACGTATAAATTTGAAGAAGTTATCTATATGATTTCAAAGATATGTAACAATAGAATCTATAGCAAATTGAATGTAGTTTCTAAACTACTAGGTTTATTTAAAAAGAAAAGAATTCTATTTGGTGACGATTTTAAATTTCAATGTAGTAGTACTTAAATTTCAGGGAAAAAATAAGTAGGTGTCTATCTGACTAGCCTAACCACAATAAAATGATAATATTTTTTTATAATATTTTAAATATAAGTAGAGGACTCATGTCCCAATGTGATGAATATTTTTTTGTAATTTTTTCCATGTAAATAATTAATTATGAATTTTTATTACAACTTTTAAAAAATATAAGAAAATCATATGTCGACCACCTTAACTTGGTCAAAAATTTAATAAATTCAAATTTTCTTTTTTTAATCCTATAGTATGTGAAGCATCTGTTTGGATTCAAAAAATGTGATACAAAGCTATATGTTGATCAATCAAGACTTTAGTCATGAATAGAAAATGAATAATAATTACTTATTAAATTCAAAGTAAAGCATAATTTATATTGGTGGAAAGTTGAGAATCTCCTTTAAAAACCCTTTTTGTTTCATCAATTTTGGGTTAAAAAAAAGTCATCAGCCACATACCCTACACATACCCATATATTGCCACTTTTTTGCCCATCATGATCCTACACATACCCTTTTGTGATAGAAAATTGGCCTACAATGGCCTCCAAAGAAATCAGCAAGGTGCAAAAATCATGTAGTAGATGAATTTTCACATAGCCTACAAGAATAAAATTGCAGTTCCTTCGTATTCACTGAGACTTCAATAGCGGTGGGTTCTATCATCTACAAGCCTTCATTGGAAATTCTTGCCTCCTCTTTAGTGGAAAACATGGGCCTTTTCCTAGAAAAAAAATGATGCCTCCTTCAACAGATTTGCAATCAACAAATTACCACACCTTGACAAGAAAGAAACGCCTCTATACAAATGAGTCACTTCTATAAGGGAAACCGATGCCTCCAATCAAGCAAAAAAAAATGTTGCCTCCAATAAAAAAAAAAGTGAGCCCCCTTCACACACTAAATTTTGCTTCCAGCAATGAAATCATGGTTAAATTTCCACAGCAAAAGAATGATGCCTCTTATATCCGCCTTCAATAGGTCAAAATGTGGGTCTCCAATTGCATGTGGCAGCCTCCAAAAAATTGAATTTGGGCCTCCAATTGGTAAAATTCTGAACAAAAGGAAATAAATTTTAGAACAATCACAGACCATAGGTAAATGAAGAATAAAGGCAACTTTGAAATTTAAAAAAATTCAAATGTTAGAAAAACATTAAGCAAATTAACAATCTCAAAACCTCTAGTGAAAACATTCAAGGAAGGATTGCAGAATGGCTAGCTTTGATACCATGTAGGTGGAGCCCAAGATCACCATTTATAGAATAAACCTTCACAAAAACTAAGAGAAGCAAAATGCGCTATTTCACCAGAAAGAGGAAAAATGAGATGATTAAATTACATATTGTACAACCTTTTAAAGGAATAAAAAGGTAATGGGTATAAAACTTCCTGATACGAGAAACAAGACTACCCAAAATAATTAATTAAACTATTCTACCTAAGTAAGCTTAAGCAAGTAAATGGTAAAAACCATTTACTCCAACAATATTCATCCTCTAGTCTCCACCATTGATAGAACCTTCATAAATTCTATAAAATAAGCCTTTCATCCATTAAAAATCATTCATAATTTTCAGGATCTTGATAATTCAACATTTCTTCATCATTTTGACCATTTGAGCATCATTTGTGAGTCATGCTCTTCATCAACAAGTTTTTGCAACATGCGATACACACAATTGAGCAATACACATACCAAATTCTCATAATTTAACAATAGAAGACAAGGTTTGCATGTTAATTTGAGTAATTTGATCTTTGTTAGATTGTGTTCTTGATTTATGTTTTATTTATTTGACTTGTGACATTTAACTTCATTGGTTAATGGGTTTAATTGGTCTCTTAATTCTAGGTGTTTGATGGTTTCTAACCCTAATTGCTATAATCTATATTTTTAATTAGTTTCCATTATTCTTGTTATACATTACCTATAAAATCACTTTCACAACTATAACCCTCACGAAGGATGTGTGTGGTTGTACCCTCATCTTCCCATTGTCAATAAACTATTTTTTAAGAAAACTCCATTCCTCTATTGGGACTTGGCATTGCTAGTTTGTATTTGGTTAGTATTTTTAAAACCTAGATTGGCTCATTTTATTTGGTGCATTTAATAATAGGGCCTCCCTCTAAGGGGCCACCTAGCTCACATGGGTATTCCCAATCCACATTATTAGGAGGTTAGATGGATTCCTTAAAAAACATTTTCCAATTTTATTCTATAGCTCAAAAGGCTTGGATTTGGATATATCATTTATTTAAGCCTTTTAGGAATACTAACTTCTTGTGGCATATTATTTTAATTAGATATTCACCTTATATACTGTATTAATATACTCCATTTTTGTATGCTTTATGGTGGAATTTTTTTTTTTTTTTTTTGTTTTATTGATACTCATTACTCTTTGTATACTCTCCATGGATTTCACTGACATGCTAATGTAGATTCAAGTGCAATCTCATAATGTTGCACTTGAAGTTGCTCATCTTTAGGATTTGTTGTATCACTAGGGGAATGCTTCTTATACTTTTTCAAAAAAAATTTATCCCCCATGCTTTATGGTGTTAGTGTGAATATAGTTAGCTTTGAAGGCATGATCATGGATACTAGTCATATGGTTCATGTGGTTCCTAGCATCCATTTTCCTAAAAGATTACTACACATGGCAGTTGGGAATAACCTTCCTAAATTCCCTATAATTCTTCTAGTGTGTGAGGTGCTTCTAGTTCGCATGACTCAAGCAAGTTTTCACAACAAGAGTTGGCTACTAATCCACCTCACACTAAAAAATATCTTGGTAACCCTCCTAAAGAAGAAATTACTATGACTAGCTAGAATCCACTTGATGTTGTCAACAAAAATGTTTTGGGCAATCATGATCACAATGATTATCCTCCTTTTGGTTTTTCTTTAGTAGCTTAGACTTTGTTAGGCTTGGCCCTATTACTTGATCTTTGTATTAGACTTGGTTACATAGACTTAATGTATATTCCCCTTTACCACCCTCCATTTTTGTGAATATTGAAATATTTTCATTTAAATTAATAATTTTGTATGGGTATATGTAGTATAAAAATATAATTTTGAAACTAAGTGTAAATGATAGAGGAGCATAGCTCTCAAATCAATGATGGGATTTGGATGTTGAAAATATGTAGAATCAATGGCAATTGTATAATAGTTAATGCCTTTTGTGTTGTCATATCTTGCACTCTACACAAACCTAGAATCTTTTAAGTTCATTCCTAAGTGGCTCAGGTTTGATTGTAAACAATGTGATTCAATTTATGATGAATAGAACATTATGTAGAATCAATTAGAAATTTACAAATAGGATTGAGATTAGAAAAACATGTGAAAACAAGAGTATGTGGGAATAAATAGAAATGAATAGGGATTAGGGAATAGGTCAAACCTAGCACAAGAGTGTGTCATTTGTAGAAATGTAATCATACTCAATCATTCAATCAAAATGAACCCAAAATAAATTATGAATTATCATGAATATTTAAACTTCACAATTATAATTCTAAACACAATTATTAATTTCAATAGAATAATGTTGTAGATTAATATAAAGATACTATTCTAATCATATAAAAATAGATTAATAAAAATTGAACATTACATATTCAAAATGACATCACATTACAAACAATAGAATCAAATATTAAATTTGACAAAGAAGAAATATTCATTTTAATAAAAAGTAAAATAACATGATTTAATATATCCACATAAAAACTCTTAGCTAATGTAAAAAAGAAACAAACTAATCAATATCACAAACTATATAAATATTATGTAGTCCACTCACAAATAAAATTTTCATAAAAACTATCTATTGAACTTTGTCAAATACCGTAGGTTGGTATGTAATTGTAGAATGAATTATCATTGACGACCAAAATCCTTTATGATTTTAGATAGTTTGCTTACAATTTCCTCTAAGGATCATCATAGACAATGTAGAAAGCACTCAGCAGAATATTTGAGAAGACGAGCAACTGCCACTTTCCATTAAACTAGTTGAAAAAAGTGGGCGACTTTGTGGGTTTTGTTAGAGCTATGGGACTGACAGCACTAACCATCAAAAAGGTAAATGGAAATAATACACAGATTAATAGTTATTTTATTTTTATCGGCTAATTTTTTAATAAATAAATATGTTTATTATCAATTATAATATAATGTTATACATATTTAAAATAAAATTTAACAATTATATTTGATTGTTTGTTGAAAGGTCTTTTATCAATAGATATTTTTCTGTCAATAATATTTATTATTTTAACTTATAGTTTAGGTGGATCACTTCATTCCAATCATTTCATTTAGAAATATCTTTCGTCTATATGGAATTTTTCAATGAAAATGTGGAATAATTCAACACTTAATGTAAGTGGACCACTTCATTTTACCCATTTCACTTAGAAATGTTTCCTGTCGATATGGAATTGGTCAGGCAGTGATGATCATTTCAACATTTAGTATTAGTGGATCACTTCAGTCTATTCATTTCACTTAGAAATATCTTTCATCTACATAAAAATTCTCCCTATAATGATGCTGGTCATTCTGCAATTTAATCTAAGTGCATCACTTCCTTTTACCCATTTCACTCAGAAATCTCTCTCATGTGCCTGGAATTCTCTCAATGATATTGATCAGTTCAACATGTGGTCTGGTTACTTTATTTTCGTCATAATAAACAGGCTGTGAACTAGGCAATGACGTCGTCAATGAGCTCAGCAACAGCTCAGCGTGCAGAGAAAGACATGTGAGATTGTCTCTAAGTTGGGCTGGGCCTATAAGTTCTCTATCACGCATTATGTGAGAAAACATGCAAAAGCAGAAGAATTTAAAGAGCTGCACAAGTGATTTGCACTAAGCAATATAGCATGCAATTAGAAGTGCAGCACTGAGATTTTATTGCAGGTTATCTCTCTCAGTATTACTAAATAATTTAGTTGAAAGTTAGATCGCGAATATTAGTACAAAAGTAAGCTCTTAATTATTGATCTAAAGGAACTCTTTCTAATTAGTAAGGATGAATAATGGCATTGTGTGGTTAGTGGTGTTAGCTACTTTCAGTCTTGTAGACCATCACTCTTGTAATGGGCAACAGACCAATGCTGCTCCTCTTTCTCTTTCTCTTCCTTTTCCTCCTCCTCCGCCCGGTATACAATATCCACCGCCTCCGTATGCTGTAGTACAATCTCCACCGCCTCCATCTGGTGTAAGACAATATACACCGCCACCACCTCTTTCTCTCCATGGTTCTGATCCATATAATTACTATGATTCTGATGACGACTCTAAGTCCGGAATCGATATTGTGCTCGTTGTTCTGGTGGCGGCCATACTCCTCGTTCTCGTCGTCGCCCTTTCCTTCATAGAATGGAAATTTAGGAGCGTTTCGTTGGGCTTCAACCGCATCTACAAACTCCTCGAGAGCATTTCTGCAAGCCTTGGCAGCATTTCGTCGGCCCTCGGCGGCATTTCAACGGGCCTCGGCAACATTTCTTCGGGCGTCGGCAAAATTTCTAAGCCCCTTGAAAAAATTTCTTCAGATCTCGAACATATTTCAAAGCCCCTTGAGGACATATCTAAGCGGCTCGAGAACTTAGAGTGCAAAGTTTCTGTATCTGTGGTGCCATGTCGTTGTAGTGATTCTACCTGTAATTGTGGTTCTACCTGTAGTTGTGGTTCTACCAATAGTCCATGTCGTTGCTAGTACTTGTTTATATATGTAGTGCCATGTCATTGTAGTTGTTCTACCAATAATTGTGGTTCAACTAGTGGTTATGGTTCTACCGATAGTCCTGTTGTTGCTAGTACTTGTCTATATATGTAGTTCCATGTCATTGTAGTTGTTTTACCTGTAATTGCCGTTTTACCTATAGTCTATGTTGTTTCTAGCATTTGTGTATACCTATACTACCATGTCATTATAGTTGTTTTACCTATAGTCTATGTTGTTGTAGTATTTCTACTTAATTGTTGCCAGTAGTCTTTTATAACTGTAGTGTCATGTCATTATAGTTGTTCTACCTATAGCTGTCGTTCTACTTGTAGTCTATGTTGTTGTAGTGGTTCTACCTGTCGTACATGTTGTTCCTAGTACTAGCATATATCTACACTGCCATGTCATTGTATTTGTTCTACCTATAGCTATGGTTCTACCTATAGTCCATGTTGTATTGGTTCTACCTATAGTTCATGTTGTCGCTAGTACTTATGTATATTTGGAGGGCCACATAGTGGTTATATCTATAGTTCATGTAGTTGCTAATACTTGTATATATGTGTAGTGTCATATAGTGGTTATATCTATAGTTCATATAGTTTCTAGTAGTTTTGTATATTATCTTGTTATGTAGTGGTTAGATATATAGTTTATGTAATTCCTAGGATATGTCTTTGAAATATTGTAAGGATAAAATGTCTTATAATATAATATGCTTTACCTTGTAAAGTTGTATAGTAAGAAGACTTGGGTAGTTATTGATGATCAAGTTATTCCTTAGTTGAACAACTTTATAGATTGATTACTTGCTATTTTAAATGAGACATAATAATCAATAAACTATTGCTTATTCATGACCAAATATTTTCTTAAGAGAGAGCCTATATAGATTGGTTATTTACCATTATAAATGAGACTATAATACATTAAACAAATATTATAACTTTTTGATCTCCACACAACACGTGTTTTGAATCCATAATGAGCTTAACTATAATGCATCTAATTCTTACAAGTGATTTGATGGTTGAAATTGCATTCAAAGTAGAATCTATAGTTTATTAGACTATAGAAGGAGCATTCTATTATAGCAATTGTGTATCATTATTTGTAGGGAAATTGAATTATTCCACTTATCTTTTGCACAAAAGTAATGAAGCAGGAATAGTTGATACTACATTTTTATAATAAATGTGATTGTAAAATAATTTATAGTTTATGTTTTATAGATCATGGAAAAAAAGTTCTTATGGTGAGGTTTTTGTACACTTAGAGTTAAAGAAGTATAATATTGAAATAGCATCATCCAAGTATTTACAAAGGGGGAGGAATATTTTTTGAATTATGGATTGATCCACATATTCTATTGTCTTTATATTAATCGGTGAATTTTAATTAATTCTAACAAATTATAATCAATATCAAGGTAATCTGTCATAAAGTAGATGAAGGTATCATAGAAAGTAATGTTTCTCCTATAGATTATTTCCTTTTAGAATGGGAGAATATCAAATTGCACAAGCATGGATTGTTGTGAGGGATAAAAGGCTTGGTAGCATACTGTATATAAACTCTACACTTATCTCATCATCCTTCATCATACAATTTGAGGTCTTACCTTAGTACTTATCATCCATTTTGTTATAATTTTTATTCTCCAAAATATTTAATGGTGGCATGTTAATATCCTCAAAAAAATTGAATTGTTGCCACTTTTGTGAAATATTTATAATGATATTAAAAGGACCAAAGAAGGAATATGGAAATAGAGTGGGTCAAAGAGTTCTTTTATATAGAAAGCATGATATATTTACTAAATATTTTAATAACTCCTTTCTATATTTTATGACTTGCATTAACTTCCACAAGAGATTCCCACGTATTACCAAGTTTCTAGAGAAACTCTATCATGACATTAATATTAAAAGGTATGTACTCCCACTTTGTCCATCTTATTTATCATGTTAAAATTGTAACTATTTTTCTAGAAAGTTGTTACTATCCACAAATGACAAAGGATGGGAAATGGGAATAGTGTAAATCACTTATAATAGATAAGAGAAGCATGCATTTTTCCAACTATGATTATTTGAATTAAAATTAGAGCTGAAAGTATGTCTTAACAAAATCTATAAATTTCAATATCAACTACAATATTGATTTGCATTGCGAAAACACTAAGAAATCCCAAACATCTCACAAATTATGTATGATAAAGCAAACTAATAATTGAATGAAATTAGGCTGTTATGAAACCCATAAACACCACCAAAATAGTTAACATAAATTTGAATATGATATTATTGTTCTACAAAAATTAGATGATTTTTACACAAAGGAATCTAATAATACATTTCCCAGTTTTCACTCAAACATTACAAAGAAACTCTATAAATGGGATTGACATATATATCTTGAAAAAATGTAAACTTGCACAAAGTAAAACTATAATGGAGAGGATACACTACTCCTGAATCTATAGCAAAGGGAAGAGTCTACAAGGAGCTAATAGCTCTTTATTACCTCTGGGACAAAGCTCAAGTGATGAGTGATGGTTAAGATAGAGTTAATGTAATGCTTTTGGGTTTTATGATTGTTTATAAAAGGAAAACTTCAAAGATTGAGTGAATAGACCTTAGAGGTCTTGGGAGACAAACAGATAGGCTCTTGGATAGAGGACAAAAGCATAGACCAAGGACGACAATGCGACACACTAGCGTCTTGTATGAACCAGAGATGAAGTTGGCCACTAGAAATGCTTATGGTTTGCTAACTACTCAAATGATGAAGTCTGATAGTTTTAACTAAACTAAATAGATTACAAAAATGTAGGAGAATACAACAAAAATAATACTAATTAAGAAGTAAGTAAACTACTCAATGAAATGACAAGTAGTGGAAGAAAAGGGATAAAATCACAGTAGGTATAGCTATTAAGCATCCCACAATCTCCACATTGACAGCCTACACACATAGAAACAAGAAAAGTGTTGGTGCTATATTTGGGGCTTTCCTTGGTCAAACCCCCACTTTGGTGTTTCACCTCCACAAATAGCCAAATAGGCAACGAGATAGAAAGATATATAGTAAAAATGATATGACAAGAAATAAGAAATGCAAGACAACAATATATTAACCAATAAGAACAATAATTCTATGAAATTAAATGTTACCCTCCCTCTAATGAGCTTGGTGAAGCTAAGAGGAAGAGAAATGCCTTCAAATCTTGAGATGAACATGCAAGAACATGGTGCAGAGAGCTTGAACCCACAAGAAAAGATATAGGGTTGCAAGAAGAAGAGAGTGAAAATGCTAAGAAGTAAGAATGATGTTGCGGAAGGAAAATAGAGTGAATGAAATAAAAATAAATGGAATAGAATGAGAATGAAAGGGAATAATATGGACAAATTACATGCTAGAGTGTCATTCCTAGGCATGCCTACAATTGCAAAGGTATTACGCTTCACTGGTACGTGGAAGTGTAACATCCCAATGGCCATAGGATCGAGAATCTTGTTAGAATGTTCATGTGGTGCATGGACATATGTACAATGTGAAAGAATCCTTCAAAAAACTTCACCCATTGACAAACAATGATAATTCAGGGATGAAAATGAGGGATAGGAAGGTAGGTATTTGCATTATCGTCTCATTATGCTAGAGTGAAGGTTGATGTAACGTGAAATTTCATAAAGGTGCAATTTTACAAAATTACATTTTTCCCACACTTTAGTGAGCATGTGTATTTGAACATGTGCTAGCTAAAGTAGAAAGAGGTTGAAGATAATATACCCAAGATGAAGAGGAAACAAATCTTTGATCTATTAGACCCGATGTAGAGGAGCTCCACCAAGATGCAAGATTGCATTGATAGGCATGGCTAGCATGTCTAGAGATCATATGACAAGTAGATAGGTCTATGGAGCTACTACAAAATGTATTGCATGATAGTCACAGAAAAGATAATACAATTCTAGTTAGGTTTCTCCCAAGCTAGATGACAAGACATAAGACATCAAGGAATCCTTTTGAAAATTTTGAAAATTAAGCATATATGATAGCCCCCCTTAGAATGATGTGTGCTACACAAAGGAGCGCATGCCATTCTAAGGAGAAGACAAAGACAAAGAGGTGTCATGGCATAAAATACATAGCTAGATGTATTTTTGGAATATTTTCATGTGAGGGAAAATGCATAGAAACCAAAACATCATGAAGTAGGAATTCAAAGATGAAGAAATAAAGAGCATAGGGGTATCTGATTATTCATGGTAAAAAAATACTCATAGATATAGATAGATAAGTATAGTATGATATATATGAAATTTCATCATCCCCCAAATGTATTAGAATGGGAAGAAGAGCACATGAGTACAATGCAAAAAAAAATCAGGTCAACATGGAAGAGGCCTAAATGCCCTGACACTTTGCACCATTCCCAACGTGAAAGCCAAAATTTACAACATATAGGACAATGATTATACAAATGGAAGAAGTGGATGAAAGGTTTATTCTCTTGTATCCAATCACCTACAAGGGTAGCAAGGGACCTCCAAGAGAGAGAATGAACATGAATAGACAAGCATGGGGGAACACAAACAAATAGAAAAAGCTAATCTAAAGATAAAGAAGAAGGCACTGCTCTAATTTGACTCTGCTAATAGGTCATCTTGCTCCCAATCTAGACCATCATAATGGGAGGGAAGACAAGCTTGTAGGGGGATAGTTATAGTATTACTAATTGAATTGCCTATAGCAAGAGCTAAGGAAGAAGGCCTGTCGAGGTCTCCATCACTGAAATGCTGGAAGACGAGAGTCATCAATCTAGAAAAGATTGAGGATAAAGTCAAAATGTCCTCCAATAAGTTGAGCATGCACTGCTTGGGAGTGACATGCGACAACTAGATGAGAGGAGGAAAAGAAACCCAAGAGTTAGTGCCATCCTTAGGAAGAGGGGTTGTAAGAAAACTTTAGGGAGACGAGTATTGCCTCCATCACAAGGATGACATAGGCCAAGGCAGAACAAGACTCAAGAGGTGAAGACAAATTTTTTTGACAATCAATTGAAGTGAGGTCACTCTCCAACTTCCGCTTCAATGGAGGTTTGTGATCCTTGTAGTGGAAGTAGAAGAGGGAGAAGGAGATGAAGCCATAAGGGACACCACCTTTGGTAAAGGCATGTCTATGGGATGTGAAAAGGAATGCCAAGAAGAGAGGTGAGAAGAGTAAACTCTATAAAGGGATCTATGAACACTTGCACCCTTTTAGGGTGAGGTTCATCAGGATTTGTCAATGAAGCTTGAAGAAGAATGAAGGTGATGGGAACTGAGGTAGAACAAGAAGTAGAGATAGGAACAAAATAATTAAAAGGATCCTCTTTTCTCTTCTATAAGGTGGCATGCTCCTTAGCTAGGGCCTTTTTCTGGCTCTTATACTCTTGCACAAGACAATTATGGTGGCTATGAGAACTAGAGGATGCAACCTGAGAAGAGGCTAGGGGATCCTGCTCTACCAAAACAAAAACATCCACAACCATTTCTAGTGGAAGGGTGGACTCATAAGGAGGAGCAAGAGGAGGAGGCATAAAGACATAGAGAAATATACATCTCAACAGTGGGCCACTTTCCTTTAGCTACAATGGAGGTAAGTGGACAAATGTACAGAAGTTGAAACATAGGTACCACCCCATGGGGAAGATTTCCCTTGTCTTAAAGGATAGGTTAGGGTACTATGGGTAGAACTGGAAGCTAAAAAAATGGGGCTTTGACCCCCACAATGTAGGTGCTTTTCTTTTTCTCATGCTAGACAAAATAGAAGGAATGAAAGATGCCACTAAAGGTTGGGAAGATGAACTAGAAGGAACAAAATAAGAGTGGGAAGGAACAAGGGAAAGAGCATGTTTGTCCTTCCCCTTTGGAGGGGCAGAGGATGAAGCATGCTATTGTGCATGCAAGGATGCCTTCAAAGAGATAGCTTGACCTAACAAAGGAAAGCCACCTTGCAGCACTGAGCCCCCAGTCTTATACTTGAAATAATCTCTATATAAAAGATCCCCTCTAGGAGGTAGGAGTCCAACTGAGGTGGCCCAAAAGTGGCTGATGGAGAATCACCCATGTGCTACCAATGGTTTATAACTAGTATCCTAGATAGTATGCATGATACCCTCATGGTGAAACTTTAGAAATTTATGGACTATTGATGCAACAACATTCATGGAGATTAGCCATGGAATTGGCTAGCCTCAATCTAAACAAGTCAGACTTAGGATCACTACAAATGGTACTTCTAAGAATTTAGGTTCTACTAGGATCAATAAAGAAATAGAAAAAATAGGTACAATAAACAACCCATCATGTCTGAAAAGTGTAGTCTATGATTCCTCATACTTTACCTTATATTGAAATGGTTAATAAAAGGATTCTCTTTTGTGATAATATTCACTCGACTTGAAGGGTCAACCATAATTCCTATTACATCATTATCATTGATACGAGTGGGAATGTATAATGAAGAGATCTCTTTATTCAAAGGCATATCAAATGAGGTGAATGTAATATCAATAGTAGCATTCATGTGATCTAAAGGAGGAATATAATTAAATGAAACTACATTCACATACGTAGGTGGGGTAGGATCAAAAGAAGAGGGATTCACCATGTTAGCTGAATGAGATGGAAATGGATCTATGTAGATCTATAGGTAGTTGTTGGGCTTCTCTATAGATTGTTTTTAGTTCAACTTCTTACCATTGATTTAGATTGTATGATTATCGATGTTGTCTTGTATTACATGATGAAGAAAAACACATCTCTTGGTATCATGACCTAAGACTCGATGATATTGATAGCTTTTTTGTGCATTTTACCAATGTGGATATGGCTCAAACAATGGTCTAATCTCTGGGAGAGTTATTATTCCATCTTTTAAAAGTTTTTGTAAGGAATTACTATAAAATTCTAATAATTTAGTAAATATTTTTTTAGACCTACAAAATATTTATGAGTGGGAACATATACCATATTCAACACTACTTTGTTCTTTCTAGAATCACTAGAGATTAACACAACTGATTATCCATCCTACCGGGAGTGCAAGAATGAGTCCTTGTATTGTGTAACCATTTGTTTGTACTTTCATAGAGTAGCACATAGATGCATGAAGGATATATATTTCATCAAAAGAAACTTATCTCGTAGTCCTCGTTGAAAGTTTTTGATGAACACTCTCGGCACAGTAGAATTAGGTAGGGTATAGGAGATCTAAGAGGAAATTTCCTTATAACAAGCTATAAAATCAGCCACCTTCTTGTGAGGCCCCTTCTCACACTAGACGAGATTGACAAATGTGGCCTTCAACCCAATGTTATCCTAAAAATGATGGAGGAAATGATTCACAAGATGATCAAAGGAGAAGACAAAATTATCACAAAAGGAGCAATACCACTCTAAAGCAACATCCTTAAGAGAACATGGGAACAATTTTGCTAGCAGTGCATCATGGTGAAAGAAATCAGTACAATTGTATGGAATTAAAGGATGAGACGTGATTCTTTAGGTCCCCATGACCATTGTACTTCTTAAAATTTAAAATTTTCACCCCTTGTAGGATGGGAGTGTTTAGAATAGGAATAGATAAAGGACTATAATGACAAAATGATTAGAACATCGGTTGAGCAGACGAGCTAGCCAAGTTTTCCAACTGAGATTGTATATGTCCTATGTTATGCAAGAGAGAATTAAGGGAAATGTCTACAAACAAAGTGTGAGTAGTAGAACCACCTATAGAAGCACCAACACTAGTAGAGGCACCTGCATAAATAGAGGCACTAGCACTAGTGCTAACAAAAGCACCAACGCCAACACCAGCACCAAGGGTAGACACATTTTGAGTTCTAGATATAAAACCCTAAAAACATAGAGGGAATTGATTCACCTTAACCATAGGGACCTCCTCATGTGCATTGATGGTGTTAGTATTGATGATAATGTTACTCACAACAAAAGTGCAAATAAAATCCTCATAGACAAACAACAAAGAACCTATATGTTGTGCATGTTTAGCACACACGCCCCGCCGTAGGCAGGGACCCCCTTTTTTTTGCTCCTGATAGGCTACTTTGCTCCTGTCTTGTTTTGCGTGCCCCATTTCCAAGCCCAAATTGCTCATGTGCCATCAAACGATCAAATCCCCTACCCAAATTCACCTACTTGGGGTATTCAAATCTGTGGAGAAATAAAGTCCCCCATCCCCTTTCTGCCTTTTGTCTTGCTTTGGTTGTTTTGAAAACGTCCGTGGACCCCTGTCGGTCCAGTTTCTATATTTTTTGCTTTGGGGACAACTTTTTGGTGGATTTGGGATGTGTTTGGGATGTTTCGATGAACCGCCAAGGTTTCGTTAACATTTAGTTAAGTTTCGATGGTTCCGGAGCTTCGTCCCTCTTTGGCTGTTTTGGAAGCATCCGCGGACCCCCGTCGCTCCCGTTTCCTCAATTTTGACTTTGGGGTCCCCCTTTTTTGGATCTAGGATGTGTTTGAAGTGTATAAATGAACTGCCAAGGTTTTGTCAACGTTCCGTTAAATTTCGATGCTTTCGAAACTTTTCCTCTAGAATTCCCTTCCTCCTTGGCTGTTTAGAAACATCTGGGAGCCTGGCTCCTTCCCGACTATTTTGAACATCCGGGAGCCCGCCTCCTTCCCGGCTGTTTTGAACATCCGGGAGCCTGCCTTCTTCCCGGCTGTTTTAGCTTCTGTCCGCTATCTGCCTTCTGGCTTTCTTCCGCCGTCTTTCTGCCCTCTGGCGCTCACACCCTTGAAGCACGTATTAATGTTTATGGTCCAAATGAGCTCCAAATATGAATATCAAGTTATTTTGATGATGCATGTATAAATCTAATAGGGAATTTGTAGGTTTGACTGACATTTTCCTTAACTCGTGTATAAATGCACTTACGACACTTCATGTTTGCAGGAGTCAAGAAGCCTTCCGTAGGTCTATCGAAGAGGCCCATTGAGGGAGTTGTCCTACCTTTTTCTAGATAATGATGATTTCTAAGGAGCTTTCTACCTGAATCAAGGGCCACCAATCCATTGATGCCAATCGTTGACAGACTCGTTTGATCAAAGGAAGAACACTGCAAGCACATCAAGCAAAAGACAACTTTCAGATAGTTTTACCTACAGTGAAAAGGGAAATTAGCTAAATGACAAAATTGATATAGTAACTGGCACTAGATGACAAAATAGGGAAAAAACAAGGAATTTATTTTTAATTGTTGAATATTGTGGGGTAGGTGAAACCCTAATGTAATTGAATCTGAGCCATTCGTTGGAAATTGATCCTAGCCATTCATTTGGGCTTTGGAAAACTATAAATAGGGGCTTTTCCCTCATTTGTAAGTGTTGGAGAATTGATGTAAGAGGCATTTGCAGCAATAGAAGATAGCATTGCATGATTTTATGGATGTTCTCTTTGATTTTGCTCATCTTGCATGCATGGTTCTTCCTTCCATGTTAGTTTTAGTGTTAGTTTCTTGAATGGGAGTGGTGATGGTGTTTGCTGTTTTAGTATTTGATGGATTTCCAGCTCATGCTTTTTGTGGTTCATTGATGATAAGTCACTTTGCAAAGCTAGTCTGAGCTCATTATTTCATTGCTGCAACTTAGTTCAATTACATGTGCATGATGTGTGTGTAATATGAAAATCTACAGTCCTTAGAAGATTGCACTGGTTTTGTGCAACTGTAGGTTACTCTTGGCCAAACAAAACCTAGTTTAGGAAGTCTATCTACTTTAGTAGCCACCATTGTTACTGTTCATTCGTAGCTTAGGATTAGAATAGCTTTCTTAACCCTTCTCCTTTTGCTGTTTCTTATAATCCTTGGTTAGAGTAGGACCCAAAGCATCACCATGAAGCCAAATCAGATGAACTTGATGAGTTTCAACTTGTTGTTTTGAGTGGACAACCACTGTTCATTCACTGTCAGCACTTTGAAACTGCATTTGCAAACCCAACTTCCATGCTTTGTAACTCATCTGTAAGTCCACCTTGTGATTCCAGCAAATCACATCAAACTACTGAGGTATCTAAGCACTGTTATGACTTGACATCTGAGAGACCTTGGGATAGTGTTCTGCAATCTGATTGTGGAAGATTGTCTTTCAAGAGAGGTAGTGCACCTACGCACTGCTTGTGTTGAAAAGTGCATAAAAAAAACATCAACAGAACTAGCGCTAGAAGGAGGGCTGAACGAAATGAAATCTCTGCTACATCACTCTTTTACATGCACGCCCCTCCTCCCTGTGCTCAACAGAACTGGCGCTAGGAGGGCTAACACATTGGGAATACAAAGCTGAAGATTGGAAGTGATTCATTTTATGCCCTCCTCCTCCTCCTAACGCCATCAACAGAACTGGCGCTAGAAGGAGGGCTGACACATTGGGAATGCAAAGCTGAAGATTGGAAGTGATTCATTTTATGCCCTCTTCCTCCTCCTAACACCATCAACAGAACTGGTGCTAGAAGGAGGGTTGACATGTTGGGAATGCAAAGCTAAAGATTGGAAGTTGAAAGTTGGAAGCTCAGAAAGGAATATTTACGAAATCTGAGATAGGAGATCTCTTTAATTGAAAAATTAGAAAATTTTGAAGGCAAACAAGAGCTGAATCGAAATGGAGCAGCATGTACAAATTGACATCACTCAGCTACATGCAAATTTGAATAAGAGATTGAAGAAGCCATTGCAGCAGTTCGCATTGGCAGATAGATGTCGGATCCATTGCACTTGCAGGCATAGTGAATTAGGGTGTCTAACATTCTTGGACAAAATTGAGAAGGTCTTGCAGGGAGAAATTCCCTTTTGGGAAATATATCAGCCTTTAGCCCTTGCAGACTCGGAGGAAGAATTGACAGCCATGGCAGCCAAGGCATTTAAGGAGCTGATCCAAGAACATTTGAGCAGCAAGGATGGACCAAGATTGGAGGAAATATTAATGTCTTGTTGGTGCAGATTTTACAATGCACCCCACTCTGAATTTACTTGCTCGTCATGCACAAAAATCATCACTCAAACTAGGGGTTGTTCGAACAAGTTTGAGCAGCCAACTTTTAATGAGAAGTTATTCAATGAGGCAGAAAAGTTGTCAACATCTGAAGGACAGTAGAGCAAGGATGAACCAAGAAATTTGATACAAGTTGATGTTGGAGAAGCAAACATTGAAGTTGAAAACAAAGAGGAAGAGGCAGGTTTTACAAGGACAGCAAGGTGCCTTGGTGAAAATCTGATTGAAATTAATTTAGAAGGCCTTCCCTCCACCAATCAAGGGAAGTCCTCCACTCCAGAAGAAGAGCAATTGGTAGGTGAAGATGAACCAATGAGATTTGTAGCAGCATATGCTAGGATAGCCAACACAGATTCCGAAAATCAAGAAGAAGAGGAGGCTGAAAGCCTTGGGGCAGCAGAAAGATATGACCAACTCATCTCGAGACTAGCGAGGGATTGGACTGAGCTGAAATACCAAGTGGATTTAGAGATATTGCTGCTCCCAAATTGGTTCTAACTCCATGATTCATCACATTTAAAGCTCACATGTAAGCTATGCCAAGAATCCATCAAACAAGTCAAAGATCAACCAAGGCAGCCAAGTGCCTGACCTCCTCTCCTTGCTGCCCATATCGAAGAAGAAGACCAAGAGCCTGAGTCAAGTGATGGCTCAGTTGAAGGTGGACATCAAGAGGATGTTGGGGCAGCAATAGAAGGACAACAATACAGTCTCAGACTTTTGAGTGATGAAGTAGACCAAGCGGGAATGCTGTCCACCAATCACCAAGAAGTTCTTCCTCTTGAAGAGCAGTTATGTGCCATGGACGGTGGGATTTCTGGCGAGTCTTTGGAGGGAAATTATGCAGTAGACTTTGGTCCCCTTGATGAGGTGCCATCGATTGATGACTTCTTTCCATTGGGAGCTGCACTACAGAGATATGCTTATGTCGAGGGAGAGCACATCCCAGAAGATGGTAGCGATGAATACATACTCCTTGAGCCCTTGAACAATGATGCACTAGAGTTTCTAGATTGGGAGAGGAGCTCCTTCTCCATTTACAGTGATAGTGACCAAAAGGAAACAAGTGGACACCATGAGGAGATACATGAACAACAAAAGGAAGAAGATAAAGGTGGAGGTGTTTCGATGGTTGCCAACAAATACGATGAGCTTGGTCAACTGCGGGCTGCAACTGAGGGTCCTTCTGCCTCAATCCTTACAGATTTTTCTTCACAACCAGAGAGCTGCAATGAGAAGGATTCATCCATGTCATCATCCCATGACATTGAACGTCACAAAAACTAGGTAAACACTTGGGAAGGGAGATGGGACAGCAGGCTACCCCTTGAAGACAACAGGCTACCCCTTGAAGATAGCAATCAAGAAGAGGTTTTAGCAACGAAAATCCAGGTAGATGAGGTGTTCCTCCTTCAAGAACAACCAATTGGGACTGTGGATCTTGATCACAACTTGGAAGAGCTGTTTGCTTCCCCATCTTCCCAGCCTTATGCACGCTTAATATCCAAAGTGTTGCACCCTCCACCGCGTCCACCCGAAGCTGCCAATGCAACAATCAAGGATGTTATGCTTGCTCTCGACTGTCCAACACTGCCACCTCCGTGTGATGACATCCAGGTTTTATCCTTCCTTGCCCCTATTATTTCTCATAATTGCACTTATTATTTTGATTATGGGAATGAGGGAAAACAAACATGTTTATGGATTAACCATGGGTTCAACGAGTCTCCTCAATTGCTGATTTTTCATGATGACGTGGTGGAACTTGAGTACTGTAATGGTGAATTTCTTTTTTCAGAATATAAATATAAGTTTGCATGGTTAAGAACGATAATAATTGCCCGTTTTCTTGTGCATGCATTACGAAATCCAATGAATGTTAATGTTGGTTTGTTGTGCCTGAACATAATGCTTTGTAAATATCTTTGTACATAGCTCATTTTTGAGTAGTATAGGTTTCTTGTAAATACTTCGTTTTCCTACTTTCCTTAAGTTAGTTGGTGTGTGTAGGTTGCTTGCTTTGTAGGTTGTTTGCTTTCATTTTCTTTCACTTTGTTGCTGCTTTGCTCATGGTCCGTCTGCTTTTAACTAGGCACATCTATGCGCACAACAACCATACTTATCGCTTGAGGTTGTTCTACATATTTCTTTGTCAAACTCTAATCAAGTCTTCAGAGTGGATGGTGAAGGTCTTCTGTTAGTGTCAAGTGATTTGGGTGTTTAATTCGAAGAGGATAAGTTGTTGGTTTAGTCTGACTTTGAAGTATTTTAAAATCTTATAGCTCTTACACATCTTAAGAATTTGACGGTCACTATAGGGCCTTTTGTGAAGTCTAGTTAAGTGAAAAATTTAAAATTTTGCTCCAGTGCCACTGTGATTCTCAGCCCCGAGTGTGAGCTTTAGTGCTTGCGGGTTGAAATAAAAAAGCTGAAAAGAAAAAAGAAAGAAAGAAAGAAAACACTAAAAAATTAAAAGAAAGGAAAATTCAACTTTTCAGGGGAATCTGAGCAACTCTACCAGGGCTATGGATGCCCGGCTGGCAGTAGATCAATGTTCAGGAGAATCACAACGACAACCTCGTCGGGGCTATGGACGCCTGACTGGCAGCGAGGCAATGTCCTGGATACTTTTGGAGTTAGAATAAACTACGTAGCTTAACTTGATGGAGCTTAAGTTCCTGTAGCAACTGAAGGATGGGAATTAACGCAATTGCACACACTTGGATTTTCAGCATACTGAAGGTTGGGTTGGCTAATGGTTTTGATCCTTTGGATTGGGTGTCTGGTTTGTTTGCCCTAGCGAGAGGGTCGGAACCAGAAATTTTGGGTTCGTGATTCTAGTTTGTCATCAAAATGCTCTGGAACATTTTCCCAGCGAGTTGCCATTTGTTGTGCATGTTTAGCACACACGCCCCGCCGTAGGTAGGAACCCCCTTTTTTTTGCTCCTGACAGGCTGCTTTGCTCTTGTCTTATTTTGTGTGCCCCATTTCCAAGCCCAAATTGGTCATGTGCCATCAAATGATCAAATCCCCTACCCAAATTTACCTACTTTGGGTATTCAAATCTGTGGAGAAATAAAGTCCCCCATCCCCTTTCTACCTTTTGTCTTGCTTTGGTTGTTTCAAAAACATCCATGGACCCCTGTCGGTCCAGTTTCTACATTTTTGGCTTTGGGGACAACTTTTTGGTGGATTTGGGATGCGTTTGGGATGTTTCGATGAACTGCCAAGGTTTCGTTAATATTTGGTTAAGTTTCGGTGGTTCCGGAGCTTCGTCCCTCTTTGGCTATTTTGGAAGCATCCGCGGACCCCCGTCACTCCCGTTTCCTCAATTTTGACTTTGGGGTCCCCCTTTTTTGGATCTAGGATGTGTTTGAAGTGCATAAATGAACTGCCAAGGTTTCGTCAACGTTCCATTAAGTTTCGATGCTTTCAGAACTTTGCCTCTGGAATTCCCTTCCTCCTTGGCTGTTTGGAAACATCTGGGAGCCTGCCTCCTTCCCGGCTGTTTTGAACATCCAGAAGCCTGCCTTCTTCGCGGCTGTTTTGGCTTATGTCCGCTGTCTGCCTTCTAGCTTTCTTCTGCTGTCTTTCTGCCCTCTGGCGCTCACACCCTTGAAGCATGCATTAATGTTTATGGTCCAAATGAGCTCCAAATATGAATATCAAGTTATTTTGATGATGCATGTATAAATCTAACAGGGAATTTGTAGGTTTGACTGACATTTTCCTTAACTCGTGTATAAATGCACTTACGACACTTCATGTTTGCAGGAGTCAAGAAGCCTTCCGTAGGTCTATCGAAGAGGCCCATTGAGGGAGTTGTCCTACCTTTTTCTAGATGATGATGATTTCTAAGGAGATTTCTACTTGAATCAAGGGCCACCAATCTATTGATGCCAATCGTTGACAAACTCGTTTGATCAAAGGAAGAACACTGCAAGCACATCAAGCAAAAGGCAACTTCCAGATAGTTTTACCTACAGTGAAAAGGGAAAATAGCTAAATGACAAAATTGCTATAGTAACTGGCACTAGATGATAAAATAGGGAAATACAAGGAATGTATTTTTAATTGTTGAATATTGTGGGGTAGGTGAAACCCTAATGTAATTGAATCTGAGCCATTCATTGGAAATTGATCCTAGCCATTCATTTGGGCTTTGGAAAACTATAAATAGGGGCTTGCCCCTCATTTGTAAGTGTTGGAGAATTGATGTAAGAGGCATTTGTAGCAATAGAAGACAACATTGCATGATTTTATGGATGTTCTCTTTGATTTTGCTCATCTTGCATACATGGTTCTTCCTTCCATGTTAGTTTTAGTGTTAGTTTCTTGAATGGGAGTGGTGATGGTGTTTGTTGTTTTAGTATTTGATGGATTTCCAGCTCATGCTTTTTGTGGTTCATTGATGATAAGTCACTTTGCAAAGCTAGTCTGAGCTCATTACTTCATTGCTGCAACTTAGTTCAATTACATGTGCATGATGTTTGTGTAATATGAAAATCTACAGTCCTTAGAAGATTGCACTGGTTTTGTGCAACTGTAGGTTACTCTTGGCCAAGCAAAACCCAGTTTAGGAAGTCTGTCTACTTTAGGAGCCACCATTGTTACTGTTCATTCGTAGCTTAGGATTAGAGTAGCTTTCTTAACCCTTCTCCTTTTGCTATTTCTTTTAATCCTTGGTTAGAGTAGGACCCAAAGCATCACCATGAAGCCAAGTCAGATGAACTTGATGAGTTTCATCTTGTTGTTTTGAGTGGACAGCCATTGTTCATTCACTGTCAGCACATTGAAACTGCATTTGCAAACCCAACTTCCATGCTTTGTAACTCATCTGTAAGTTCGCCTTGTGATTCCAACAAATCACATCAAACTACTGAGGTATCTAAGCACTATCATGACCTGACATCCGAGAGACCTTGGGATAGTGTTTTGCAATCTGATTGTGGAAGATTGTCTTTCAAGAGAGGTAGTGCACCTACGCACTGCTTGTGTTGAAAAGTGCATAAAAAACACATCAACACTATCTTTACTTGAAATACTAAGCCAGGGAAACCTAAGGGTCTGAGTAAAAGGAAAAGGTTGACTTAGCTTAATCCCAAGGGTTCGATAGTCAAGTCTTGACCATACTAAGTTCACTTCAGGGTATGGTGTGATATTGCTATTAATCTCAAGGGGACTATGGTTATCTATGATTTCTTTAAGAATCATAAGCATCAGATAAAATATTTTCAATTTAGTCATAATATAGTCTCATAAAATCAACAAATTTGCAATAATATTTAATGAACATCAAACAATTTTTCTATTACTTAAGTAGATTTAGCTTTAAGCATTCAACAATTCCATAGAAATAAAAGATTTTCAATAATATTTCCATTCATTCATCTCTTTTTTGGAACATTTTTTGAATTTAATATCTAATCTAAAATAAAGCATCAAAATACTAAAAAATAAAAATGCTCCTGGGTATTCTCCATGCAAGCCCCAAGAATTAATCAAATCAAAGCAAACTGCTTTATAATTAACTAGATTGCTTTACATCTAGGCATAAAATGGTGCAAGCTTTTAAAGAAGGGGGTTTAGTTTGGACACTGAGTAGGTTCTGTATGCACCCTTAAATGGCACAACACACAGTCTTGTTCAATTGAACTAACAAACCAACTAAAAAAGATACATGAAATAGGTAGCTATCAAATTGGCTTCAATATTTATTAAGTTCTATGTGCATACAAGTTTTTAATCCAGAATGATTTAGAAAATAGAAAAAGGAATGAAACTTAAAGAAGTTTTGGATCTTTTGACATCCAAAAATTCTAAACTTAACTTATAAAGAAGTATCCCTTGGCCTTTTATAGAAGCAAGACACATGTAGGATAAGATAAATACATGAGAGGAAATCCAAGGGAAGAATCACATCAAGGCCCATGGAATAAGATGACTGGTAAGAGAATTGCAACTGAAGTCAATGAAGGTCAACCTTCATCTACATGTTGATGTCCTTCAGGTGTTTCATCTTTTTATTATCACTAGGATAATAACTTGAATCCAGTATCACTATGTAGGAACTTTCCTATATATCTAGAATGATTGCTTTATCATCCTATTCCTACACTTTGGCTCTAGCTCAAGCTTTCTACTCTTAGGAATGGGCTTCCTCGGAGGTTGGAACTTTCCTTTATCGTATGTGAAATACCGGGGATCGACAGTATTCCATTGACTCAAGCTCCTCCTTCACATAATTTCCCAATATGCATAGCTTGATCTGGATATGATTTTATCTATGATCCAAATTTTCCTGATCATCCATACTCAAACTTTACATCACAATCTACTTCTCATACAATAATAAACTCCACCTATTAATCCCTTTTAAAAACAATTATAAAAAAATATCATGTCAATAAAACCATCATTAATCCATTATCATTATAAATCCATCATAAATAACACAGGTATGTGCAGGATCATCATGGAAAAAACAAGACCTTAAGTGGCAAAAAATTAGAAAAATCAGAGTTAGGCAACTTGACGTAAATATTTGAATAAGTTATCTATATTATTTCAAAAATATGTAATAATAGAATCTATAGAAAATTGAATATAGTTTATAAACTACTAGGTTTTTTTAAAAGAAAAAGAATCTATTTGGTGAAATTTTGAAATTTTAATGCAGTAGTATTTAAATTCCAGGGAAAAAATAAGAAGTAGGTTTCTGTCTGACCACCCTAACCACAATAAAATGATAATAGTTGTTTATAAGATTTTAGATATAAGTAGAGGACTCATGTCCTGAAGTGATGCATATTTTTTTGTAATTTTTTTCCAAGTAAATAATTAATTATGAATTTTTATTACAAAATTTAAAAAATATAAAAAACTCGTATGTTTGACCACCTTAACTTGGTCAAAAATTCATGAAATTAAATTTTTCTTTTCTTAATCCTATAGTATGTGATGCATGTTTTGGATTAAAAAAATGTGATACCGTTTGAAAGCTATAGATGTTTTTTAATCAGTTTATCAATTAGGACTTTAGTCATAATTTAAATAGAAAATGAATAATAATTACTTATTAAATTCAAAGTAAAGTATAATTTATATTGGTGGAAAGTTGAGAATCTCCTTTAAAATCCCTTTTCTTTTCATCAATTTTGGGTAAAAAAAAAGTTGTCAGCCACATACCCATCATATTTCCACTTTTTGGCCCATCATGATCTTGCACATACCCACACACTTTCAAGAAAATCATATACTCTCGAGTAGTTTTATTTTAGACCGGGTTACTAGACCATTGGACCTTTTGGATAACCTTAAAATTTTAAAACTTTACTTTGCATTGTTTCCCAGTACCCAGTATCCGGTGTTCAACTTTTTCCCATGATTTTCCTAGACCTTGGCTTTTACCGAAAGTTCCATATTTATCGTATCTTGACTCCCAAACTAGAATGCTTCACTCAACACTTTGCTTTACCATTTTAAATTTTTGGCTTTCTTGGTTCTTGGTACTCAATACCCTGAACACTTGAATTATGAAGTACTACTTGAAAAAAAATTCTCTTTGCTTTTCACTTTCGGTGATCTTTCCCACTAGCCAACACTTGCCATAAGCGTTAGTTTTCACTTGGGGTCTCCAAGTCTTATAGTCTTGGGGCGTGTTGTGATACGGCATAATAGTTAGCAGTGTTGATGGAGGGACTTGTGTCAGCCATGCAAATATGCACTCTAGGTATTAGGATATTAATTTGTTAGCTAGTGATCTTTGATTGAACATTTTCAGTATTATCCAAGACAAAGGTGTAAGAAGGGACATGAGTTTCCACAATATTCACTATGCCACAAAATAACTCTAAGACCCTTCAATATTTCATTAATAAATTTTTTAGATCATTGAAAAGGGGAGTGACTTGGACATAATAATATTCTCTCATCAAGAATATTGCAAGATGTTTGAGCCTCAATTCCAAAGAGTGAACCCAATCCACAAGAACATTGAGAGTGGTTTCCTCCTCTAGGAAAGTGGAAAAGTTTGAAGGAGAGGCTAGAGGGGTATGGGTCACAATTTCATTATGAGGTAGAGAATTGATGCAGAGCAGAGGTAAAAATTCCAAATGCAACTAGACAATCACTCACAAGACCTTTGGTCTTCTACCTATTGGTGTTTCCTTCACAAATTTCTCCCAATCCTTGTAGCCTTCTTCAAATTCCTTTTTAGACATAACTTATGGAGCAGACCTGAATTTCAGAAGAAAAAAAAATACCATTTTTGGATACCCTTTTGTCTCTTACAACACATATCTAGAAATGGGGTATGGTTCCTTTGTATAGAATGGCCCAAATTTTGACTATCTCCTTTTCTATTAGGCCTAATTGACAATCCTAGGGCTAGTGAAAACATATGGTCAAATGATTGAATTATGAATTTTCCTTTGGTGAACACATAGAACACATCCAAATGAAGGATTTCACAAAGTTCTAGAATTTTTCAACAGTTAAATAACAAGATATGAACTTTTTTAAGCTTCCTAGAAACCTAGGTCTACTGTAGGCAGTTTTGAAAAATAGGATTGTTTGAACCTTCAAAATGCATTTCCAAAATTATTGTTAAAAATAAATTTTTGTTTTAACATCAAAATATTTCCATTCATCCAAGTTTCAAACCCGTACTAGTCTGTATAGGGTCGTACAAGCATGTTTTCAGACTGCAAATTTTGGAAAACATTGTTAGAACAAAGCAGTCTTCACCAAAATGATTATAACTTATTCAAATCATAAATGAATGTTATGAGACTTGAAGCAAATGAAAGTATATTCACTTGGAAAAAATTCTAATTTATTTCATATCAAAATATGGATCTTAAAATTTATGTCAAATCCCACAATAGTGGTTTACAATTTTTGGCCAAACTAGACATTGAAATATATTTTTTTAACTAAATCTTCACTTTCAAGCACCTATAGTAGCTAAACCATGAGGAATTTGAAGATGATGCAAACTAGAGTTTCATGAAATTTTGACTATAGATTCTAAATATGGTTTTTTTAAAAAAATTGGAATCAGATTGCACTTGTTTTTCCATCTCACCCGAAAACTAGTTTTTTTCAAAAAATAGCATGTTTAAAAAGTGACACTCACCGTATAATGTATAATTTTTTTTCCATGAAGTATAAAATTATAATTCTTTTGAATTTAGATTTAAAACTCTGATATCTAGTGCTTCCACTTGGTTAGATAGTTTTTTTATTGAATATTTTTTCTTTAATCAAGTTTTGAATTCAAACCAATTAAAATTCAGACATAGCATGACTGTATAACGCGTAACTTTTTTTGTATGTATCAAAATTCAATTTTTTTTCTTTGTTGGATCAAGGACTTCAATATCTGGTGCACTAATTTTATTTTTTTTAATAATCTATTATTTTTCCACGTGTGCAGAACAAAGAGCTTTATTTTTAGTGAAAAACATACATTGACGAGAAATAAAAAATAAATATAATAATCAAATTAAATTTATTTAAAATTATGCTTTTTGGGAAGCTTATAATAAGGAATACATACTTGCAAAAACTAAATTTTAAATGAATTCATTTGATCCCCCAAAAGGTAAATAAAAAGTGGTTTTTTATCAGCATTTTTATAGGTGTAAAGGAGACTCTGTTATAGGTATGGTTTAAAACTATTGGGGTTCTATCCAAGGGGGTTTGATTTAAGGTAGTTTGATCAAACCATCTTCAATTGGAATTCTTTAAATGAAACTTTTCAAGGCTTAAATCATTATATTTTCTAAAAATATGTGATTTCAGCAAAAATTAATTCCTACCAGAAATTGTAAACCACTATTGTGGCAGCACAAGAATGTTAGAAAATGCCCAAAAAATGATTGCTTCATTAATCAAAACTTAAAAAAAAAAGTCTCTAACCCCCACTTATAGTTTTGGAAGGTGTCCTTATACATTTCCAATCAAAAACAACTATTTTCAACCACCTTTTGAATAGTTTTTAAAAAAAACACCTTAATGACACTTTTTGAGCAACTTTTACAATTTTTACAATATTTTCCTAAATTTCACCTAATGACCAAAAATGGTCCTAAACCACTTAGGATGGTCTCAAATGACCTTATTTACATCAGTCAAGCCAAAATAAAGAAAACTCCAAAGTTTCACAATATAACCCAAAATTGCATCCAAGGTGCTCCTACACTAGGAATATCAAGATGGAAGCCCTATAGAATACTCTTCAAAATTAGGGCTAGTTCAAGGTGGACTAAACCTTCTAAAACCCATATCTATGTTTCAATAGCTTCTTCTTACTACATATATAGATGTACTTTATTTTATCATGAAGATCATAAAGAGTGTCACAAAATATTATAAACTACATGTCCTAACACGAGAGAATAATTTTTTTGAGACAAAGATAGGAAGGAATAAAGTTCAAATCGGGTTCAACAAAAAATAATGGAGAGGATTCACTACTCTCATGTCTCTAGAATAGGGAAGATTCTATAGGTTGTGAATAGCTCTCTATTACCTTTGGGACAAAGCTCAAGTGACAGGTGATGGTTAAGAGAGTTTATGTAATATTTTTGGTTTTTATGATTTGTTTATAATAGGAGAACTTCATCGACTGAGTGAACAAATCTTAGAGGTCTCAAGAGAAAAACATGATCTTGGCCAAAGGATGAAAGTGGGGACCAAGGATGAAAATTTGATGCATTGGAATCTCTATAGCATAGTGGCATCTCATATGGACTAGAGACAAAGTCAGCCTCTAGAAATTCTTAAGGTTTTTACTAACTACTTGAATTTTAAAGTTTGATATTTTTAACTAGACTAAACAAAATAAAAAATGTAGGAGAGTATAACAAAAAAATAACTAATTAAGAAATAAGTAAACTACTAAATGAAATGATAAGTAGTAGAAGAAAAGGGATGAAATCATGGCAGGTCTAGCTGTGAAGCCTCCTACAAGATCCTCACAGACAACCTACACACATAGAAATAGGAAAATTATTGGGGTATTTCTTGTTCAAACCCCAACTTTGCTGTTTTCACCTCCACAAATAGCCAAATAGACAAGGATATAGAAAGATAGATAATAGGAATGACAAGACAATAAATAAGACATGAAAGATAATGATATATTAACTAATAAGAAAAATAATTATATAAAAGTAAATGATATCCTCCCTCTAATGAGGTTGGTGAAGATGAGAGGAATAGAAATTTCTTGAAAGATTGACATGAACATGCAAGAATGTGATGTAGATAGCTTGAACCAACAAGAAGAGATATAGAGTTACAAGAAGAGATATAGAGTTACAAGAAGAGATTGGAAATGCTAGGAAGTGAGAAAGAAATTGCAAGAGTGAAAATAGAGTGAATGAATTGTAAGAAATGGAATAGAGTGAGAATGAAGAAAAATAATCAAGTAAATATTATCAAGATGTTCACGTAGTACATGTATGTCTACAAGATGTGGAAACATCCTCAACAAAAATTTCCCCATTAGTAGAAAATGATAAGGTAAGGATGAAAATGAAGGTTAAGAAGGAAAATATTTGTATTATCATCTCATTAAGCTAAAGTGAAGGTGTATGTAATGTGAAATGGCACAAGTGTGCAATTTTATGATATTAAAACAATAAACACACCTATGAAAAGTCTAGAAAATAAATTGCATAGATTACACCTACAAATAACACCTTTTTAACTCTATTTTAAGTGAACCATTTCTTGAAGCTCCAATACATTCATGGAGTGAGAATTCACATCAAAATCATAGAAATTTCATCCTATGACCCTCAAAACTTTAAGTTGTTGAAATTATTGTTGACAATTGGTATCCTATTTGAAACTAATATTCTTGTAGAGAATATGTGAGAATGGTTGAAACTTATTTGCTAGCTATGTGATGAATCTTCTAATATCCTAAAGTTTTCCTTGAAAAATTCATAGCTATTTTATGTTTCTAGGAGGATGAATTTCCATTATTTCTTTAACTTTGGAAAGATCAACTTATATGCCTCTTCAGGAAATAATGAATCCCAATAGTTTACCTAATGTGACATTGAATACACACTTCTTTGGACTGAGATGAAGGTATTTTTCTATTTGATCAAATATTTTTTCTATTGCCTCTATATGCCCATCTCTTATCTTTGATTTTCCAAGAAGGTCATCCACATAATCTTCCATGACAACTTTGAAAATTTTGCTCCAATCTTGTTCTCCACTTGATATTTGACCTATGAATCTACAAAAAAACATTTAAGAGGAGAAATAATTGTTGATTGTTAGTGTATTGGGGTTTGCCTAAGTCAAACCCCCTTGTAGATAATTAAACCAAATAATGAAATAATGAAATATGGACATGAAACATGAAACATACAATGTTAATACCTTGGAAGTTGTCTTGGAATGTAAATATTCAATCTAACATGAAGTGGCCATGAAGAATGTAGATCTTGATCTCAAACAGGATGTGAAACAATGCTTGCAAGATGGATCTTCAATGCTACATTAACAACCTTTTCTACACAACATGCTTGAATGCACTATGCCTTTGACATTATGAAATGATCTTGAATTGCTAAAATAAGACCTCACTAATCTACCCTTGAATTCCTATGAAAATACTCTTGAAGTGCTCTATAATGCTCTTGTCAAGTATTAGGATGCCCTCTCAAAGTTGCTAGGTGAAACTATGTGAATTAACCCAATATTATACTAAATCTAGAAATTAAACTCAAAATTCAAATGATTCAAGGCGACACCAGATCTAGGATTGAAAATAATAATGATCTCACCAAAATTAAATGCAAAAAGGGGTGTCCTATGTGAGGGTATGTGCAGGATCATCATGGAAAAAATAGGTCCTTAAGTGGCAAAAAATTCAGAAAAATCAGTGTTAGGCAACTTGACGTAAAAATTTGAATAAGTTATCTATATTATTTCAAAAATATGTAAGAATAGAATTTTTAGAAAACTGAATGTAGTTTCTAAAATACTAGGTTTATTTAAACATAAATAAAATCTATTTGGTGAAAATTTGAAATTTCAATGCAGCAGGACTTAAATTTTAGGGAAAAAATAAGAAGTAGGTGTTTGTCTAACCACCCTAACCATAATAAAATGATAATATTTTTTTATAATATTTTATATATAAGTAGAGACTCATGTCTGGATGTGATGCATATTTTTTGTAATTTTTTTCCAAGTAAATAATTAATTAAGAATTTTTTATTACAACTTTTAAAAAATATAAAAACTCGTATGTCTGACCACCTTAACTTGGTAAAAAATTCATAAAATTTATTTTTTTATTTTTTTAATCCTATAGTATGTGAAGCATAGAATGTGACGCATGTTTCGGATTCAAAAAATGTGATACCATTTGAAAGTTAGAGATGTTTTTCAATTAGCCTATCGATCAAGACTTTAGTCATAATTCTAATAGAAAATGAATAATAATTATTTATTAAATTAAAATTAAAGCATAAATTATATTGGTGGAAATCTAAAAATCTCCTCTAAAAACCCTTTTCGTTTCATTAATTTTGGGTAAAAAATAAGTCGTCAGCCACATACCCTACAAATACCCATAATATTGTCACTTTTTGGCCCATCATGATCCTGCACATACCCGTGAGGAGGACCCATTTGCCACTAAAGGCGAATGAGTCCTAGCATAAATTTCTAGGACCTTGATTAAGGGGGTTGAAAGAACATTAAAAAACCCACCTCAAAAATACATAGAAAGGCGTGTCCTATATGGAGAGGACCCATTCGCCCCTAAAGGAAAATGGGTCCTAGCACCATTTTCTAGGACCTTGGTTTTTCCAAATTAAATGTTATGCAATTTAATTACTGGGTGTTAGGATAGATCCTTTAGAAGGTGTCATTAATAAAGCTTAAATTTGAATTAAAGTGTCCAATTAAGCTCAATTAACCATAATTAATTAATGACACCCTAGATATGTGTGAAAGTGTAGTACAACACTTTACAACACCATAAATAAGGTACAATTTAGGTACATTGTATTAAAAAGGGCCCTAGATTAATGTGAATGTGTACAACACATTACAACATTGAATCGAGGTATTAATAGGTTAATTCAATGTCACTTATTCCCAAATTAAGTGTGAAAAGGGGTTACTTTTTTTGACACTACATTTTTCCCCTTTAGTGAGAGTTTGCACCCATGACAAACTCACACTAAAGTAGACATTCAAGAAACTTAAGTATGCAACAATAACAAAGATACAATGCCATACCCTATCAAAGGCCAAGAAAAATAAAGAAAAATAAAGGATCAAGTACAACTATTCCAACATGATGTGGAATGGGGTTGTTTGTTTGTAACATGTGTTCATCACTCTGGTGTAGTGGAACCTTAGTCTGTCCACTAGGTGAGTTGTCCCAATCATACATGCTCATTTTGGGGTAGTGGAACCTTATTTTTTCCACTAGGTGATTTTTCCCAATGAGGTAGGAGATCAGAGAATCATATTAGCCTCCCATAACATACCGAAGTTATCCTCTTGACAACTTTGATAAGGCACCACAATGTAATGTTTTTTTGTATGCTTTTGAATGTCATGTCTATAAGTTTAAATTGTTAAAGGGGATTTTTCTTTGTTTGTGTAAGGTCTTCTTCTTAGGGAACATCATTCCTAGTGTATCCAAGAGAGGACAAGTCAAAGAGTATCATATCGCCACTTATGGGATGCCTCTCGTTTTGCATCATGCCAAAAAGGGAGATCGTATGCTTAGAAATATTGCACTCTTGGAGGACATCAAACCCAATGACACCACCAAAAAAAGGACACATCACAAGAAAAAAATATCACACCATGAAATATGCCAAAATATTTCATCGATGTATGCCCCCACTTTAAAGTTCGGTTTCTAACACCATTACTATGAGAAACTACTTTAAAGTAGCCAATGTCTTGTCCTAAGACATGAGAGCTTTACTCAGAAAACCCTATGCCAATTTATATGTTTTTGAAAATAAAGCTAGACCATGAAATAGGAAGGGTTGCCCCCAAAAATACAATACTAAACCTAAAAAGAAAAGTACGTCACATGTGAGCCAACTTAAGGCATGGGGTTAAAGCATAATAGTGGTTTACAATTATTTTGAGGAAGGAATTCTCCTCTTTTTTTTTCACCATATCAAGGGGTTCGACAAAACTTATAGGTTCAATCAAACACTATTATATGTTTGACTGAACCTATAAGCTTGGTAGAACCCATTGTTCGACCGAACCACTCAATAGCCCAATAAAATAAACATATTTTATAGGGTTCGGTCGAACCTAGGTTCGACTGAACCCCCTAAATTAGGGCATATAAAAAAAGAAGTCATTGTCGCACATACTTCACATGACTTTTTGTAAAGCAGCGAACGTGAACAGAGGAGGACGGTGAATGTGAACAATGAAGTTGGCGAACCTAAGGGAAAAATGTGCACCACATTTCTAAGTTCATCAACCTCTTGACTGAGCCATAGTGAGCAATAGGTTGGTGATTGAAATTGCGTTTCAAATTGAATTTATTTTGAAAAAAATTAAAACCCTAAATAGAATGAAATGGTTAAAATTAACAGTAGATTTGAAATTAAGTTTGTTGAAATTGAAATTGCATTTGCTTGAAATTTTCTAAAGCCTTTCAAGAACAAAAAACTTAATTTCTATTATGCTTTGATGAATGTTCATACCGCATTTTAAAGCTCCAATTCTGGCACAAGCAGGGAGTGTCAAATTTGACTTTGCAGTCCATTTGTTTGAAATATTTTTCATACCCATTTTAAAAAAATTTCAAACAATTAACGTTCCTTGTCTATGCTTCCACATTTTGCATACATTTCTACCAAGGCACTACCAATTGCATTTGCTTGAATGTTTCTAAAGCCTTACTTTGTTAATATATTTTTTTGAGGCATTATATCAAACAGTTCATGTGCCTTGCACATTTTTCATACATGTCTGCCAGGGCACTTGCAATTGCAACTACAACATTTGGTAAAATTCCCCCTTGATGATTTGATTGATGTCCATACCCTGTCCAAAGCTCCCATTTTGGTACAAGCAGGGGGAAGGTTGTGGAATTTGGCTTTACAACTGTCAATTGCATTTGCTTGAAATTTTCTAAAGTCTTTTCAACAAACCAATTTTCAAGGATAACATGATATTATTTAAGTACAAGCTTAAGTTTAAATCTTGCATTTGAAAGCTAGATTGAAATTAAAATTATATGTTTGAGGAAATCCATATAAGACACCCATACAAAATAGTACAAAAGAAAGAGAAAAAATGTAAAGAATGCACTTGTAACCTATACTTGAGAGCATTAAAAATTTGAAATTAAAGATAAATAATAATAGGATATATATATATATACTCTTTCAAATCAACATTGAATATTAGAGGATGAACTACATATTAGGATTTTTTTTTTAATATAAATCAGGTAAAACTTATTCCCTTCAGTGGATGAATAAACTCTATTAATATTTAATAGTAAGGTTGTAAATGAAAAATTATTGTGGCTACAAGATAAAAGAAAATAATACTAATAGGTAATATTTATATTAAGGAATGTCATCTCCAATAACATGCTTAACACTAATAATTGGGTTATAGTCACATTATGTATCATAAATACAAATATTAACATTGATAATAGTATGTATTATAAATAGTAATATTATTATTTAGAGTAAATTTTAATATTGCAATAATAGTATTTACCATTAATGTCATGAAATGATAATAATGTTGTTATATATTAGTAATATAAGTGTTGCAAGTGTTATTATCCAATATACAGTGCCCAATGTATAACAAACAAAACCATTCACATTAAGAGAAAGTGCTAATAAATATTTCTTTTATTGTTGGTTTTAGGGAATGACCTTGGAGAACCAAATAGTAATGTTGTTAAAGTTTAAATTTATATTTTATAAGAAAAATATAGTTGTAAGTTAGAAAAATAACATCCAATTAGAAATACTCCACCAATAGTGGCAATGTATCTAATAAAGAAGGTCATTTCCCAAAAACATTAGTAGATCTATCATTTCATAACTTGAATCCAAAATTCTTCAAAGAACTATATATTATTGTCAACCTTATCCTTTTCCATGAATGAACCTAGTTGAGGTTTGTAATGGAGTTTCCATCTTTAGTTTCCAAACTTGAGACCAAAGGGAATAAAGGGTTCCTATAATCTTCTAAACTTGAATCACCTTCATATTTTTAAATTATTAGAAGAAATACCAAGAGGTGAATGTTGCAATTCAAGAGAATGGTGAAGGCAATGAACTCCAACTAATCCAACTGTAACATGATTCTTGTCTCTACCAATCTCCTCTAAATTTCTCTTGACAAGACCTTCTAAATTAGTCATGTCTACAAGAGGACCAACCACCCCTCGATTATGCTCAAGGGGAGCCTCAACGAAATCCTAAGGTAAACAAGGCTCCATCTCATCCTTATGCATTTTTTTCAACCTTTCCTTCCTCTAAAATTCCTAAACCTATAAAATACATAGATATCTACACATGACAACATGGTGAAAACACAAGAAAATCCTATAGCATGACATGTTGAACCCAAATAACCAAATTCAAAAATAATTTAATCTATAAGTATAAATAGTTTGATAGTATAAACTTTATACATATAAAAATATGATATATGTGATTATTTTTCTTTCCAATCTATAAATTTTTGATGTGCTTGGCTATATAATTGAGATGATTCATTCATTTAATGTAATGATAAAAATTTAGTTCGTACATGAAAGAAATATTTTTGAGACATCAAGCTACCATTCTACATAACTCTCACATGGAAATAAGAATATTATTTTATTTTAACTAAAGAAATTGTGTGTACTCTATCTTGAAAATTACTAATTAATTTTGAATTATATACTTATAATTAAAAATAAGAGCATCCTTTATAACATGGAATAGATAGGTTAATTAATGAAATAAAATATGTTTTTATATTAAGAAAAAATTACAAATATATGGAACTCATACATTGAGAAATTGACTAAGATGTAACTCTATATGAGAATTAAGATGCTCGAATAATTTATATACCTTCTTTCAATAATTAACATTAGAAATTAATAATTGGCTCATATTGTATACCCACTCCCAATGGTCTTGGAATGGATGCATTTAGATGGAGAAGGATTTCGAAAGGCTCATGGTACTTGTGGATCCCTCAAAGGCATGATATATAACACATGAAATTTATTTATGAAATTTGGTCTTTAGTTGTTGGCTTCTAGTATGAATGTTATCTATAAGGTGGAATTCTTAGTTGAGACTCTCAATCTTCCATTGTTGGTTTCTAGTGTGATTATACAATATGAGCCAAGTATTAATTTATAATGTTAATTATTGAAAAAAGGTTTTGTTTCATATGAAGAGGTATGCTGACATATTCCAAGGCATGTTATTATCCACAATGCATGAAACTTCTTCACATCTCTACCAAGTTCTAAACAGATATAGATCTACCATTTCCATGCAAGAGATTGATGATTTAAAAAGAAAATATCATGCCATTTCTTTCTTGGGAAGTCATGTTTGCATTCATGATTTGAAACTTCCATCTTCATCCAAAAAGAAATTTTGTTATTATTGTGTGCCTGATATTAACAAATCAAAACCTTTTTTTGAGCATGATCACCAGCACAAAGGTGAACGAATGGAAACAGAAGAAAGCTTGATTAATGGCTTTCAACATGTTGGTGGCAAATCTACATCTTTTTGAAAGTGGCTTCCCAACTTATCAGTCTTATGTTTAGTAAGGTTTTGTAATCTCCAGTGTTAGGTATTCAGGTCACGGGTATATCTAGTATGATGTCTTCTATTGGGTATTTTGGGTGCATAAGGGAATGTGCATATGTACTAATGTATTCAACCAATGTGCTTATGTAACGTTGTTATTAGATAATTGGTCATTTGTACAGGGACCTCACTGGTCTTTTTGATATTTTGTAAAATTTGTTACTCGGACTACAACTAGGGGTTTTCTTGCTGGTTCTTTCCCACTAGTATGTCCGCCTGAACCAGCTATATGTAAAATATTATATATAAATAAAATTATAAGTGGTCTCCCACTTTTTCTTAAAAAAAAAGTTCTTGTAAATTTCCACATCTTTTTCCTTGACACAGTTGCTATTTTTCCTACAACAAGATTTTATTTTATGCAAGGTCCCACTCACTCCAAGATTAGTACAAAAAAACTATACCTGTAACACCTAGAATGTAAGATGACCAAGGCTTAATACCAAATGAAAGAAAGTAGCTTGGTGTAAAAATATTACTACACTAATAAATGGGATATTATATACTCATCACTAGTTCACTTGGACCAACTAAAGAGATGGTGAACTAAGGGAAACTTAGTTGTATTGATAGATTTTACTTAGTTATTTCTCTTTGAATTGTCCCCTCTCCATAAAACACCCTTATTTAAGTAGATTCTATTAAACCTATCTCACATATCACCTCCCAATTCTTTAAACTTTTCAAACTTCTTATTCCTCATACCTAATAATCTATCCTTCAAGCTCAACACTTCCCACCTCAATCAAATTGTTCTTGCTTCCCTAATGTCCCTTTGGTTGATGTTCCTAGACCTCAACAAAATGGTAAGTTGATACAATTGTGGAATGATGCGATTAAATCTATTGCACACTACCTTAATATGATCTTACAATAAGAATATGGATAGAAAGAGATCTAGAATGGAAAAACAATATGGATCCAAATAGAAAAAAATAAACTTATTTTGGCTTTAGCACTTACTAATAACTTTTCTACAATGAGTGGTTGCTTCTGTTGAAATAGAACTTAGAATATTTGAACTTAATTGTGGTAGAGGATCTCAATTAAGAGATAGGCTACATTGGATGAAAGGATATAGGGGATATAAATTATTTTTTAGTTATCTCAAACATATTTACATTCTCAAGAGTGGATAATATCTATCATTGATCAAGAGAGGTAATTCCATGACAACTCTAATGATACTAAATCTATTTTCCTCCAATATTACAAATAATTTTTAATTGATCTAGTTGAAGGAGATCCACTTCAAGATATAGTTGAGGAATTGATTGGCACTTCCATACCCAAAATAATTGGCCTAAAAAAATAGGCACATTTAGATAATTTATTCACCCTTGAGGAGGTTGATATTTCCTTGAAGGATTTGAATACTCAAAAGGTCTTGGAATAGATGGTTTAGCTACACAATTCCTTAAAACAATATGTCCATTCATCAAGGAGGACTCTATGAGGTATAAAATGTAGCTTTATCAAAGGGATCCATCATTTAAATTCTATTAATCAAGGGTTGATAAATTAATTCCTAAAGGAAAAAAAAAAATTATCTGAGGGTTGATACTAATTACTCTTCTTAATACCTCCTACAAGATTGCAACTAAATCCATAGCTAAAATACTTGAACAGATGACACAAGAAATTGTAAGACTAGAAAAAACTATATTTATAAGAGGGAGATTTAAATTATAAAACTTGAATCTTTTTAAGGTATCTCATTAGATTCTACTTGATCTAACTTAAATTTAAAAAACAACTTTAAAATCCACAAAACAAATGTCCAAGACATAATAAATTATTACAATATTATTTAAAAATCTAATTGTAATGAACATGTTATAGTAATAAATATTCAAATTTTAAATCTATGAAAATCTATATAACAAAATGATCCTTAGTTTTCATATATAATTTTTGATGAGAATGTTGAATATTGTAATTTTTTAGGCCAATATTTAGGCACTAATTCACCATTGTTAAAATGATACTTAGTTTATTCATTGTTTTTTTATGATTATAATTTTTTTCAATCTCTATTAAACCAAACTCAAAATAATGGTATAGATTAATATTCTTGTCTTTATCATAATTAGAAGTTGTATAAATTGTTGAATTATATATTTTTTAACATATATAAAATGTATGGTTGGATTAGTGAGATATTTATAACAAGTATGCAATATATTTAATCATATAATTATTTTTCTAATAGAGATGAATAATTAAATAAATGCTATAACAATATATAAGAGTTAGATAAAAGAATTAAAATTAAATATATTAATAACAAATTATAATGATACTATTACTGAGGGTAATATAAATGGGGATCTTCATACTAAAATAAGTCGCAAATAAAATCACCCGAGTAAGAAAAGTATTTTATTGATAATCTTATTAGGGATGCTAAGATGGTAATAAAATTTTTGCAAGCAACAATGAGCTGCCAAATAATAGTGTTTATTCACTACTATATATATACACACACACACACATTGTTAATATTATTAATAAAATTTAGTATAGTATTGATCTATGGGTATTAATGGATGGTATTTGTAATAGTATAAATTAGGGTATATGTAAACATGATATCACTATCACATTAACATTTCTATTATGAGTAAAGTTTAATATTATTTGTGAGTAATAAATTTGATAGAATGTTTGTATTAATTGTAAAGCGATCCTTAATATCATCGAGTATTGTTAATACTCTTATCAATATTCATATCGATAGTTACCTTAATACTAATGTTAGCATACTTAACCTTATTAATGCTCATTGATAATTGGATAGCATTTTTGGCAAAAAAATTTATAGATGTTGAAATATGAGAGGAAAATAAATAAATAAATGCAAACCATATAATTATTCATGTTGTTATTACAATCAAAAGTTACATATTTAGTACTTTAAATTCCATCATTGGGTCATGAGGAACTATCCTAATAATCATAATACCATATTGACATTACTGTCAACAAGAAATAGAAGTAGGAACAACTCATTGTGGGTTACAATGACATAACCATTATAATGAGAATATTATTAGTGTAACCATTAAATTGTGATACTTGCAAATTTAATATTTAAAGTATAGTTAATAGTGAGAGATGCATTAATAATATAGTATCACATTAGCAAGTTAAACCAACAAATTAATTAAAGGAAGGATGTTAATTCTATTGGAGATGGTTATTTTTGCATCATAAATTCTTAAAGCATTAATTAGCATAATTAAAGGACTCAAACAAAAAAATTATTGGGGTTTTCTAGTGAAAAATTATGGGCATAATAATTATATATTTTTTAACATATATAAAATGTATGGTTGGATTAGTCAGATAGTTATAAAAATTATGCACTATGAAGTCAAAATTTATTAGATTTGATTCTTAATAAATTAGTTTTAACGATTCAATTTATAGCTTTATGCAATCTATAAGTTTAAATAGTTTGATGGTATCTAAACTTTATACATATAAATATATAATAAATGTGTGATTATTTTTCTTTCCAATATATAACTTTTTGATGTTCTTGGCTATATAATTGAGATGATTCACTCATAATGTAATGATTAAATTCATCCTCACATGGAGGATTTTATATTATCTTCCATTAAATTCATCCTCTTTATGAGATTATATTTGTCTTCCAATTCTTTTTAAATTGTTAATGGTATGAAAATATTATTGATGAGTAGATGAATTATTACAACTATTTTATATTTGCATTCCCTTTATCTAGATATATTATTTACCAAAGTCTCATTGCTCTTATATATATAATATGGAAAATGCAGATCATGTTTCACCTGAGCCAGATTCTTTGTTTGCAAATACCACTAATGAGATTAAAAAATTGAGAGACTCATTAGCATAGGGTGCAAATCCTGGGATATATTATGAACCATGTATGTCAATATTACATAGTTTAGAAAAAATAAGAGATGGACTAGAGAGGACTAGTGCATATTCCCCAGATAGAGTAGCTGCTATTCTTTCCCAAATGTGGGAAGAAGTACATGGTGATGTTCCTTTTAAACAAATATAGGATAGTGTGACCAAAGAGATGATAAAGAGCACTTGTTTTACTTTTTATCAAAATGTACGCATGGTTAGGGGATACCAGGTCACTAGATGTGTTGATCGTGTTATGGATAAATTGATCTACCCACAATTTCTCATGGCACATGGTCAATACCCAAACAATGACCAAATTCTATTATATTTTGTTCAACAGTTGTATGTTGAGGTCCATTTGGGCCTCAAAATCAACTACCTGGACATTCCACCATATGTTGGTCAAGGGTGTGGCAAGATTGTCGATAGGCCCACCTATCATCAAGGAGGTAGACCAATCCCAGTGTTTAGGGCATTGGTTGCTGAGAGGTCTCCTGTTCTCACCCACCTCTAGCCCCCATAGTAGATGAGGTTGTCGTTGCTTCCCAAAAGGAAGCAATTGACATTGTAGGTGACATTGTGGCTACCACCAGTAGGATATCTAGTGATTGTGTAGGTCAGTATTTGATGTCTAGATATTCTCAAACCACGCCATTTTAAGCATAGTGGACTACCATGGATCCTTTTGCAGTGTCCGACATCCCTACTCCTACATAGCTTGATGCAATTACAAGAGATATGTCACACATGACTCTGCATCGTTTGGCTAAGGACCTGTTGGAGGCACATGCCCACTTTGCATCAGACTATGGGATCGATATAGATCATGTTAGAGATCATTTGGCTATAGCACACAGATTATGTTTAGCTCCAGGATCCCGTCACTCTCAGTCGAGCACTACTGCACGTCAAGATCCATCTATAGTTCATTTGACAACTACACAGACTATGGGTTTTACTAACATGTTGATTGGTTCTGGTTCATCATCGCCAATGCCATCTCACCTTCATAGTCCTCTACATTCATCATTTATGGCATGACATGGGATAGATCATATGGATGTAGATGTTTATTCATCACTTGACCATGTGGTGGATATGGTGGAGGCGACCCTTCCAGAGGAATTAGTTCATCCAATATCAGATGATGTGCATGTATGTGTGCATGTGCATGTTTCAATTTTTTTTCATTATTTTAAATTTTTGTTTTAACTAGATATTCATGTAAGTTGATATATATATGTATATATATTGTTATAGGTGGATATACCTCATATCACTCCTAGCCTTGGTCCAGATCGTGTGGATGATCAATGTGACTCTGTGGATGAATTTGTTGCCAGTGGACATGTGAGTTTTACATTTTTATACAATCACACATGTATATGTACATGCAATATTTATGTATGCATAGATCTAGATTGATATTTAAAAATACAAGTTCATTTAAAAATAACTTTCATAAAATTTATTTAATATAAATTATATGTATTTAACACATCCTATACACAGTTTTATTTGCAAGGCTCAGTACATCCATCGGAGCAGGACTGTTCTCATTCAGATGGTCGTTCGACTAGGAGTAGACATTCATATTAGGCCCTACACACTAGATTTATGATCTTTACCACATGTATTTTCTTATATGATGATCTTTAGTATTCGAGATTTCATGATCTCTAACTTACATTTTCTTATATGATATACATACATTTGCTTATTTGTTGATCTTTAGTATTCAACATTTTACGATCTTTAATTTACATTTTCTTATATGATATGTACATATATTTTCTTATATGATATATACATACATTTTCCTCTTTGCTTATAATGTGTTATGTTTATACATTGAATCCCTTTACATGTATGTACATGTGTTTTCTTATGGTTTAAACATGTTTACACATAATATATGTATGCATTTTCTTTAAATATTCAATATACATAAATGTTTTCTTATTTGATGATCTCTTACAACTTACATTTCCTTACATTCAATATACATTTGATCTCTAGTAGAATTTTAGGGAAATCAATGCCACTTTATAATTAAGTTCATTCATGTTGATCACAATAAATATTTTTTTAAAAATGACTTAAGCAACATGAACCATTGAGTTGAGAACAAAATATAATCTTTTTGACAAGTAACTTGAAATTCAATTCAAATATAATTAAAAAAATTCAATTCAAATTATACCTCTAGATTATACATTTTTGACAAGTAATTTAAGTTTAATTCAAATATAATTAAGAAAATTTATTTCAAATTATACCTCTATTATACATTTTTGACAAGTAACTTGAAATTCAATTCAAATATAATTAAGAAAATTCAATTCAAATTGTACCTCTAATATACATTTTTGACACTTTAACAAAATTCTAAAATTACTAGATATGTTGTGCATACCTATCAATTAAATAACAAAATCCACAATGTTCAAAATAACTTGTTTGTTTACTACTTGATTCATTTAAACTAGGATCTAGTTATTCCACGTATACTAGAATAATTTTTTTCCCATCCCATATGCATATAAATAGAAGCTTATTTTTCATTATTTTGGATATCAAATTGCAATATTAATTCTCATTTATATCACTTGGAGCACAGATTTTGGAGAAGAAGTTTTTGCACATTTATCAAGGAGGCAAATATTGGAGCTTGCCAACTTTTCATTTTTATCAATCAAGGAAAAATCTGGAGGAGAATTTAACTAAGTTGGTAGAGGAATTTTTTTGAGTCATCTTTAAGTTGAAGAATAAAATGGGACAACAAAGAAAAAGAAAAAATGCGTCTCAATGAAAATTGTCAAAAGAAGAAGAACAAAAGAGGCGTGAACAAAACTTGGAAAATTATCATAGAAAGAAACAAGGTACATGCTTGTTTCTTATCTCTCTCACTCTCAAGTGTGTGTTTAGGACTTTTATTAACACCTCAATTTGTTTTAGGTGTTTAAGAGTCTTATAAAAGACTAAATCTACTTTGAAATGCCCAATTTAAATTCGTTTACTTTGAAAAAACATGATTATTCATTTGATGGGATGGAATCCATAATGTGCATTACTCCACCCAATAATTTTGTTAGTACACCTAAACATAATTTTTTATGTGCATACATTTTGCATTGGATTTCTTATTAAAATTAGAAATGTTTAATGTATGACCATTTTTCAACTTACAATACCCCAACTTAAAATGTACTCTTAAACTAAAATATTGTACATTAAATCCTTCCCTACAAACCTTACACTTATCTTTTACCAATACCTTTGTTTAATTTCTTTGTCATCACATTATCATTGTTGAGTATTGCATCTACACAATTTTCTCTTTACTTTGTTCATGAAGAAAATGATAGTGTACCTCAATACATGCTTAGTTCTCCAATGAAACCTTAAATTTTGTGTCCCTCACTATGTTGGACTTTGATTTTCATAATTTTTTCAACCACATTAATTATTTTATGGCTTTGCAAATTCCTATATATTCTAACTTTTCACGTTGAAAGAAACCATTATTTTTCTTAATTATTCATGAAACTATGCCTGAAAATGTACAATGAAGTAGCATTCTAATGTTGATATTTGGTGATCAATATCCCCTATCCAATCTACATTACAACATCTAATTAGCTTAATATTTTTCTAAACTCCCATTGAATTTAATCCAATGATCAATAGTTCCTTAAAAATATTTTTTTAATATTTTAATAAATGCCCAATTCTAAGCTCTAGAATTATTTGAAAATTAGAACTCAAATTATACTTAAAGCTAATGCAATGTCAAGTTTTCTAGAGACTAACAAATGTACACATCAAAATTCAAGCTATATGGTGCCAAGGAATAATAGTTATATGATAGATTATTCTGTTTATGTCTTAACAGACAATTTTTTTGAAGGTTTCATACCATCATTTATTGGAGTACCTATTAGTTTACAATTATCCATCTTGAAGTTTTTGTAAGATTTCAGTATGGAGATATACATCCAAGACCAAGAAATCCTAATTGAAAGAATAGGAGAGATTTTTTTTCCTTGCACATATGTCTCATTTTTCTTGGACAATATAAAGAATCCCCTTTACATTTTTCATTTCTTTGTTTCCTTTTCATTTTTATTAGGTCTTGTTTTTATATTGTCTTTCTTTTCTTCTTCATTTTGAACTTATTTTGTGCTTTTGCAAACTTTCAAGTTTTATTACACTTGAATGACTATAAATACTTTTAAATGTCCTCAAGTCATCTTGGTCATCCAAGTTTTATTGCACTTGAATGACTATAAACACTTTTATACTCTAAGGGTTTCCTTTGCTATATCACTAGCCTAAAAGTTCTAAGTCACTTGTATGCATAATCCTCAAACTTTGATGCTTGTAATGGAATTTGACCTATGTGTATCCTATCCTTGGCTATGCATTTATGGATTTTTTTCATACATGTGCATGTAGTTGTTTTGTGTCTTTGGTATTTTCTTTTCATCACTTCAATGTTCTCATTATTTTTATGTTTTATGCTCTAGGGATTCCTCAAGTTGGAGTCAAGCCAAATCTAGATATTGGATCAAATGAATCCATCGAATACCACATGGACCTTCAAGTTAGGGAGGAGACCCAAGTTCAAACAATGCTTGTTGGAGAGGGGTCAAAATCACTTCCTTCTACTGGTATGGATGAGCATTTAAAACTAGCAAAAACTTCTCTCACTTATAGCATCATGTCTTATCAATTTGTTTTCTTGCAGACATAAACTTCACTTATATAACATCATCTCTCACTTTTTTTTGCAAAATATTTTGTGACATGTAGGAAGGGTTCAACAAGCAAGAATTTTTCATGCTTAAGTCAAGCCAAATCTAGACATTGGATCAAATGAATCTGCTCAAGAATGCATGGTCCTTGAAGATAGGGAGGAGGCACAAGTTGAAAAAACAATGCATGTTGGAGAGGGGTCAGGATCACTTCCTCCTATTGGTATGGATGAGCATATAAAACTAGCTGAGAAGGTGAGGAAACAAATTTCTCATAGAAATTTAGATCATTTACTTGAAATGGATATGGAGAAACTAAAATATTATGCCAACTAGCCTTTAATAAGAGAAAGAGGTCAATGACTAAATATGTAAATGGAATGATCAATCATCTTGATACACTTGAAAAAACCCAATTGTTATCATGTTTACTTCTTCGTGATGAGATCGAAGAGTCATTACAATTGTTGGGTGTACATTTGGAATCAAATAAGAGGCACATGGGATTACAAAAGGATATTGTTCAAAATGTTAAAAAGGGTTTAGATTCCATTGGGAAAGGATCTCAATCAGTGGATAAGGCCACTACAAGAAGGATGATGTTGACATCTATTGTACATCAATATATAGCAAGAAAAAGAAAAATGTCTGCACTTTCAACTGAAATTGGTTATAGTAGAACCACATTGAAAAAATATGAGAAAAAAAGAAAGTTTTTGGATGAGAGTTTAGAAGGAAATTGGGAAATTATATGTAGAGCTCCCCATTCTGTCAGGATTGAAGATGTTGTTAGGAACTTGGTCTTAGGTTTTTGGCATGATCTGACTCGTCCATCATCAAATACTAGAGATGTTATGAGACACAGGATTGGACCTAGTATTTATGAAAATCATATCAAACATTGGCTAGACACAACACAATTTGAGATGTAGATGAACTTTTGTAATGCATATCCTCATATAAAGATTGGGAAAAGAATGTTTCAAAGGTCAAAGCCATATTATGTGAAGATAAACAAGTTTTTTGAAACTTGTTGTTGTCATTATCATATTGAATTTGATCTCTACTATCAGGTGTTTTGAAAGATGAGAGAAGAAAGATGTGGGTTTCAAAATGCACCTCCTAAATAGGAAAGTTTTTTCATAAATTCTATATTATGTGATCATGAAAATGGACCTCAAATAAACTGCATAAAAGGAATTTCTGAGACATGTAGAAATTTGGCTAAATTTCCTACAAGAATTGAGGATATTGACCTAACAAAGATAGTAAATTGTAAGAGGTAAGTACTATTTTTAGAGAGTTTATTTGTTTCAATTTCTCATAGATTGTTATTTGGATTCTCTTTAATGTATTGTTTCATTGATTGTGTGGTTTATTAGTTATTCACATATTTTAATCACACACATACAAGTATGTAAAGTTGCAAACAAATTTTGGGAAAGAATACACAAGGTTGAACTAAGTAGAAGAGGAGATTCCCATTGGAAAATTTATGGAATATTTTTGAAAATTGATATGACCATACATACAACATTCATTTTTTGCTAAGTGGCAAGCAAAACAATTCCAAACATTGAGAGATCCGAACCCATGTGGAACAGTTCTATCATTAGTTGAATTTGCAGAAAATTACTCCTTTGTACATCAAAAGGAGATTCAATTAGAGTATTACTTTTCAAAGCATATCACTATTATGGTTCATGTGTGTTATCGACATGCACAATCAAAATTGGATGGTGTTGAGAGTACAGATGAAGAACGATCCATTAAGAAAGAATATCACTTTTATATTAGTGATGATAAAGAGCATGACACACTTTTTCTCCAACATTGCTTTACAATATTTTTTAAGAATTTGAGAAGTAGGGATGTAAAATTTGAAAATCATTTTGTATGGTCAGATAGATGTGCGGCACAATTCAAATCTTCATAACCATTCTATGCACTTTTTAGATATCATAAAATATACAAAATACCACATGTTTGGAGTTTTTTTGAGAGTGGGCATGGAAAGGGTGAGCATGATGGAGCAAGAGCTTGCATCAAATGAGATTTAAGAAAGTATCAAATGAGTTATCCAGAAGATTTTCTAGATAATGTGCATGATGTTTTTGAATGGTGCAAGAAACAATTTGCATCAAATGTGGTTGACACATCTTCAAAAACAAACCGACACATTCAACATAGAATGTTTTGGGAGATATCGGGTATGTATAAATTACATTATATCAAAAATTTCAATTTATTTAAATTTAAAATATATATATATATACATATTTGTTCACATAAGTTTTTTGTTGTACACATGTATCTAGGTGTCGATAGAATATCGATGCATTGATGCAAGAGGGTAGAAAAACAAGATGTTTGCATTGTGTTAGGAGTTCAGATAGTCGCCATGGATGTATATTAGACACAAGGGATTACTCTTGTTTTTGCACTAAGTGCATTGAGGGAAACTCTGATTATGCATGCAACAATCAAGAGCTTGGATATGTTGGTAATTGGGATACGGTGCCACTAGTTATTTTAGAAACATATGATGAAAATAGGGAAGAAAGATTTGAAGACATTCCTTTGATTTCAATTGATTATGGCCCTATTTTAGGATTGGTTAGAAAAAGTACATGTGTAAGTTTTCAATAATTTAAATATTATATATATCCAGTTAATGATCTTTAGAGACATTTCTAATTTTTTTAGAATTTTTTTGTGTAAATTTGGTGTACATGAGATGTTTTTGCAGTCATAGCAGAGCATGGAAACATTGAAGGTGTTAGCTATTATTTATTGCATTGCACAGAAGAGAGGAATAAGCTAGCACAACCTGAAACAAGTGATGGAATGTCATTTGCCATAGGTGAGTTTGAATTTAAAATTTTATATACATTGTATTCACATGTGCACATTACATTATAAACATTATATATATATATATATATATATATTGTACAAAGCTTGAGCACGAAAATGTTGCACACATTCATATGTCTTACCTTAGGTTCATGTTTACAATGAAAGTTTTGTTGTAGTGCAAGGGACATATCTAAAACAAGTCAAAGTTGTTCAACATGGGATTCATTTTGTTCACTATCAACCTGATAACAAGTTATATCAATATAGTCACTTAATAATTGCTACAGCTCTACATCTTCATGCAGTTCCACATGCACGTGGCTGAAGAAAATGGAGACTAGATAGTGATGATCATCAAAAAATTCTACATTTTATTGAAGAGCAGGCTGAACCAAAATCTTTGACTTAGATTATATCCATGGTTTTCAAGTTCACTTGTAACCCTATACATGTTCAAATAAGAACTTATACTACAATTTGTACATAGTTGTAAATAATTTTGTGTAAATTACAATTATATGTGCATATTTGTTCTATGGAAAATTCTTAAGTTCAAGAATCTTTGATAGCATCATCTCTCACTTTTTTTGGTTGCATGTAAACCCATATATATGCTTTCAATCCTTATTTGAAATGTAGTGAATTTTTTTAAAATCATTTTGCCTAAATTACAATTATATGTACATATTTGTTCGATGGAAAATTCTTAAGTTCAAGAATCTTTGATAGCATCATCTCTCACTTTTTTTGGTTGCATGCAAACCCATATATATGCTTTCAATCCTTATTTGAAATGTAGTGAAGTTTTTTAAAATCATTTTGCCTAAATTACAATTATATACAACTTATATTTATTTCATGGAATTCTTAAGTTCAAGAAACTTATATACACCTATATACAACTTATATAATTTGTTCCATCGAATTGTTCCATGGGAAATTATGTAAATTTTAAAATTAAGTATTATCTAATTATAAATTATTATACACATATATAAAACATAAATCAATGCAAATAAAAAGATAAATCCTAACCCTTAAACCCTTAACCCTATAACCCTAAACCCTTGTACTCCCTACCCTCTATCTTTCTCCCACTCCCCCCCTCTCTCTCTTGAAAGTCTCTCCCTCCTATCCACTCTTCCTCTCTCTCCTCTACCCTTAACCCTTAAACCCTACCCTTTATCTCTCTCCCACTCCCCCTATCTCTCTCAAGTCTCTCCCTCCTAACCCCTCTCCCTCTCGCCTCTACCCTTAATCCTTAAAACCCTAAGCCCTTGTACACCTCTACTCCTTTATCTCTCCCACTCCCCCCCTCTCTCTCACAAGTCTCTCCATCCTACCCCCTCTCCCTCTCTACCCTCTACCTTTAACCCTTAAACCCTAAACCATTCTACCCCCTACCCTCTATCTCTCTCCAACTCCCCCTATCTCTCTTTAAAGTCTCTCCCTCCTACCCACTCTCCCTCTCTCTCCTCTACCCTTAACACTTACACCCTATTACCCCTACCCTTTATCTCTCTCCCACTGCCCCCCTCACTTTCTCAAGTCTCTCCCTCCTACCCCCTCTCCCTCTCTCCTCTATACCCTTAACCCTTAAACCATAAAACCTTGTACACCCCCTACCCTTTATCTCTCTCCCACTCCCCCCTTCTCTCTCAAGTCTCTCCCTCCCATCCCATCTCCCTCTCTCCCCTCTACCCTAAACCCTTAAAACCTACCCTTTATCTCTCTCCCACTCCACCTCTCTCTATCAAGTCTTTCCCTCCTACCCCCTCTCCCTCTCTCCCCTCTACCCTTAACGCTTAAACCCTAAACCCTTGTACACCACCTACCCTTTATCTCTCTCCACTCCTCCCTCTCTCTCTCAAGTCTCTCCTCCCACCCACTCTCCCTCTCTCTCCCCTCTACCCTAAACCTTTAAACCCCGCCTTTATCTCTCTCCTCCCTCTCTCTCAAGTCTCTCCCTTCTACCCCCTTTCCCTCTCTCCCCTCTACCATTAACCCTGAAACCCTAAACCCTTCTACACCCCTACCCTTTATCTCTCTCCCAATCCTCCCCCTCTCTCTCTCAAGTCTCTCCCTCCTACCCTGTCTCCCCATCTCCCCTCTCCCCTTAACCCTTAAACCCTAAGCCCTTCTACTCCCTACCCTCTATATCTCTGCCACTCCCCCCCTCTCTCTTGAAATTCTCTCCCTCCTACCCACTCTCCCTCTCGATCTCCTCTACCCTTAACCCTTAAACCCTACCATTTATCTCTCTCCCACTCCCCCCACTATCTCTCAAGTTTCTCCCTCCCACCTCCTCTCCCCCTCTCCCCTTTACCCTAAACCCTTAAACCCTACCCTTTATCCTCTCCCACCCCACCCCTCTCTCTCTCTCACCCCTTCCTCCTACCCCTCTCCCTCCTCTACCCTTAAACCTAAACCAGAACCCTTGTACACCCCCCAACATTTATCTCTCCCAATCCCCATCTCTCTCTGCCCTCCTCCTACCCCTCTCTCCCCACCCTTAACCCTTAAAACCATAAACCCTTCTACTCCCTACCCCATATCTCTTTCCCCTCTCTCTGAAAGTCTCCTCCTACCCACTCTCCCTCTCAAGCTCCTCTACCCTTAAACCTTAAACCATACCCTTTATCTCTCTCCCACTTCCCCCCTACTCTCTCTCAAGTCTCTCCCTCCCACCCCCTCTCCCTCTCTCCCCTCTACCCTAAACCCTTAAATCATACCCTTTATCTCTCTCCCACTCCCTCCTACCATCTCCTTTTCTCCCCTCTACCCTTAACCCTTAAACCCTAAACCCTTGTACACCGCATACCCTTTATCTCTCTGCAACTCTCCACTCTCTCTCAAGTTTCTCCCTCCTACCCCTCCCTCTCTCCTCTACCCTTAACCCTTAAACCCTAAACCCTACAACCCCTACCATTTATCTTTCTCCCCTCTCTCTCTCTCAAGTCCCCTCCCCTCTTAACCCTTAAACCCTAAACCCTTCTACTCCCTACCCCCTATCTCTCTCCCACTCCCCCCTCTCTCTCTGAAAGTCTCTCCTTCCTACCCACTCTCCCTCTCAAGATCCTCTACCCTTAACCCTTAAACCCTAGGACTCCCTACCATTTATCTCTCTCCCCACTCCCCCCCTCTCTCTCAAGTTTCTCCCTCCTACTCCCTCTCCCTCTCTCCCCTCTACCCTTAACCCTTAAACCCTAAACTGTTATAACCCCCTACCATTTATCTCTCTCCCACTCCCCTTTCTCTCTCTCCCAAGTATCTCCCTCCTTACCCCACACTCCCTTTCTCTCCCACTCCCTCCATATATCTCTCTCAAGTCAATGATATGGGCCTTCCGTAAAATTTTCTAGCCATAGTTGCCATTCTCTCTAGTTGAAAAATTCCATGCAGGGCCATTAAAAAAAACATAAGAATAGTTAAAGAATACCCATAAGCACAAAGCTAACGAATCTTCAATTTCATTGCTCAGGTGATTTAAAGCATCAAAATAAAATAACCTTTTGAGTCTCTAAATCTTATACAGTATATATGATATGAAGCAATTTCACCATTGTGGGAAAATCATTGCACTAAAATTATTTCTTGAGAAAATAAAATCTAGGAGGTTCGTAGGGTTGTAAATACATTAGAGTCAAAATAGGAACATCTAAAAAAGGAGCGACTCATAATCCTTTTAACCATAGTTTTCATTTTGAGAATACAAAAATTTGGAATATGCAGATCATCAAATTAGTTAGGTTGTGCAAATGGACCTCATCTTTCAACTGAATATTCTCAATACGTAGTTGCTGCTCTTGAAGACTGACTTTTGCAATAACAATAGGTGCTCTACAATTTGTGCATATGGGATTTCTCATGTCTTCTTTAATTGCCATGTTATCCAAGTGAAGCTTCTCATTATCCTGCCTAAGGAGAGTGTTTTCATGACATTCGTGTTGAACCTGAAAATTTAAGATTTGAAAAGTCATGATTAGAAAAAGTTAATATATAGTTTTTAACCATATACTTTTAATATTATAATAATAATATATATAATTTTTAACTATATAGTTTTAATATTATAATAATAGTTATATATTATAATAATAATTTAATTATTAAAATATATTGCAATAATAAGTATATTATTTATTATAATTTAAAAAGAATATAAGTTATATTTATATTAATATTAAATATTAATTTTTAATAGAGGGGGTTCGACTGAACATGTTTAGCACATTCGACCGAACCCCATTTAGATCTATTTTTTTAGTATATGTTAAATGGGTTCGATTGAACCCCCATTCGACTTAACATTTTATTTATGTTCTACCAAACCCCCTTATTTTCATCCACATCCTCTCAGGCACCAAAATTGCTTAGAATTTTTCACTTCGAAGCTCAATTTGAGAATGAAAATGGAGATCTCAGAAACCCAATTGGTATCAGGTTTCCCTCAAAATGGGCTATCCAACGAATATAATTTTAATATGTGTTGATAATATTATCTATTTTTTTAAGTTTTATTAAATATAGGATTTTCACTGAAAACAAAACTCTCTATTCTGCACGTGGAAAAATAGAAGATTATAAAAAAAAATGAAAAATATGAGTGCACCAGATATTGGAGTCCTTGATCTAACAAAAAAAATAATTTCGATACATACAGTAAAAGTTATGCTATACGGTCGCGCTATGTCTGAATTGTAATTGGTTTGACTTTGAAACTTGATTAAAGAAAAATCAATAAAAAACTATCTAACCAAGTGGAAGCACTAGATATCGGAATCTAAATTCAAAATAATTAGAATTTTATCCTTTAAGGAAAAAAAAGTTATGCCTGAATGTGAAGATTTAGCTAAAAAGAAAAATTCAATGTCTAGTTTGGCCAAAATTGTAAACCACTATTGTGGGATCACCCCATGTCATCCACATCCCAAGCTTGCTCTTACATATACATGGAAGGTTGTCAACTAGCCAAAAGAGAAAATGACAAGTGACATATGAGGACAATGTTGCAAGGTGTGACCCTTGGTCTCCTCTTCCTGTGGTAGGCATAGTCCAGTGTGATGCTTGAGCTTCATGACATGGTTTAACTGCCTCCTATGGATCTTGATCTTGTATAAATCCAACGGTTGTAATAGGCATTAGCAGGTTGATCTTTTGGTGCAACGACAACCGTCTTTGCAAAAATTGGTATCAGAGTCAAGGTCATAGGTTCGAACCCCACGCTTGTGCTGCGGGAATTGTTGCAAGCTGTGAACCTTGGTCTCCTCTTTCTGTGGTAGGAATAGTCTAGTGTGGTGCTTGGGCTTCGTGACATGGTTTAACCTCCTATGGATCTTGATCTGGTATAAATCCAAAAGTTGTATCGAGCATTAACAGGTTGGTCTTTTGGTGCAATGACAATCGTCTTTGCAATAGACAAAGCTACTTAACCCATTTCCCCCACTGAATGTGGGACAAGAGTGAGCCAATGATGAATGATGGTAATATGCTGCTCCTTGCAATATGGAAATGATATTCCATGAATTTAAAACATACAGTAGTGAGTATCCTATACAACTATTACATCGCAAGGAGTAGCAACTATTGGTATTGATTATAAGTAGACAAAGTATCAAATATATGCATATCTAATGCAATATGTCCACATGTAGTATCTATAACTTCAAGATGCACCAAAGTTAAAATTGTCTTGGAAGAATCTTTTGTAAGGTTGTTGACATTAAGTGACGACTTGTCTGATGTCTTCATTTCTATCAAAGGACAATAACCAAGACCATGAGTTGCTTCTTGCATGTTAGGCTCTATAGGGACATGGATGCCTTTTTCTCTAGCACCACATCCTTTTCCACTATAACCGAGTTGTCTCATAAGTTCATAACCTCTTCCATAAAGCTTTTTCATTTCTTTATTATTTGGTGGTTGTTCATAATTAACGTTTTCAAAATTTGTTGTGTAATTGGCTTGATCTTCTAAAGTGGTTGAGGTGGATGCTTTTGAATTTTGTGTTGAAATTACTACTTTTTCTTTTCCCTTTCCAAAATCTTTGTCTATGATCTTGTATTCACCCATGGATGTTGGTGTGAAATCTAAGGAACCCAAATCATATTTTAATAGCTTAGTGACTTCATCAATTTTCTTCTTGTGTTCTTCCTTTGTAACTTCCTTTTTTGTAGATGATTCTAGATTTTGTCCTTCTCTCTCAAAAATAAAGCAAATTTTAGGTTCAAGATAAGCTTTTACACTTGAACCTTGTTATAGACATACTTCAAATTACATGATGCAAGGTAGAATGCACTCCATTCATTTCATGAATCTAAGGTCTTCCTAGGAGGAGGTTGTAAGAAAGATCGTTAGGCATAATGTGGACCAAAGTTTGTAATGTTACTTTCCCAACTTTAATAAGTAATGTGATGACTTTAAGTAGTCGTTTTCCTATATTATCAAATCCACAAATAGATAAAGAATCGAGTTTAATGTTGTTTCTCCTCATATTGATCTTTTCCAAAAGGCTCATGATACACACATTTAGGGTCGAACCATTGTCAACAAGGGTTCGCTTCATCACGATTCGATTAACTTGGACTATTATATTGAAGGCTTCATGTTTTTTTTTTGAATTTCTAAGGAAGGCAACTTTCTTTGGAAATATTTCATGACACATAATTTTGTCAAGTGTTGGTTTGAAAAAATATGAATTAAAAGACTTTAGGATCACCAAATTGGTTCTCCTTTGAGATAAAGCACATGAGAAAAAGGAGATCATAAATTTTTTTAGAAGCTATGGCTTGGCCACTACTATATTATGAAAATATTAAGGATATGTACCTTATGGATCAGTTCCCTAATAGAACTTTTTTTTCTATTCATAGAAAATTCCAAAAGTATTATTTCACTTCCTAAGGAAATCAACTACTTGTAATATGGTATGATATTCATTTTAGTTTGGTTTTTGTGTTTATTTAACTTTTCTTTTGTTTCATCATTTCTACTTTCTCTTGGTTTATAAGTAAGAATGGTCAATGTGTATGTTAATTCCATATCTAGTGGTATGTTTGATGAAAGATTTCTTGTTAGAATTTTTGAATACTTGATTAACAAAATAATCTAGAGACCCTAATTTACTCTAGTTATTTTGACCTTGAAGATGTTACCATTATTATTGGTTTGGATTCTCATGAAGTCTCAAGCTATGGATGGAAATCTAACACTTTTTTCACATTAAGAAATTCATAAGTTAATACATGTATACTAGACCTGTTGTAATGTTTCTCCAAGTGAAAAATATTTAGTTACATTCTTTTCATGATGACCAATTTTTATCCTCATCCCAATGTTTGGGATTTAATGCCTAATAATTGAGGAAATAAAGGAACAAAGTGCTCAAAATGAGAAAAATAAATTACAAAAAAGTAGAAAATAATGATATTGAAATTCTAATCCTTAATTTGTTGGGTGATTCAAGTAACTCTTCTAAGGCTATAGATGCTTGAATAGCATGTGAGCTATACTTGGTCGATTCAATTAACTCTTCTAACAAAACCAAGCAACTAATTTTAGGATGGGGACACTATTTTATCCATTTCCATAAATTAACTTATATTAGAATTATATAGTTTTTAGTAATTTGTTCCTTTCCTCCCATGTTATGTAACAACAAGGTAATATTGTTGGAGTTCACCTAACAAATATTAGAATTCCAAAGGAATTTTACACAATATAATAAGCCTAGTGTGCAATTAAGTTTTATCCTTGGAAACAATTATTTCCCTAATAAAGTATGTGCCAAATATTTTAAGGAAGAAATATCCTTCCTTAATTTCCAAGAATATAGTACCAAGAAAGGTTATGAACTTGATAGAAATTTAGATATTTTTTTCCAAATCATAAACAAAAATCAACTATGGAATATTTTTGAGTTGATTTCTTGAAACATCAAAAAATAGGTTCACCAATATGAAATGGTAACAAGGGGGTATGATGGATCTATTTCTCACTATTTCATTAGGAAATAAGATCCCCACAAAGCATTGACTTAAAACCCTTAGGTGAATTAACTCAATGTGAGAATCTTTAGATTTCCTTATGCTATGAGGATTAGGCTAATGTTCAAACAACACTTTTGGGAGAAAAACTAAAAAATAGAAAATCAATCTAATTTTGCCAATTCAAAATTGTAACAAAAATATAAAGCTCAATATTAATAGAAACACAAAACTTCCAACAAATTTGAGAGTGGCAGAGGCATGTATGCTAGTCACCAAAAGTCACTTTCAAGAGGCTATCTCAGACTTATTTCTGATGGACGAATGGGTCTTTTGTCAACATTTTTTAGCAACTTTCGGGAGCCTCTAATGCTGATTTATAGCTTCTATTTTTTCTAGGTTTTAGTGTAAGAAAGTAAAAAATTAGATTTGTGGGTCAGATTCCATGATTTGACAACTTTGATAACTTTTCCAATCTGGCACTTCAAGAGGTCTCCAGTCCTTCTTCAACCTAAATATGCAACACACACAAGTGGGAAAAAATATTTGATTTTGGTGAATGGGGGTTTTCCTTGGTCAAACCTTGTTTTGGTAATTAAACCTTGAATTGAAATAAAGCATGAAAGAAGGAATGATGAATGGACAATGACATGCTACCACTCAAGAAACCCTTATATAAACCTCTAAATGGAGATCTGCAACTTGCATGAAATTGCTTCAATGGATGTGATCTTGATGCTTGATATAATGCTTTGAATGCTTCACTTGAATATTGAAACCTACATAACAATGTTAGCTCCAAAAACATGCATGATGCAAGAAGACTTTGAAATGATGATTGAATCTTGAATGTTGCAATAAATCTTTGATAATATGCTCTTGAATGCTCTTGATCATCAAATTTTCTCTTGTAAAATTTCTCTTCAAAGTGCTATTGAGATAACCTTAAAATGCTAGGTGAAACTTAGAAAATAACCTTGTATTTATAGGTATGTATCCTTAATTTCCTCAAATTCAAATATCACAAGCCAACATTGAAATATGGATTCGAGGACCTTAAAATACTGCCAAAAACATATTTCATATTTAGATTCAAATTCTTAGGGAGGACTCATTTTCCCAAGCGTGAATGGGTCCTAGGTCGCTATTCCTAGAACACACATTGCTCAAGGTAAAGTGTTATGTTTTGGCATTAATTATATTTGGGTTTCCTCTTCAAAAAATGTAATTTATTAGGATTGTAAATGTAAAATAGGGATTATTAAGGCATAATTAATTCCAATTTAATTATGATGGTTCAACCAATCCCTTGATCATAGATCTTGTGAGCTTGATCATACTCCTTGAAATTTTTCATCTTATCCTTCCATCCTTAGAAATGTAAAGGGATTCATTTTTCTACACTACATTTAGCCCCCACTTTAGTGAGAGGATGACCTTGCGTCAAAATCACACTAATGTAGACAATTAAGAGAGTTCTAATTGTACAAATGATGGAAGGATAAGATGAAAAATTTCAAGGAGTATGATCAAGCTCCCAAGATCTAATATCTCATGGTGAACACAAAAAAGGCACAAGGAGACACATGTCTATGTTAAACATATATATGCAACAATGACAAGATACTCAATCATACAATGTCAAAGACTCAAAGAAAGAAAGTAAAATAAAAAAGAAAAGGGGTGGATTAAGCCTTGACTATTTGTCCAACTCAATGTGGATCAAACATTAGCTATTTGTCTAAAAATGTTTACAAGTGGAACTCATAATTTCCCACTATGCAAAAAACCATGCACACTTACATGGGCTAGTGAAATCTATTGTCCACTAGGTGAGCCCCTAGAAGTGGCAAATGAGAGAATCTTATTAGGCCCCCATAATCATACCGAAGTTATACCTCTTGATAAATTTGTTAAGGAACCACACAATATGAAATTCAAGCTTCATAAGGATTAGCATGCTGCATTATGTTAAGCACCTATGAAAAAAAAATAGCACCACTGGTAAAGGTGTTTTATGCTTGGTGGCCATGAAAAAGGGTCATAACTTCGAATCTATTCACAAGGTTAGCAAGCTATGTTATGGTAAAAAATTATGAACAAAATGTAAATAGGATAAGAAATGTTCAAAGGGGTTTTTCTTAGTTCATGTAAGGTCTCATCTTAGGGAAAATTGTTCCTAATTTCTCCAAGAGAGGACATGTCGAGGATAAAAGATTCACAACTTAAGGGTTGTAATGTGTAGCATCACCACTAAGAGGAATGCAATATACCAAGAAAGTTAACAATCTTGGAAGAAATTAAACCAAATGTCACCAGCAATAAAAGGACACATCACATGAAGTAAGGAGATCACACAATGAAATAGGAGATATAGTAAAAAATAGATAAAATGATAATTCCAATGTATAGCCCCCCTTTAAAGAAATTGCTAAACACCATGTTGTGAGTAATTACTTTAAAGTAACAAATGATAAATGCTAACAATAAAGAAGACATGAGAGCTTACTTGGAAAGCCCTACGTCAAGAATATGTTTCCAAATGAAGCTACATCATGAAAACGAATGGGTTGCACCCAAAATGAAATCCCAAAATCACACATAAGGGATCCACTGATTTAGAGTCAGTGTATGTCTTCTCTACAATGAAATTATAGAGCTAAAAAATGTCATCATTCCCAGAACAACTCATGGAATGGGAAGAATGACACATAGAGTGAAAACAAAGAAAATATTTTTGGTCAACATGGAAGATACCTAAATGAATCAACACCTTGTGTCATCCCCAAAATGAAAACACAAGACAAGGGAAAAAGTAAAGGTTTACGACATATAGAAGAATGTAGATACAAATAGAGGAATGAACATAAACACATTACAAACAAAATGATACGGGAGATCATATTATGCACATGCAATAACACAAAGAACATGAAAAAAAAGTCAAGAATAGTAAGAAACATGTGAGTCAACCTATAGCAAGTCGTTTGCATCCCAATATTGTTCATCATATGTAGAAGGTGGACAACTAGCTAAAGGGACAATGTCAAGTTCCAAACTAGGACAAGGCTATCTAACTGCTTGCCACCACTAAATGTAGGACAAGGATGAGCTAAGATAAGTGGTAAGAATGATCTCCTTGCAATAGGGGAAATGATTTGTAGGTAATGTAAAACATGTGATAGTGAGTATGCTATGATCCTATAACTATTAGATGGTAAGGAGAAAATTTCATGTAATTGCTATGGAAAATTATGATTTGTCATAAGAGTTGTCAAGAGGAATAAATTCACTCAATATCCTCTTTAGTGAAATAAACTAATTAGTAATATTCCCAATATTTCTATAATATACACAATAATTCATGTGCGTACTCTTACCTTTCTTGTTTCTTTGGATAGGTGGCAACTGAATCCATCCAAGATGGAGAAGTTGTTCCATTTTTCATTCAATTTTTGTTTTAGTATGCAAGAATGATAATTATTTGACTTTATAAGGTTTGGATTTCTTACTTGTTTGAGTAGGTTGGTTAGGTGGATTCAAAGGAGGTGGACCTAAGATCATCCTATCATCCTTGTGAGGGATTTTTTCATTATGTAGGAGGACATTTGTTTCCTTAGAAGATCTAGAGGGAGGAGGGTCTTGATATCCTAGTACTTTAGTATCTTCAATTGGGATTTTCTCTAACAACTTATGAATCTCATGTTCATTTTGTTGTGTCACAACCTTTCTTAGCTATGATTTTAAATCCTTGTCCATAAGTCTCTTCTAGATTGATGGGTGTGTTGGTAAATTTATTAGTATAAGATAGATTAGTATGCACTTGGTTAGAGAGACTAGGTTCACTCATGGTTGGAGGTTTAGGTTTGGTTTGTGATTCAATCTTAAGATGTAAAAGATAGAACATCTCTAGTGGTGGAATAATAGGAGGTGTTGGTTGTTGCATGGAGGGGTAAAATGATGCATTGTTCTCAAGTTTGTTCAGAAACTTACATATGAAATTATGCATGCTTTCATCATCTTCACCTAAGATGTCAAATTCACAAGGGCATTCAATAGGGTTTGGTTGAGCATGATTAGGTTCTATTGCATTAGCATCATTACCAAACACACAACTTAGGACATCAACTAAATATTTTAAGGACTTCCATATATTACTAATAAACGTGTCCATTATGCAAGAATGAATTGAAATGTAAAGAGATTACAATTTTTTTAGATTTGAAGAAAGATAATTTATTAATTATGCAATGTAAAAAATTAAAAATGATGTATTTTTTAAATGCAAATTTGAATTCAAACAATGCACTAAATTTAACAAATTAACCTTAATATGAACAATTTCAGAAAACAAAAATTCTTGAAACTGAAATAGCAAACTAAATGCAGAAATAGTATTTTTGATGCTCAAAAATTTAGAAAAAATCATAATCAAGGACTCATTCACCCATGGGTGAATGGATCTCACTTTAGGGTTTTGAAAAATCATATTACAAAGTTTTGAGTTGATTTTATGCTTTTCAGATTCTAGTTTCAAATAGGTGGTTATAGTTTCATTTTTTCAGAAAATTACATCTAAATATGCAAGTACAAAATGATGTTAAATAACAAGGAAAAAGACCTAATTTTAGATGCAATTTTAATTCAATTTTCTGATGTAAATGATTGATCATGCAATTTTATGTAAATACTATGCAAAATTAATTGATGTTTTTGTATTTTCAATATTTTTAAGAATGCCAAAATGCAAGCCTAAAACCCTAAATGAGATGCAAATCAATGCAGTACAATGGAAAGTAATGTGAATCCTAAATCTAGGGTTGAAATGGACTCCAAAAATTAGAGAGTTATGATGCTCAAATGTTAGGTTCACCAATATGAAATGGTAACAAGGGGCTATGAAGGACCTATTTCTCACTATTTCATTAGGAATTGAGATCCCCATAAAGAATTGACTAACAACCCTTCCTGTGAATCAACTCAATGTGAGAATCTTCAAATTTCCTTATGCTTTGAGGATGGGGGTAATTTTCAAAAAACACTTTTGGGAGAAAAAATAAAAAAATAGAAAATCAACCTAATTATGCCAATTCAAACTTGCAACAATAATATAAAGCTCAATATTAACAGAAACACAAAATTTCTAGTAGATCTGAAAAGGATAGAGGCATGTGTACCAGTAATCAAAAGTCACTTTTTGGATGTTGTTTGGGACTCATTTTCCCATGGGCACATGGGTCTTTTTTCAAGGTTTTTCAACAACTTTCAAGAGCCTCTGATGCTAATCTGTAACTTCTGATTTGTCCAAGTTTCAATGTCGAAAAGGCAGAAATTAGATCTATAGGTTATATTCCATGATTTGATAGAAACTTTGAAAACTTTTGCAAATTTGACAAATTTTCCAATCTTGCACTTGAAGAGGTCTTCAATCCTTCTTCAATCTAAATCTGCAACACACACACAAAAGGGAAAAATTGTTTTTTTTTTTGGTAAATGGTGTTTTTCCTCAGTCAAACTGTGTTTTGGTAATTAAACCTTGAATTGAAATAAAGAATGAAAGAAGGAATAATGAATGAACAATGCTATGTTACCACTCAACAAACCTTTGTATAATCCTTTGAATGGGGATTTGTAACTTGGATGAAATGGCTTCAATGGATGTGCATCTTGATGGTTGATATAATGGTTTGGATGCTTCAATTGAATTTTGAAACCTACATCACAAGCTTAGCTCCAAAAACATGCATGATGTAAGAAGACTTTGACATGATGATTGAATCTTGAATGTTGTAATAAATCTCTGATAATTCTACTCTTCAATGCTCTTGAGCATCAACTTTGTAGTTGTGAAATTGCTCCTAAGAGTGCTCCTGAGATATCTTGAAAATTCTAGGTAAAAAATAGAAAATAACCTTATATTTATAGGTATGTATCCTTAATTTCCCAAAATTCAAATATCATAGGCCGACATTGAAATATGGATTAAGGGACCTTAAAATAATACCAAAAAATAATTCTAAATTATTTAGGTTCAAAGGCCTAGGGAGGACCCATTCACCCATGGGAAAATGGGTCCCAAGTTGCTATTCCTACAACACACATTGCTCAAGGTAAAGTGTTATGTGTTGACATTAATTATTGTCGGGTTTCTCCTTCATTATGATTGTGAATGTAAAAAAAGGCTTTTTAAGGTATAATTAAGTCCAATTTAATTAGGAGGGATCAAACAAAGAGTGAAAATGTAAAGGGGTACATATTTCTACACTGCATTTACACCCCACTTTAGTGAGAGGATGACTTTGTGTCAAACTCACACTAAAGAAGACAATCGAGAGAGTTCTAATTGTAAAATTGTTGGAAGGATAAGATGAAAAAGGTCAAGGAGGATGACAAAGCCCCTACAATCTAAGATCACATGGAAAACCCAATAAAGGCACAAGGAGACACATGCCTATTTTAAACATATATATGATGACATGGAGATATAATACATTCCCATATTGATTTATCTATAATATATTTGACATTTTCTAGATATTACCTAATTATGAGAAAAAATCAACTAAAAAAACAACTTAAACCCCCCAAAATTATTAGTGCTAAAACATTGCCATCATAGAATGATCTCAACTATAAATTATAATGTCATTAAGATTGGATGCCTAAATCAACTATTTATAATGCATGGTTATTTTTACAATTTGTGATAAATAAGAAACATGAATCATAGAAATACATGCAAATTTGAATTCCATTCAATATTTTGATAGAAAAAAGTTTCAAAAGTTTGAATAATTGAGGTGAAATTTATGCCCCATCAAAATTTTCTTACAAATAGTGACTTGAAAGGAAAAAAATGTTAAAAGTAACACTATTTTCAAAAATTGACTTCTCCATAACTTTTAGTTTTGAACGAGCTTTGTGTTCACTATTTCAATACAAAAAAGTGACTCTTGGATTAAAAGATATTACAAAGGGTGAAAAAAATCTTCTTTGGAATCATTATAGTGACTTAGAAATTAGATCAAACAATTTGTAAACTAGTAGCTATTAACATAAATATTGTTATAGTTTACAAAAGCTAATGGTTACTATGAAAACAAGTGGGTAGATTTTGATAGATATCAATTGGGCATAAAAAAATTGTTGTTGCAAAAGGTTGGGCCATCATGCCAAGTGTTGAGTGCATGTTGACCAAGTCTAATGTGTGGTTTCATCATTCTCAAGGATGTGTAGAAGCCACTTATAATATTGAACAAAAAATAGGCATTGGATATCAATTAGGATTGAAATCCTTAACTTGAATCTATGAAACAATGACACCTTCTTCAATTGACTTTATGACTTTGGGAAAATCAAAGATCCTTTATTTTGAGCTACAAATCATGAGGACTTGATGTAGGAGCATCTAGTGGTGTGAGGGTAATCTTGCATCACCCAAAAGCATGCTTTCCATTTATGTTCCTTTTGTTTTCTTTTTGTAGATGTTTTTGCATTTCTGGATACCCTTTTCATCAAATAAGAATTCCCAACTTTTAGAATTGCTTTTCTACTTTTATGCTTAATTGCTATTTTTAGCAAGTGTGAATTTCAAGGTGTGGGAAGAAAAAAATTTATGGGAAGGTTTAGGATAGAAAAATAAGCACTTTGGCAAAAGAATCAGGTTAAGATCATTCACGGTTTGAAAGTTATTCAAGTTTTAGTTTCTACTTTTTGCCCTAAAAAACCTTTTGAGTCTAGTTTGAGGCACTAAACGGTCTTGTATGGGCCCAAAAATTATTGGAACTAGCTGAGATATTTATTAGCACACTCTTCACTTCGAGACCTTTCCAACGGTTCAAACGGTTTGAAAAACAGAGTCCCGGATCAAAATTTATGGCTTCTGGAAGTTGGCCAATTTTTGGAAAATTACCAATTTTTGAATTAAGACTCAAATTTTGAATTTCTATTTGTAATTTTGTGGCCAAATTGCAAAAACTCATAACTCGAATGTTGTTTTTGGCTCCAAACTAGAAAAGGGGCTATTTATGGGCTAGTTTCTGATTTTTGAGTAGCTTTTTGGGGAAAAGAGTTTGTATGCTGCGAAAGGGGGTCTTTTGTAATTTATGTAATTTCTATAATTTGCATGTATTGAAAAGCTTGAGGATTTGTGATTCTCTACATGTAAGAAGTTCCATTCTAAATAATAATTAAAGTTCTATAGTTTTTTGCATCATTTTCTGTGTCTTGGATTTTCTCCCTCATCAGGTGGTATCAAAGCAGGTTTTCTTGAGTGTGTGGATAGATCATTGATCATGAGGAAGTTCACACCAAGACCATGGTTGCGGTTTCAAGAACTTCAAGATACCTCCAAGAGTGATTCCTGGTAGGCGTGGTGGTGCTAGAGGTGGCATAAATGCTGGTGAACAAGATCCATTGGTGACCGAGGGTTTTAGAGCCCTCCAAAGACAAATTGATGCGTTGTAGGAACAAATGAGAAGAGGGTTAAAACCGAGAAGGAGAGGAGAAAGCGAGGATGAAGAAGAGGTGGAAGATTTAGATGTAGAAGAGGAAGAAGTGATTGATGAAGATCAAATGCAACTGATAAGGGCCATTTCAAAGATTGGAAAAAGACCTAGAATAGAAGTCCCCAATTATTCTAAAAGTTTGAACACGGAAGAGTTGATCGATTGGATCAATGAGCTAGAAGAGTATTTCGAGTATGAATAAGTAGAGGACCCATATCGGGTTAAGTTTCCAAAAAAAAAGCTAAAGGGCCACACAAATATTTGGTGGAAAGAGGTCTAGTTGGAGAGAAATCGAAAAGGAAAAGGAAAGATCAGCAGTTGGGATCGCATGGTGGAGAAAATGAAGAAGCAGTTCATACCAGTAGACTACGAGTTAGATCTATTGAAGAAATTGCAAGGGTTGAAGCAAGGAAGTAGATCTGTGAAAGAATACATAGAATATTTTCATAAGATGATCATCAGAATGGGCCATGCAGAGGCTAACAAGGAGAAGGTAGCTTGTTATCTTAATGGGTTACGACCGAGTATTCAAGAGGAGCTAAGCCTAGTTAGAATGACCACCATTGAGGATGCATACCAATTTTCTCTAAAAGTTGAGGAGAAGCTAAACAAAAGATTTGACAACAAGCAAAAAGGACATGGAGGTCAAAGCAGAAGGGGTAGTGAAAGATCTTCTGGGAGCCGAAATGAGGATGAAAGGAAAAATGAAGATGTGGGTACCAGTCGAGGCCAGAAGAATGATAACTTCTATCGCCCTCATGATCAAAATAGTGGTGATCAAAGAGGTAGAGGATGAGAAATATCTAGGCTAGGACCCAGAAGAGGTGGTTTCAAAGGAACTTGTTTCCATTGTTGTGAAGAAGGGCATCGAGCCTATGAATGTCCACAAGACCAAGGAAGGATAGATAGAAGGCCAGAAGGTCGTGGAAGGGTTGCACATGTAGATGAGGAGGCTCAATTCGAGCATTCAAATGATGCGGAAAGGGGAGAATCCCTAGTGGTTAGAAGAGCCCTAGTGACTGAAGAGAAGGAGCCAGAACAAAGGAAAAATCTGTTCTACACAAGGTGCAAGTGTGAAGACAAATGTTGTGATGTCATTATTGACAATGGGAGCACCAATAATTTGGTGTCAGAAGAGATGGTTACAAAGTTGAAGCTGAAAAGGGAAAGGCATCCACATCCATAGTGGATTGCCTAGTTGTAGAAAGACCACAAATTTCTAGTCAATGAGTAGTGCTTGGTGAAGTTCAAGATCATAAGCTATCGTGATGAGGTACTCTGTTGTACCATCCCCATGGATGCATGTCACATATTTTTGGGGAGTTCGTGGCAATTTGATAGGCGTGTTGTACATGATGGCCATGCAAACACTTATTCCTTGATGAAGGATGGAGTCCGCCATAAGTTGACACCCCTGAACAAGGATGAAGAAAAGGTATGCAGTAGTGCTAGAATTTTTTTTGTTGATCGAAGGAAATTTTTAGAAGGAATGAAACATGAGCGTATGTGTTATGCATTGATTCCTAGAATGGATAAGGAAGATAGTGAGAAGGTGCTAGTACAAGTTTGTGGACTATTGGATGAGTTTCAGGAGATTATTTTTGATAACGTACCTAAGGGTTTACCACCAGTAAGGAAGACCAGTCATCAAATTGACTTGATCCCTGGAGCCAGTTTTCCAAATAAGGCAGCTCACAAAATGACTCCTGCAGAAAATGAGGAGTTGAATAAACAAGTTCAAGAGTTGTTGAGAAAGGGTTTGATTTGAGAGAGTCTGAGCCCATGTGCAGTACCTGCAGTACTAGCACCAAAGAAGGATGGGCAGTGGAGGATGTGTACAGACTCCCAGGCCATAAATAAGATAACAATCACCAAGGATGGATGACTAGATGGACTATTTGAGTGGAACTTAGTACTTCACAAAGATAGATCTAAAAAGTGGATATCACCAGATCTGGATTCAAGATGGTGATGAATGGAAGACTACCTTCAAGACCAAGGAGGGCCTATACGAGTGGTTAGTCATGCCCTTTGGGCTAACCAATGCACCGAGCACATTCATGCAGCTCATGAATGAGGTATTGAAAGAGTTTGTAGGGAATTTTGTTATTGTGTACTTAGATGATATTTTAATATTCAGTAAGTCCCTGGGTGAGCATTTGATGCATATTCATAGAGTCTTTGAAAATTTGAGAGAAGAGAAATTCTTGATTAATCTAAAGAAGTGTAGTTTTGTGAAGGAGTTAGTGTACTTGGGGTTTGTTGTCTCAGCATAAGGTCTCAATATGGACCTAGAGAAGGTGAAGGCTATTCTAGAATGGCCTACCACAAGAACTGCTACTGAGGTGAGATCTTTCCATGGTTTGGCCCACTTTTATAGAAATTTCATTATAAACTTTAGTAGTATTTGTGCATCCCTAACTAAAACAATGAGAGCGGATAGAAAAGAGTTCAAGTGGAGCATTGGAGCAACAAATAGTTTTGATCCGTTGAAGTAGAAGGTGACAGAGCAACCAGTTTTAGCCCTCTCGGATTTTAACAAGGTGTTTCAAGTGGATTGTGATGCTAGTGGTTGTGCCATTGGAGCAGTGTTGAGCCAAGAAGGTAAGCCCATTGCCTATTTCAATGAAAAGTTAAATGATGCAAAGAGAAAGTACTTTGTATATGATCATGAATTTTATGCAATAGTGTAGGAATTAAAGAAATGGAGACATTATCTATTGCCAAAGGAATTTGTTTTGTATATTGATCATCAAGCATTATAGTACCTAAGTATTCAAGGAAAATTAAATCAGAGGCATATGAAATGGGTAGAATTTTTATAGAGTTATACCTTTGTTTTAAAGCATAGGAGTGGGAAGTCGAATAGGGTTGTAGATGCCTTAAGTAGGAGGCAAACATTGTTGATAGAGATGTAGATTGAAGTGGTTGGGTTCAATGAACTCAAGGCATTGTATCCTGAAGATCCTGATTTCACAAAGGCTTGGAAAGCTTGTAAGGACCCTGTTATAGTTGACAGGATGAAATGGTTGTATTTCATAATCCATGATGATATTTTGTTTAAGGGAAGCCAATTGTGTATTTCGAGGAGTTCCATGAGGGAGAATCTTATAAAGGAGAAGCATAGTGGAGGAATGGCAAGACATTTTGGTCAGGATAAGACCATTGCCATTATCAATGAGCATTATTATTGGCCTCAGTTATCACAAGATGTGAAGAAGTTTGTGCAGAGTTGCAGGGTATGTCAGATGGCTAAAGGAGTGAGCCAAAATATTGGGTTGTATCAGTCCTTACCTGTACTAGAGAGGTCATGGGAGGATATAAGTATGGACTTTATTTTTGGTTTTCCAAGGACATAGAGAGGGAATGATTCAGGTTTTTTGGTAGTTGATAGGTTTTCAAAGATGACACATTTCATTCCATGCTAGAAGACTCATGATGCAGTCCACATTGCTGAATTTTCCTTTAGAGAGGTGGTGAGGCTACATGGTCTACCATAGAGTATAGTTTCATATCATGACACAAAATTTGTTGGATACTTTTGGAGGACCTTGTGGAAGAGGTTGAAAATAGAGTTGAAGTTCAATTCTGCACACCATCCACAAACTGATGGGCAGACTAAGGTTGTGAACAAAAGTCTAGGTAACCTACTGAGATGCTTGGTAGGAGATAAAACCAAGGGATGGGACTTGATCTTACCCCAAGCAGAATTTTCTTACAACAATTTTGTCAACAAAAGCACTCGTAGATCACCATTCCAGATTGTGTATGGAGGCAGTCCTAGGACCACTCCAGAATTGAGGAAGATGGACCAAGAGAAGAATACAAGTGCCGAAGCCGAAGAATTTGTAGAGCACATCAAGAATATATATGAGAAGGTAAGAGAACATATTAACAAGATGAATATGCAGTATAAGGCTAAGGCAGATCAGAAGAGAAGGTATAAGAAGTTTTAGATTGGTGATGAAGTGATGGTCCACTTGAGGAAAGAAAGGTTTCCAGTGGGAAACTATAACAAATTGAAGAGGCACAATTCAAGGAACACATACGAGGTAGAGTTACTAGATGCAGTCAACATTTCCCTTGTGTTCAATATTTTAGATTTGATAGAGTATCATGAAGGTGGTGCAAAGGAAGTACAAAAAGTGGAACAGTGTGGCATTCCAACCCCTACTTTAGAGAAGGAGGAGATTGAAGAAATCCCGGATAGCCATGTGGGAAGGAGTACCAAAAAAATGCAGTATGAAGAATATCTAGTGAAGTGGAGAGGAAGGAATGTGGAAGATTCATCTTGGCTATCTAAGGCAGAGGTTGACCTTTTGGGTTTTCCTCAACCATCTGAGACATGAGGGGGTCACTTCTCAAACTACCCTGGGTGTCTGATGTAGGAGCATCCAGTGGTGTGAGGGAAATCTTGCATCACCCAAAAAACATGCTTTCCATTTATGTTCCTTCTATTTTCTTTTTGTAGATGTTTTTGCATTTCTGGATACCCTTTTCATCAAATAGGAATTCTCAACTTTTAGAACAACTTTTCTGCTTTTTCTACTCAACCGCTATTTTTAGCAGGTGTGAATTTGAAGGCATGGGAAGACAAAAATTTATGGGAAGGTTCATGAAAGGAAAATAAGAACTTTGGAAAAAGAATCAAGTTAAGATCATTCATGGTTTGAAAGTTATTCAAGTTTTAGTTTTTGCTTTTTGCCCTGAAAAACCTTTTGAGTTCAGTTTGAGGCACTAAACAGTCCCGTACGGGCCCAGAAATTGTTGGAACCAATAGAGATGGTTCTTAATGTTTTTTTCACTCTGAGACCTTTCCAATGGTTCAAGTGGTTCAAAAAATTGAGTCCCGGATCAAAAATTATGGCTTTCGGAAGTTGGCCGATTTTTGGGAAAATTACCAATTTTCGAATTAGGACTCAATTTTTGAATTTCTATTTGTAATTTTTGGCACCAAACCACTAAAACTCATAACTCGAATGTTGTTTTTGGCTCCAAACTAGAAAAGGGGCTATTTATGTGCTAGTTTCTAATTTTTGAGTAGGTTTTTAGGGAAAAGGGTTTGCATGTTGCGAAAGGGGGTCTTCTGTAATTTATGTAATTTCTGTAATTTGCATGTATTGCAGAGCTTGAGGATTTGTGATCCTCTGCATGTAAGAAGTTCCATTCTAAATAATAATAATATTTCTCTAGTTGTTTGCATCATTTTCAAAACTATCAAATTCAACCTATAGATGTTCTCCAAGCTTCTCCTATGGTTTTGAATACTTTGAATGATTTTGACAACTTGATGGCAACTTCTCCAATCTTGCTCTTTGATAAATCTACAACCTAAACCTGCAAATCACATGCAAAGAGAGGGGAAAATTATTGAAGGGTTAGTGAATAGGGGGTTGCCTTGGTCAAACCCCTTGTTGGTAATTAAACCCTAGAAATAAAATGAAATATGGAAAGAAAATGATGAATGAACAAAAGACAATGTTACAACTCACCAAACCCTTGAAGTAGAATACTGTAAACATGTGAATGATGGCTCCAAAGTGCTTGAATTATCTTGTAAAAAAAATTCTTGAATGCTATATCACTTGATTTCTTGTTGGATTGATTAAGAGATTCAAGGTGAAACGAGTAGAAAAACCTTATATTTATACTTGATTATGCAATAATTCTTGAAAATACATCGCAATATAACCTTAGATCTTAGAAAATAAAAACTTGCCAAAAATTTGAAATAATTTTGAATTTTGTTGCAAAAGGGACTCATTCACCACTCTAGGTGAATTTGTCCCACCTAAGGGGACTCATTTTCCCAAAATGGCGAATGGGTCCCACCTTAAGTAATTGAAGTGGGTTTCAGAATTTAAGTGTTTTAAATGATGTTTAACAGGTTTATTCTCAAAAATACACATAAGTAAGGCATGTAGATGTAAAATATGGCCCATTAAAGCATAAGAAGGTCCAATTATTAATTACAAGCCTAGAAAAATGTGAAAGTTTGTTACAACACTTTACAACACTTAAGTAAGGTACTACTTGAATCTTTTTAGTTCACAAGGGCCCAATACCTAATGTGAATGTTTTATCCACTTTACAACATTAAATCAAGGCACAATTAAGCCAAAATTACAATGAGGGACCAAACAAGATAGAAAAAGTAGAAGGGTTACTTTTTTAGTGTCCACAATATTCAATTTCCAAAGATCGCTCTTCCATAAGTATGAAAGATGATGGTTGTTTCTATAATAGCCTAGGTGTATGCATGTTGGTCACTCTCCAGTGTGTGGTTGATGTAGGTCTACTAAGGTGCAAAGTGACAATGGTAAATTTCTATGTTGGATAGGTCAATAGGCCTTTTATGGGATGGTAGAGAACAAAGGATTGATGAAATTGTATAGCAATAAGCTCAATGCTAAAGAAAGATAATCCCTAGAATATTCTCTAGACCAATTGTTATAGTTTAAATTCTATGAGGAATGTCAAGGTTGGAGGTAGGCATAGGAATAGAAGAATGGTCAAGGCTGATGGTGTTGGTTTATAGAGAAACCCTTGACAACACTATATAAATACTTGGTGATCAACTTCTCTATGATGAAAAACTTCACATTGTTGCAAATTGGAAGGAATATTTAGGTCCAATAAAATTCCAAAAAACCAAGTGACAAACTTGTTTGAAACCCTACAAAATAAGCCAAATAGGCCACAAAACTTTCTTTGAAAAACATATTTGAGACAAGAATGGTGAAACAGGTAGGACACATTCAGTCCTCTACTAAAATGAAAACATTTTTTTTTAATTTTTCCTATAGTATGGATTTATATGGTATTGTATAGATTTTTTACTGGACAACAAGGTACAAGGGGTTAAAAAATTGCAAAAAAATAAAATTATCAAATTTGATGAAACAAAAGGTTTTTTCATTTCTTGAGCCTTGCGAACTCTATTTTGCTCCATGACACTTTGATGATAGGACTAAGTGTTGGAGTCACATTGATTTAGGAAGATATATGCAATCATGACTGTAATACCATGATTTAATAACCCAACATCAATGCAGTCCTTTATCATCAAACTAGATCAAGCATTGAGAATTTTATTTTACATATTTTATTGCTGAAAAGTGTACCATATTTCCAAGTATTTTTGTCTTGCAATAGATGTTGGCAATCCTTCTACAAGTCTCAAGTTGATATCTCCTTGTCTTTTCCAGTGAAAAATAGGGGCATATACAACCAAGCAGTGGAAGCATAATAAGTCCAACTATGTTGGATAGGTGAGATATTTTTCTACTTAGTAAATGTCAAATTACATGGTCATTCCTATTCAAATAGAAAGAAACAAAATGCCATGAGAAGTGACTAGTAAATCTAAAAGAAAGTGTAAGACTCAACTACCCAAAAATGAGTGAGAGGAACACATGTAATTGATGGATGATGTGATGTGGTTTCATATTAACCATATCTAAATAACCTAACCAAGCTTAATAATATGTGTAGAGATAAAATCTCTTAACATAAAAAAAAAAAATATATCTACCTAAATAACTTTAAATATTACATTTGAGAATGACAAATTATTATTGATCTTAATGATTGTAATCTAAAGTATTGATTAAAAACTCATACCTAATTAAAAAGTATATATCCGACCAATATTATAAACTATACAACTATTATGTACTGCAATGGCAATTAAAATTGCCACAAAAACTTTATAGTGAGCGTTATCCCCCAAATACTCTAGGCTGGTAATGATCATAACCACCATAATCCTTTATGTTTTTTATAGTTTGCTTTTAATTTCCGAATGATCATAACAATCACAATCATTGATGATTGTTGATAGTTTGCTTATAATTTTCGAATGATCATAACAACCATAATCATGTACCATATTTGATAGTTTGCTTCTAATTTCCGAATGAGCATAACAAATCCTTTATGATGTTTGGTAGTATGCTTATAAATTTTCCCAAGGATAATCATAGACAACGTAGAAAGTACCGGTCGGGAAATTGGAGAAGATGGTTTGCTTAAAATTTAAATTGTTCTATTACTTGACTGCGATGAAAGGCAATTCATCTAAATGCTTAGCTTGAAAATGTTTCTCATCTATTTGGAAATTTTCTGATCATGTTGTTGATTATGATAACATTTAGTCTTGCTGGTTCACCTACCTACAAATGATTCTCCCAATAATGATAGTTGATAATTTCAAAACTTAGTCTGTGTGGGTCACTCCATTTTAATCATACTAAAACAGGCTATGAGCAAGACAAAGAAGAGATGGTCTATAAGTTTGAGATGAGAAAACCTGCAAAAGCAGAAGAATGTAAAAGGGCAGTCCTCCTAATTAGTAAGGATGAATCATGGCATTGTGTGGTTAGTGGTGTTAGCTACCTTCAGTCTTGTAGACCATCATGGTTGTAATGGACAACAGGCCAATGCTGCTCCTCTTTCTCTTCCTCTCCCCCCTCTTCCCCCTCCTCCTCCTCCTCAGCCTTCTGAACTGCCACAACCACCTCCTTTTCCACATGGTTCTGATCCATACATCTACTATGATTTGGATGACGACTCTAAGTCCGGAATCGATATTGTGATCGTTGTTGTGGTGGCCGTCATAGCTATTGTTCTCCTCGCCGCCGTTGTCCTCATTGAAAGGAAGTTTAGGACCCTTTCATCGGGCTTCCAGCTCCTTTGTACAATGCTCGAGAGCATTGTTAAGAGCCTTAGTGGCATTTCAACAGGCATTGGGGGCATTTCAGCGGGCGTCGGCAAGATTTCTTCGGGCATTGGCAACATTGGTACGACCCTTGAGAAAATTTCTAAGCGCCTCGATGACATTTCTCCAGAGTGTAAAGTGTCTGTAACTGTAGAGCCATGTCGTAATTGTGGTTCTACCTGTAGTGCATGTCCTTGTAGTGGATCTACCTGTACATGTCGTTGTGGTTCTGCCTGTTGTAGAAGCTCTAGTCCATGTCGTTGCTAGTATTTGTCTATCTGTGCTACGTCGTGGTTATAACTATCGTACATGATGTTTCTTGTAATTGTCTACCTTTGTAGTGCGATGTAGTGGTTATATCTATAGTTAATGCAGTTAATTATCTATATTATAGTGTATGTAACATGGTTATAACTATAGTTTTCAGTACGTGTCTTCGAAATATTGTAAAAATAAAATTTGTTTTTAATATGTATTTTTAATTTGTGAAGTTGTATGACGAGAAGAATTGGTTAGTTATTGATCATCAAGTGATTTTTTTAGTTGAATAATATTATAAATTGGATATTTGATAGTGTATGAGAATCATAATTGAACTATTGTTTATTGGTTATCAAGTAATTTCTTAAAAGAAAGCTTTTATGGATTTGATTATTTACTATTACTAATAAGAACTATAATATTATATTTCTTAGGAGAAAGTGTTAATGGATTTGATCATTTATTATTATTAATGAGAATTGTAAGATTTTCAAAGATTCTTAGAATTTATGAATTTTGTGCATCATGTTTTTTGAATATATAGTGTGCTTGAATGCATTGCATCTATCTATTGTTAGTGATTTGATAGTTGAAATTGTATTTGAAGTAGAAGTTAGAGTTTGCTAGATTATAAAGTAGCACTCTATTCTAGTAATTATGTACCATTAATTAGAGGCACTTTGAATTGTTCCTAGTCATTTTACACCAAAAAAGTGAAGAAAGATTAGTAATAACATATTATGATGATTAATGTGAGGGTAAAATAATTTAATTGATGTTTCATAGATCATGAACAAAAAGTGTATAAGGTGAGGTTTTTATAAACTTATAGTTTACCAAATACAATATTGAAAGAGCATTATCTAAATATTTGGAAAGGGAGAGAAATTTCTTTATAAGTCATGGATTTCTTTGTATGTTGCACTATCTTTGTATTCAATGTTGATTTTTTTTTAATTTCTAAGGAAATACAATCAATAGAAATGTCATCCAACATGAAATTGATGAAGATAGGATATAAGGTAATGTTACGCCTATAGATTATTCCTTCATGACTAAGGGAATGTGGAGATATGATTGAAGAAATGGAATGGAGGTTTACATTGTTTTTGTTTTTTGCTATATGAGTGCTATATGTGTGACAAAATGCATGATAATGTGGTTGCTATGACACATTTTGGTGTATATAGTTATTTTGATTGAGTTATTTTGCAAAGTTGAGGATATGGACAGGAGGTTTATGGTAGTTTGAAGGAGGTCCAATAATGAGAATGGGTTGATTTTGTGGTTAAGGATTATGAGAAGGAATATTGATGATGAGTTGTGGTTCAATTGAGTTGACCATTTGTTGAGAATTCTCTATCAATGGAGGATCCAACTTGAGTTTTGAATCCTCATATGTTGAAGCCACCTTACTAGAATTTGGAGGAGGAATGGGAAAAGAGGTGTTAAGAAAGGTATCATTTAATGTATCTTCTTGCTTCAAGATATCCTCATGAGTAGGGGAGATATTGGGGGATGACAAACATGATTTTCATGATTACTTAAAGAATGAAGATTAGGTAAAGTGATGTTAAGAAAAGTATCAATGATTGCATCCTCTTGTGCCAAGGTATACTCACAATTAGTAGAGATATTAAGGGATGTATAAACATGAGTTTCATGATTACTTGAAGAATGAATATTAGGTAAAGTGAAGTTAAGAAATATAATAATGGTTGCATCCTCTTGCACCAGGTTATCCTCATAACTAGGAGAGATATTAGGAGAGAGACAAACATGAGTTTCATAAATACTTAGAGAATGAACATTATATAAGATAATGTTAAGAAATGTATCAATGATTGTATTATTTTTCCTCAATATATTCTCATGGTTGGGACAACTATTAGTCGGCCGAAGGTCGACATATATCACTTTTTACAACATACAATGGGGTTCGAGGTAGTGCCCTCATTTTTTAGATAAGGAATATTTTTCTATGTGAAAATTAGATACGTCCTTTTCTTAGGGTAATGAAATGAATTAGGTGAATTAGGGTGAAATTGGAAATGCATAGAAAAACTTGGAAGTTTCATAACAAAGTGTCAAAAATAGGAACCAGATCTAAATAGAGGTAACAGATTAGGGTATCAAATAGAAAATTGAGATTAAACTAATTGGACATGGCTTGGGAGCCCTAGACTAAAGATTAGGGTATTTGTAATCTCATAGCATGTATAGGTGTGTAATATATTATAGGTCCTTTTTTTGAAAACCTTGTTCTAGGAATTTACAACATTTAGAAAAACTAGTATGCCCTAATTTTCAATTATTAGAGGCACATGAAGGCATCAATGAGGGATTTTAACCATTCAAAGGAGTTGATAGAAGAAATAAACTTCAAACATGAATTCTCCCAAGAGGTAGAAGATACGGTAAGGTATTGATCAAAGAGACATGTCAATGAAATGATGAAAATATGTGCTTAGGTTTTTTATTTTGTATGGAAAAAGTACTTTAAATGATCTATTTTTTTCAAAGTAAACATATAAAAGATGTAAATTGGAATGAAATAACTTGGATCTATTTCTATAAATAGTGAAAATAAAATCTAAACGATGCAATTAAATCCAAATATTTTACAATTTTGGTCTAAATTAAATTCACTAAGGGGTTTAATTTTTAATGAGAAAAGAGTGCAAATGATTAATTTTGAAAATAAAAAATCCTAATCAATAATAATACATTCAAATAACATAGGATTTTAATTAATTTTTAGACTTTATGCTTGTAACATAGAATAATAAAACCCCATGTTTAATGTCTACGCCTAGGGTTATTTAGGATCCTTTTTCCAAGTTGCATAAGAAGGTAGATCAAGAAGGTGAGTAGATTGACTATCTACCATAAAGGTGAACCAATCACACCTTGATCCAATTTCTTAGGTCGTTGAAGATGTATGGTAAATGATTTAGAATGATTATCCTAATTGGGATATATGGTCTAATGTGATAAATGCAATAATCTAGAAATACATAGAAAAAAATTGTAAATTATAGGTTGATCCAAAAGTGTTAGATGATGTGTACCTATCACCAAGATTTGGATGTGGCATGCAGAGGAGGACACAGTCACTTAGGGACATATGGTTTCTTGATAGGGGGTTCTCAAATTGATTCTAAAATTCTTTGATGTTGGATCTGACCTTCTATTTCTCAATTGCAAACTTATCAAAATATTGTAAATAAATTTTGTAGACCTACGTTTTCATGGTTTGACAAGGTATATGAAATTAAGTTCAACAATGGAGAATTTACCCTCAATATTCTTCAAACCTGTAACCTACAAATTTAGAAAGAGAGGAAATGTTGGGCTATTTTAGGGGCTTGCCTTAGTCAAACCCCAAGCATATGCTTCCACTTCCATAATGGCAATTCCAATAATAGGAATGATAATTGGAAGGAAGGAATGGTGAATGAAAAAATGTTGCAACACACCACCCTTCAATGGCTTCCTTGAAGGAATGAATTAAATGCATCACCTCAAGGATCTTGGATCTTTCTTGATAGATTTGTTTGAATGCTTGGAGACCTACAACAATGTTAGCCTTCACAAAGCATGAACATGAACACACATAGAATTTGGCAAGGTGTTGGATCTTGAATTTCTCCAATAAAGTTATAAAATCTTCTTCTTAACTTACAATTGACAATAGTATTTTCTCTTTATATTCACCTCTAGCTTGTTAGATTTCAAATGATAAAATAACTAGGTATTTATATGCAATTGTTATAATTTCCCGAAAAATGAATTAAAAAAGTTGACAATTAAAATTTTCAAATATAAATATTAAAATGCCACCCACATATTAAAAATTGGTCCCCAAAAAGATAGGGGGGCCCATGTGCTCATGGGTGTATGGGTCCTACACCTATTTGCTAGGAAATTAGGTGTTAGTATCATAACATTAATCTTTTAATTTTATTTAATGCTTGGAACTTTGTTGGAAAACAATAAAAGTAGGCTTTGGAATGCATAACTTAGGAAATTAGGGCCTTAATTAGGTTGAATAATTTAGGGGGGAAATACGTAGTGTGAAATTATTAAGGGTGACAATTTTAAACACTAGATTTAGCCCCCACTTTAGTGAGGGTATGAACTTATGCTCAGACTCACACTAAAGTAGAAAAATATGCATCAAGAGGGGTTTCAATTGTAAAAATGTTGAAGAAATAGGATGAATAAGGATCAAGGAGGGTGATCAAGCCCCCAATATCTAAGATCCCATGGGAAACCAACATAAGCACAAAGAAAAACACATGCATGAAATATAGCAAGACAACATACAGAAATATACATGTCAAAATGAAATACAAAAGAGGGTATGGACCAACAAGCTATATTATGCTAGCACCCATACAAAACGAATGCATGACTCACATAATAGAATAGTTTGATATTTTATAGGTGAATCACAAACCGAAAGGCACATGGGCTAGTGAGGATATATTTTCACTAGGTGAGCCCCCAAGGCAAGATTAGAAACACACTAGGTCTACTAGGTGTACTTATTATACAGTGGAAAAAATGAGAAACAAAAAATATGTCTACAAGGTGTTCCCATAACAACCATACTAGGATTTATACTCCCTAATAACCTTGATAAGGTTCCACAAGATACAATGCTAATGCTACACTAAGTTCAACACTTGTGAACAAAGTGAAGTAGAGAAAATGTCAATGACGATGTTAAATATCAACACATCACTAATTACAACCCCTATGGACAAAGTGAAGTAAAATAATGCCATTGTACTCCCCCACTTTAAAAAAATTGAAAACCACAACATTTTCTACAATTAATTTTGTGGCAATGGAAATTATACTCCCTTCCTAGAGATACTACAATCCCTTGCTTAATTTGGACCTATTTTGGTACCCTTGCATTTATGATCCATTATTTTCATCATTAATAGGCCCCTAAGACCCATTATTTTGGATCTCGAGGCTTATTTCAAATAACATTCCAACAAAATAAGAAAAAGCATTAAAATTTCTAACAACCCATCCCAAAAACTAGGGTGGGACTCATATGCCACTTTGGTCATATGAGTCCCCCTAGGTGGAACCCATATGCTTGAAGTGGCATATCAGTCCCATTTGGCCCCTTTGTAGGGTTTCACTAGGAAATTCATGTTTTTAATTCAAATTTTTTCTTGATGTCAGATTTTGAGATCTGAATAATGGTAAATTAGGTGCAATGCCTATATAAACAAGCTTCTAAGTCATTATTTTCAATCTAGAAGAGCAATATCAGGATCTAGGCATTCAAGAGCATTCAAGCATTCCTCACAAGAGCATTGAAGAGAAAATAATCAACAAAGTTGAAGCCTTGGATCAACATTATTGTGTTTTTGTATGTCTTCAAGCTCACTTTCATTCAAGATCTAGCATTGTCAAGGAATTATTATGGTTACTTATGGTGAATCATGATGGATTCTAGGTTGGGGAGATGTAACTAGCCATCAAGAAAAGCCTAATGAATTGTTTCTTAAGTGATTCCATCCTCCATTATAATTCTAAATTTAGCCTAAGGAAGGTACAAACATTATTAGGGCTCATTTGGGTGATTGGGGATATCTCAAAGTGAGTCATTCTTCTTCATGTTTCATTCATGCTTCTCATTCTAGCACAATAGAATAGGATTGCTTTGCATTTTAGATTTCCTAATCTTAGATAAACTTAAGTTGAGGGTGTATTTCTACATTTGCATTCAAGATCCATTATTTTCATCAAGGTTTAATTATTGAGCTAGAGGTTTGACCGAGGAAAACCCCCCATAAGAAAATAATCACTATATTCTATTTTGTAGGTCTTTTTGCAGGTTTAGATCTGGAAATTAGTTTGTGAAGGAAGATAAGATATTGGAGAATAGATTTGGACTTTGAATTCCCAAAAAAAATGAATGGGACTGATACACCAAAAGTGGCATATGAGTCGCACTATAGGAAATTTTCTAAATTTTTGAAAATTCAAATCAAGCACCGTCAGAAACCTGTTCCATTCTAGAAACCCTAGACTGGGACTGATACACTAGAAGTGGCATATGAATCCTAGTGTTCCCTAAAAGTATAATTTTAAGCATTTCAATGTTTATTATGACCTCCCTCAAGTTTCTAGGTGTGCTTTTATTTTTTCCCAATTTGTTATTCAGATTTACACTCTTTTCTAGGTCATTTAGTGATTGCATTATGGTTTAACATTAGATTATAATTAAATTCTTTCCAAGCCCTAGCTTGGTGGTGAGCCCCTCTTTAGTTTCAAATCAGACCTTAGGATAATCTTATTTCCGTATCTCTCTCCCCTTTCTACATTGGATTCATATATCTAAGGCTTTCTTAAGTGAAACAAGTGTGTGAAATAGCAACCCTCCATTGTGCTTCATATCCTAGAAGGTGGATCAACCTATTTTTGTTGTTTCATTTTGGTGAACCTTCATTTAGAACATCTTAATTTTTGTTTGGAGTGCATTATCATCCTAGAACTAGCTTGCATTAACATTGCATTAGGGTTTGCATAATTAGTTAAGCAATATTTTAGGGTTTCTAACTATTGCATTAGTGAAAGTGCATATAGGTTGCATTTTTGCATCTTGCCTCATTGAATTTCATCTAAAATCTACATTTGCACTTAGCTTAGAAATCATCCAAAATAGAAAAAATAAAATTCACACAAAATTTGCTAAAAATGGTACAAAAACCCTAAATTGGGACTCATACACCCCTCTAGGTGATTTAGTCCCACTATAGGAGTTTTTTCCTAATTTATAGGTATGTTGTGTTGATTGTTATTCACTGTTCAAACACTTGGAAAATGCTAATTGGGACTCATATGCCCCTTTGGGTGATTTAGTCCTGTTTCAGATTTTAAACTGCTTTTTTAACATTAAATTCCCTATTTCTCTATTTCAATTTGATCATGTTAGTTAAATGTTTCAATTCATAGAGTTTATGTTACATTCATTTCATTAAATCTAGCTTAGTTTACATTCATTTCGATTGTGGATAGAATTACATTACTGTAATGTTCATTTTCAACATTACTTGGTAGTTCAATTATATTAGATTACATTTGGCATTCGTTAGAAAATAAAAACCAAAAACACCTAAAACTTGATGAACCACTTAGAGAAAGCATAGTTATTTGAGTATGTCAAATCTCTTTTTCCAAGTTGACCTAACCCTCAGGCCTTTTAGTAGTGATGAATTTGGCATGTTAGATTAAGCCCTTCAGGATTTCATCTCATAAGGTTCATACACTAAGGCTTGTTATGAAAAACTAGAACCAAGAGAAGTTAACATGATTCAACCTTAACTTAAGCTTTAGCCACCTTCACACAAACCTCAAAACAAACCTAAACTTATCCTTTACCAACCTAAGAACATTTTTTTGCAACAATCAAGTTATTTAATACCATTTCTCATACATATAACACTAGAAATAATTCACAACCAAAACAACCAACTAAAACCTCTTTACCTTTTCCCAACCTAGTCTTTCCTAGCACCCCTCATTTTCCTTTAAGTAGTGGAAAGAAGTATGATCCTTTTGAACTACTTAAGAATAATCTTGCAATGATATCCCTATGAGACCTAGTTCATAATTCACCTAAATATCACACTATGCTTCAAACTTCCTTGCAACAAATAGTGATTCCCTTTGGTACAAATGCAAAGGATGTGGCAACTTTAATACAAGGAATGAATATAGTTAATGTAGACATTAATTTTCTTCAACATGAGCTACCTCCTTTGAAAAATGAGAATAGCCATCTATAATAGGCTAGGAATAAAAGGAACCCTCGTTGATAATGGCTCCACCCTTAACATGTGTAGTGTGACCCTTTTAGGTAGGCTTGGTGTAGACAAAACAAGAATTCAACCTGAATCCTTATTGATTCAAGGATTTGATAATGTAGGAAAGCAACCACTTCTTGTAATTACTTTACCTATTATAGTTGGAAGGGCTACATTATGAACTCCTATTCATGTCATGCCTCATGACCTTTCATACAATATTCTTTTAGGAAGACCTTGGATTCATGAGATGCATGTGATGGCTTCAACTCTACATCGTGTTATGAATTATGTCTATAAAAATAAATTATACCAAGTTGAAATAGACCCCAAGCTTGAAAGTTTCTTACAAGTTGAAAAAGGAATGACAAGTCCTCTAAACACATTGATTTCAACATCAAACATAGAACCTATGAAATAAGAAGAACAAGAGGTGGAAACAGTGGCGAAATTATTGGGAGATGATTGGGGATCCTTGAAGTTCACATCATCATTTATGGGATAATACATAATCACAAGAAAAGAAGATGAAAAACAACAACCAATGGTGTCGTCAATACAAAACTTGAAAGAAAACTCACAAGAATATAACCCATCTTCCCTTGAAGAAGACACAAGCTATACAAAAAAATTTGATGAGATATATTATCAACAACCACCAAACCCAAAAGAAATGAAGAAAATTTATGGAAGAGGTTATGATCTTATGAAACAACTTGGGTATATTGGAAAAGGATGCAAAAAGAAATAACAAGGAATCCATGTTCCTATAGATCCTAACACGCAAGAAATAAAAGGTAGTTTAGGATATCATCCTTCTAAAATATCACAAGAAAATAAAAGACCATCATTAGACATCAACACCATCATGTGTAAACCTAAAATATCTCACCTTAAAGCATCTTGAATTGTTCGATATGACTTTTGAACTATCATGGTAATACTTCGAAAATGATGAAGCCTTGAAGTAAATGCTAGGAGTTTACGAAAAACCATCTACTCCTCTTAGTAACCGGGTTACATGTGCTATGATTAGTTCCAAGAAAAAGGTCAGAGAAAATGAAAGCAATGATATTGACATGAACAATGAAGAATACAACTCTAAATTTCCAAAAAAAGTTGCACTTCCTTTAGGAGATACAATTGGCATACCAATGGGAATTAACAATAAAGAGAAAGTCATTAAGGTAGGGAAGTGCCTCGATGAAGATGAACAAGAAGACGCTACATCTTTGATTCATGTCTTTCCCAAACTTTTTGCTTGGAATTATTCAGATGTGTTGGGAATCAATGCTAAGATAGTGACACACAATGTAGTCCTTGTTGAAAATGCTAAATCGGCCAGACAAAAGATATGAAAAATGAATCATAAGATAGCCTTGCTAGTTAAGGGCGAGATTTAAAAACTCCTTGAAGCAGGTTTCATACAAGTGATAGATTATTCTCCTTGGTTCTTGAACATTTTTGTAGTTGCAAAACTAGTTATTCATATTAGGATGTGTACAAACTTTTGTAAATTGAATAAAGCATCTCTAAAAGATGACTTCCCCCTTCCTAATATTGACATGATAGTAGACTCAACTACGGGACATGTTTTGTTTGAAATGGATGGATTTTTTGGATATAATCAAATCTATATCAACCCTCAAGATCAATACAAAATATAATTCACAACAGTTTGGGGAACATTTTGTTGGGTAATGATGCCCTTTGGATTAAATAATGTGGGCATAATGTATCAATGAGCTATGAAATTTATATTTCATGATTACATACATAAGATTTTGGAAGATTATATTGATGATATTCTAGCCAAATCTTTAACCCAAAAAGACAATGTGAATATCCTTTGAATGATCTTTGAACAAATGCAAAAATATAACATGAGATTGAATCCAAAAAAGTGTGTCTTTGGAGTGGATAGCGGATTTTTTTAAAGTTTTATTGTATCTAATAGTGGCATTGAAGTGAACATGAAGAAAATTGATGCTATAGTTAACATGCTATCTCCTAGAAATGTTTTTCAACTACATAATTTACAAGGAAGCATTTAGGCTATCCATCATTTTGTAGCATCCATAGCGACCAAACATTACCATTTTCACATTTTCTTAAGAAATATGTCTAGTTTAATTGGAATGAGGACTATAAATAGGATTTTGAGAATTTGAAAGATTATCTTTCCACTCCACCTATTTTATAACCTGTTATGCAAAACAAACCATTCATCCTTTATACAAAAACATTGACCCATGCTCTTGCAGCATTGTTGACTCAACAAGACAAAAATGGTAAAGAACATCCTATTTATTGCATTATTTGAACTCTCATTGGTTATGAAAAAGGTTACTCAACAATAGATAAACAATTTTTGGCTCTTGTATTCACTACTAGAAAATTCAGACATTACCTATTAAATGATGAAATTCATGTGATAACCAAATTTGATCCTTTAAAAAATATTTTCACTAAAACATATTTACAAAGACACTTAGCTAAGTGGGTTATGTTGTTAGTTGAGTTTAACCTTAAGTTTATTTTGGAAAAATCAATTAAAGGACAAGCATTGAATGACCAATTAGCTAATGCTAATTCCCCTTCTCCTTTAGCATTATTGTTGGCGATCAGGATTGCACCCTCAGTCAAGCTATGCTTGGCTATCCTGTTACAACATGGAAATGCTCTTTGAATTGTGAGTCAATAAATGAGTGTGTGAATCTCTAGAGTGGGCTAGTTCCCTCTAGCTAATCACCTAGCCTATGAACTTTCAGGGGAAAGGGGTAAGAAGAAAGATGAAAATGAAATCTACAACCTAAGATGATCAACTATATATTCTGATATTTTGACAAAACTTACCTGATAACAATCTCTCTTAAATCATTATCTCTCACAATTCACCTTAAAACATTTAGCTCAACAGTGTTTTGCATAATGATTCATGAATCATTGAATAGAATATGTAACCTAAACTAACTGCAACTCTTGCCCACAACCCACAATAATAAGACTATAGAAGGATTCACCAATTTGAATCACAAACAACATTAGATTATCACTATAAGTGCATGACAAGAAGAGGGAAAGGAAAAATCTACTGCTTGTATTGAAAATGAAGGTACAAGATATCAAAATATGATTCAAAAGGTTTACAAAAATATATGCTATGCATATGAGAGAAAGAAATAGAATTATGAACCTTGAGAAATTCAAACTTACTCAAATTTATTTTCATCAAGTGACATCAATGATAGAAAATAGAAAAAATAGCTCCACTGCATCACTAGAAACAAACTCTTCCTCATTTTTGAGCTCCTCTGAAAAGCCTGAAAAAGAGTGCCTCAAACTGCTCCAAAAAGCACCAAAACAATAGAAAATTTCCATCTCCCAAAGGTTGATCCAAAAATTCCTCAAAATCATGTGCAAATAGCTAGAAACTGAAAATTGAAACTTTAGTTTGTCATCTCTTTTTCCAATTTTCCCAAGAACTCAAGGCTATAGGCTACTCTTGCACTCTTAGGGCTTTTCACCTAAAAGTAGAGAGATAGACTACCAAAATCAATGCGGTTTACTAAAATTAGGAAATGTATGATGTGATTAAGGATAAAAGAGATGATCTAAATGCAACTAAACAATGTAATTGACAATTATGAATGAAAAACCTAAGAAATAAGCATTATTTGAAAACATAATGTGATATGCAAAAAATGCAATAAAGAAGTAAACTAGTGTAAATAGAATTAAATAAGGCTGAACAAAGTGCACCTAGGTAATGAGTGATGAATCTAGAGTTTCTTGAATGCTGATAGAAATCAATGAAAATCAGAAGTGGGACTCATTCACCGCCGATGGTGAATCAATCCTACTACTGGTGAAAACTTCTGAAAACTAGTTTTTGACTGTTGGGATCTGAAATCTGACAAAATCTAGATTTCTAGCCTTAACGTGGGACTCATTTTCCATTGATGGAAAATCAGTCCTCTACCAAAATTCTATGAAAGCAAGGACCAATTATGTTGCACCAAATCTAGACTTGTCTTCTTCTTGGGTTGATGGAGTCAAACCTACATAAAATAGAATGGGGGTTGTCTCCAAGCTTGAAATATGTTGTAGTTGACTTGGAACACTTTGTTGAGTTATTGAACACCTTTCAACACCTAATTTCTTGATAAAACTACATATACATGTCTGCAAACACACATGCAAAACGGGAAAAATGGTTAAGGGTTAGGTTATATGGATTTTCCTTGGTCAAATCCCACTTTGGTAATCAAACCCTTAATAAAGAAATGGAATGAAATGAACAAGGAAATGATGAATAACAACATGAAAAATGTCCTAAACTCACCACAAACTTGTTGAAGAAATCTGAAGATATGTCAATGGCTGCTCCAAGATGTTTGATTAATGCTTGATTGAATGATGCAAATCTCAAATGCTAATTTATGTTCAGTGAATGCAAGTGAATGAGGAGATTGTAGGAGATTTGGGGGAGGGGTAAAATGAGGATAAAAACACTTATTTATACACACTTGTGCCTTAGTAACCCAATGATACCTCATCATAGGCTAACATAAGCTAATTTTGAATAAAAACCCAAAAGGAAGTTTGAAATATTTTGAATTTGGAGCCAAGAGGGACTCATTCTCCACCCATGGTGAATGGGTCCCACCTTGGACTTGTAAGTGGGTGTTGGGAATTAAATTAAGTCATATTTAATGTTATTTGTCAAGTTTACATTAAAAAATACACTTAATTAATCCTTATGAGTACATAAAGGGGTCAAATAAAACATAAGAAAGGTGTAAATAGTGAAATTGAGCCTAGAAAAGCATGAAACCTTGTTACAAGACTTTACAACACTTCAAAATAGGACTTAATAAGTCATGAAAAGATTATTTTTAGGTGAATTATAATGAAAAGAGTCTAGAAAAGTGTAGAAATGTCTTAGAACACTTCACAACACCTTCATAAGACACCTTAATTTGAATTTTAAGGACCTAATGTGAATGCATAAGTCACATTAGAACATTAAATCAAAGAAAAATAGGTCAAGCATCATGAGAGAAAGACCTAAAAGACCATGAAAATGTACAAGAGATAATTTTTTTATGGTGCATTTATCCCCCACTTTAGTGAGAGGATGAACTTGCTTCAAAATCACACTAAAGTAGCCATGCAAATTGAGAAGAGGGTCCATATGAACTTATGTTAGCAAGATGGAATAAAAATGATCAAGAGGGATGATCAAGCCCCCAAGATGAAGATCCCATGGAAAAATAAACATAAGAACAAAGGAACACACATGTGAATTAGAAAAAGAATAGGATAAAGCTTTGATCATCTATCCAACTAGTTGTGGATTAGATCTAGGCATTTTTATGAGAAAAAGAGAATGCATACTCACTCTAGGGTAACAGAACTCATGAAAGTCCACTGGGTGAGAAGGCCCAAAAGGTGAAATGCATACGCTAGTTGGTATGCACTCACAAACACATAGGTGGCTATGGGGAAAGTCATGTCATTGAATGGGTTTCCCGCTCAACCATATCAAAGTTATACCTCCTGATAACTTTAACAAGGCACCACAAAGGAAAATGTTGGTTTATGCTTCATGAGACAAGCAAAGCTTTGTATGCTTAGAACTCATGAACAAAGACGATTCTACCATAGGAATGCAAGTTGTGTTATGCAAGGTTGTAAAGATGTAAAATGTAAAAGATGTTCAAAGGAGTCTTTCTAAGTTCATGCAAGGTGTATCACTTAGAGGATATTGTGTCTAATGTCTCCAAGAGAGGACCAATCAAAGAATAAAATATTCATAAATTAGTGGATGCAGTGTGTTTCATTGAACCACCAAGAGGAATGTAATATGCTAAGATAGATCACACTTATGAAGGACATCATACCCAATGTCATCCACAAAGTGACAAACATGTTGTATGAAGTGACAAGGTTGCACTAAGAACCATGAATGCAAATGAATTATGACAATGTATGGCCCCCACTTTAAAGGAATTGCTACACATTATTCTGTGAGTAATTACTTTAAAGTAGAGAAGGAAATATCCAAAACTAAAACAAGACATGAGAGCCAACTTGGAAGGCCCCTTTACCAAGTCATATGTTTCTGAGTAAGGCTGCTTCATGTAAATGAAAAAAGAAAACAAAAGAAAAGGGGAGTTTCCCCATAGAAAGGAACACACCAAACACATAAGGGATCTATGGATTTAGGGTCAGTATGTTTGTTGCTGCAATGTTTTTATTAAAAAGCTCATAATTGTCATCATTCTCCAAATACACATAGAACTTGAAGAATGACATAAAGAGAGCAGAAACAAAAGGAAAATAAAGTCCATTTTGGGTCAACATGGAAGAGACATTTTTGTCTCAATGCCTTGCATAGCCCCCAAAAGGAAAACACAAGTGAAAATAAAATTAAAAGGTGAAATAAAAGATAAAGCTTTTGGGTCAACATGAAGGGGACATTTCAGTCTCAATGCCTTTCATCCTCTCTAAAAGGAAATACACAAGAAAAAGGAAAAGTAAAAAGGAAAAGGGACCGATTGGGTCAACATGGAAGAGACATAGGTCATCTCAATGCTTTTCATTATCCCCAAAATGATAAAAAAAAAGGAAAAAAGTGAAAGCAATGTACGACATATAGAAGAATAGAGGTACAAATAGTGGAAGTGCACAAAGAGAGAGAGAACATTAAACACACATTACAGGGAATACAATACACACATACAATTGCAAAAGAAAGAAAATAAAAGGAAAATACAAAAGGATAGCAAGGCGAATGCAAGTCAACCATCTAACAAGTCATTTTCCTCCCAATCATGGTTAGTGTATTACAAGGGAGGTTGACTGTCCAAAGGAAGAATTGCAAGTGTTGAACTATAAGATGTACCAGGTTCTTCATTTTGTTGAGAAAATTTATCATTTAAGCTCATGGAGGATGAAAATAAAGAATTTAAATTGTTATACACTTTTTCATCTATTTTTGTGATCTCTTCATCATCATCATTGTCTGTATTGATTACGACAATAGGACAAAGGGTTATTTCCAAGGAAGGATGTATCAAAAGTTGTGGTTTTTGGATCAGATTTTTTTTGTAACGGCTGGACTGTATTATCTTGTGGGAGGTCAAGAGGAGGAGGGTGATCATCTATTGCTTATGTCAAAGGATGATGTTGATTTTCCTTATTTTATTCCATTCGTGACTAACGAGCAAGTAGACGATGATGAATCCTACGCTTCCTAGCACTATGATTTCATTTAATTCTATTTTGAAGTTGTTGAGGTGTAAGAGTAGGTTGATCCACCATAGGTTCCTTTTCTTATGAAATGGGAAGAATGGAAGAAACAAAAGAAGATGGGTCAATCACTTTCTCTTTAGCCTTATACACTTGTTTAATGTGAGGAGGCATAACAAGATTGGTTTGATTATCTTGTCGGTGTTTAAATGGGGAAGGGGGGGTGTCTATGGTCAGTTGCTCATGGGGTGGTATTGTTTTTTTAGTTTTGAACTCAGGCTAAAGAATTGTCTCATCGATGATGAGAGGAGCAGAAGTGGATGAGGACATCAAGTGTAGAGACAACTCAGCTATTCATTTGGCTTTGAAATTTTGATAGGCTATGAAAAATAAATCTTTACAAGGGGTGATGGGCTCCATAGATTTAGGCCAAAAGGCTTCTATAGAAAAATTACCTTTAGAAGACAATGGATGAAAACCAGTATGGTGTATGGTAAATATTTCATTACCATGTGGAAACTTCAAACACTTGTGAACAACTGAAGGGACCACTTTCATCAAGCGAAGCCAAGGATGACCTAGCCACAAATGAAATTGATCTAATTGTGGAATAATAGAAAATTGTACATCCAAATTTTTGGGTTCTATTTGTAATGGGAGTACGATTGATCCGACCATAGGGCATTCAAAACCAATATCTATTTTAATCCATGCGGTTGGTTTATCATATTATTCTTGATAAAGCTCATGTAGTACTAAAAATTCTTCTATGATCACATTCTCACCACAAGTGAGATCTATTAATATCCCATTGGTGGGCTTATCATAGATTCACCCGACCATGTAAAGAGGACCATCGAGAAGCTTTTGAATTATATCATGAGGAGAAAAGGTAATATTAATAGATTTCTGACGAGGGAGAAAACCTGAGACACATAAATAATGCACACAACTAGAAAATTTTATTATTATTCAATAATGAAAATCTTACATGCAGAGGATCCAAAATCCTTGAGCTTTGCGATACATGCAAGCTACAGAAGTTTCATAAAAATTACAGAAATTACAAAAAAACCCCCTTTTCGTAGCATGCGAACTCTTTTCCCAAAAAGCTATCCAAAAATTAGAAACTAGCCCATAAATAGCCCATTTTTGGTTTGGAGCCAAAAAAAACATTTTAGATAATAGTTTTGGTGATTAGGCACCAAAATATTACACTTTGAAATTCAAAAATTGAGTCCTAATTCGAAAATTCACAATTTTCCAAAAATCGACCAACTTCTGGAAGCCATAACTTTTGATTCAAGACTCTATTTTTCAAACCGTTTGCATCGTTAGAAAGGTATCGGAGTGAAGAAGATGCTAAGAACCCGCTTCGCCAATTTTGATGATTTCTGGGCCCGTACGAGACAGTTTAGTGCCTCAAACTAGACTCAGAAGGTTTTTCAAGGCAAAAAGAAGAAACTGGAACTTGAATAACTTTCAAACCATGATTGATCTTGACCTAATTCTTTCGTCAAAGTTCTTATTTTTCCATCATGAACCTTCCTATAAATTTTTTTCATTCCACGCCTTAAAATTCACACCTACTAAAAATAGCAGTTGACCAAAAAAAGCAGAAAAGCAATTCTGAAAGTTGGAAACTCTTATTCAACGAAAAGGGTATCCAAAAATACAAAAACATCTACAAAAAGAAAACAAAAGGAACATAGATGGAAAGCATATTTTTTGGTGATGCAATATTTCCCTCACACCACTGGATGCTCCTACATCAATTTCTTGGTTGGGCCCTTATGAGAGACAATGTCTATCGTACCCACAAGTTCATCAATAGGGTTAAATTGGGTAACAATTGGAGCAATATCATGTTGTTCATTATTTTTATTAATGTTCATCAGATGAGTGTTTGAAGGGTCACTAGCCTTGACAAATGAGACATTATTTTTAGGAATGGGGTTGGTAAAGATTTGTAAATTTTGATTAGGGGGTCCAACAGACTTATTTCCTTGATCATTGACACCCACAATGGACAAACAACCCAAATCAATGAGGTCTTGAACTAAGTGTTTGAGATGCTTACATTGTTCAGTGTCATGTCCATTTTGGCAATGAAAATGACAATAAGTATTTGGTTTAAAGGTGGGTCTTAAAGGCTTGGTGATATCAAGGGGTTTAATGGTATGCAAAGTAATCATTTGTTGTTGGAGCAGTTGATTCATTGTGTTATGGAAGGTATCGGGTAAAGGTGTAAATTGTCTCTCTAAGTCCCCATAGGTATAGGGCACCAGTACTTTAACAACTGTAACTTGACTTGGAGCTGGTTGAGTGGGCTGCAGAGGAGGATTGAAGTATAAAAATCATCTCTTTGGTTTTCTAAATTTTTTGTGTTGTTTTGGTTGTTTGGTTCAGACTTCTCAACTTGGTTAGAAGTGGACTTTGAATCACTACTAGAAACTGAGTTGTCATAATCACATAGGTTTGTGCATAAATGTATGAACGAAGGAAATTTCATCATAGTCAATTTATCTTGAAGGTTTGTGTGCAAGTTTTTGATAAAAATCTTCTGTAGACGTAAATCAAGAATCTTGACATCAATTTGAGCATAGTATGACTGATATCGTGAAATAAAGTTAATTAATTTTTCATCTACATTTTGTTTACATCTCATGAGATTAGCCATTTTCTTTTTGGCTATCATATGAACTCGGAAGTGACTTATAAATGCATCCACAAGTTTGTTGGATAATTAGATTGAATTATTGGGTAAGTTTGAAAACCACTGCAAGGCAGTGTCTTTTATGGTTCTAGGAAAAAGTTCGGTTAATAACTTATCACCAAGGACAAAATCACTATACAGGGTTGTATAAGCATTGACATGATTAATAGCATCTCCTTTACCTCTATACTTCTCAAACCTAGGCATCTCAATCCCTTATGGCATCGGGGTTCTTAAGATCTCTAAAGATAAGGGGATACTACGAACATGATATGTTGGTGGAGCATTTTGACTTTGGCTAATGGTGGATATTTGTTGTTGCATGGATGAAACATTGTTAAAGAGTTGTGTAATGATGGGGTTGGTGTAAGTGGTATGAGGTGGAAGGGCAAAGGGTGATGGAGTGTATGTGATGTTAGGAGAAGTGAAGGGGACAGTAAGAGTCGTGAAGGTGGTAGATGGAACATGCAATGCCACAAAATAATGAGGAATACTAGTTGGAAGAATGAAAGGAGTCACATGACTAACTTGCTACATTGTTGTTGTAACTTGAGGAGTGGTATAGGTTGGAATGGATGTTATGGTTGAAGGGGGAGGAATGTGAGGTCCTCCCTAGATCACAACAATGTTTATTGATTGGAATTTGAAGTAGCATCTCAACAATTATTTTCATAACTTGTAAGCCATCATCACTTTCAATCAAATGATGGAGGTTTTCTATGGTAGGTATGGCAACTGTTGAAATGTTTTCAAGGGATAAGTCTTGTTGTAAGCGTGTAAAATATTCATGAATACTAATGAATTTTTCTTGCAGAATGGAATTAGTTTGTGTGTCAATATGCATTGGATGGAAAGGTAAAGGCATAGTAGTGGTAGTATCCATGCCTAATGCACCATTGTTCATAGTAAGAGTAGGAGCTCTTGAGATCCCAAGGTCCACAACGAAAGTGCTATCATGGGAAGCCATAAGTCTACAACTTCATCTCACTAAAGTATTATCAATGGGACACCAAACACTCATGCAAGTACCACAAAGGATGGGGTGAATGCAAATGCAAGGAAATCTAGGAATGAAAAATGTAAATAATAGAAATATTGCAAACTAAAACAGAGAAATAACAACAGAGAACATAAATGGGGTAAATGCCTAGAAAATTTATGAAAATGTTGTTTGAAATATGTAGGTGGACTGATTTTCCTAGGGTAGCGAATGAGTCCAGTTATGAGTTTTTTTTTGTGTTTTTCAGAAAATTTAAAGTGAAATCAATTCTTTTTAGATTCCAATTAAGGATGCAAATGCAAATTTTCAAATTTTTAATGTTTTGATATGCAAAAATGAAATCTAAATGAGTCTTTCACTAATGCAATATGAGAAACCCTAGGATGTAAAAACAAAACAAAACCTATTTTAATGTTGATGCAAATGAAACCTAGGATGAAAATGGAATAAAAAAGATGAAGTGCTCAATATGCAGGTTCACCAAAATGAACCATGGATTTAAAAGTGGTCTAACGGTTGTACTCTTCCACTCATAGGGGTTTTTAGCTAAAAGGAGAGAGATAGACTACCAAAATCAATGTGGTTCACTAAAATTAGGAAATTTATGATGTGATTAAGGCTAAATAAGATTATCTAAATGTAACTAAACAATGTAATTGACTGATTATGAATGAAAAACCTAAGAAATAAGCAATGTTTGAAAACATAGTGTGATATACAAAAAATGCAATAAAGAAGTAAACTAGTGTAAAAAGAATTAAATAAGGCTTAACAAAGTGCACCTGGAAAATGAGTGATGAATTTGGAGTGTCTTGAATACTGACCAAAATCAATGAAAATCACTAGTGGGACTCATTCGCCACTGATGGCGAATCAGTCCTCTTCCAAAATTATGTGAAATCAAGGACCAATTCTATAGCACCAGATCTCGACTTGTCTTCTTGTCAGGTTGACAGAGTCAAATCTGCAAAAAATAGACTATAGGTTTTATCCAAGCTTGAAATAGGTTGTAGTTGACTTGAAACACTTTTTTGAATTCTTGAACACCTTTCAACACCTAATTACTAGATAAATATGCATATACAAGTCTGTAAACACACATGCAAAAGGGGAAAAATGGTTAAGGGTTAGGTTATTGGGATTTTCCTTTGTCAAATCCCACTTTGCTAATAAAAACCTTAATAAAGAAATGGAATGAAATGAACAAGAAAATGATGAATAACAACATTCAAAATTTCCTAAACTCACCATAAACTTGTTGAAGAAATCTGAAGATATGTCAATGGTTGCTCCAAGATGTTTGATTGAAAGATGCAAAGTGCTCAAATGCTAATTGATGTTTAGTGAGTGCAAGTGAATGAGGAGATTCTAGGATATTGTGGGGAGGGGTAAAATGAGGAGAAAAGAAATTATTTATACACATTTGTGCCTTAACTTAACCCAATGATATGTCATCATGGGCCGACATAAGGTAATTTTGAATAAAAAAATGAAAGGAATTTTGAAATATTTTGAACTTGGAGCCAAGAGGGACTCATTTTACACCCATGGAAAATGGGTCCCACCTTGGACTTGTAAGTGGGTGTCGGTAATTAAGTCACATTTAATGTTATTTATTGGGTTTACATTAAAAAATGCACTTAATTGATCCTTATGAGTGCATAAATGGGTCAAATAAAGCATACAAAAGGTGTAAATAGTGAAATTAAGCCCAAAAAAGTGTGAAACCTTGTTACAAGACTTTACAACACTTCAAAATAGGACTTAATAAGTGATGAAAAGGTGATTTTTAGGTGAAATTTAATGAAAAGAGTGTAGAAAAGTGTAGAAATGTTTTACAACACTTCACAACACCTTCACAAGACACCTTAATTTGAATTTTAAGAACCTAATATGAATGCATAAGTCACATTACAACATTTAATTAAAGCAAAAAATATCAAGCATCATGAGAGAAAGACCTAAAAGACCATGAAAATTTCCACGAGCCATTTTTCTATGGTACACAACTCAAGTGCACCAACTGGATTTATATAACAACTAGTTAAACAATTTATAGAAACATTGCTTAATCAGTGTTTTACAACTTTATAGTTTCAGAAAACAAAAATAGAAAGCCTGATTACATTTGATTTTTTACAATTTATCTCTAAATTTTCTATTTTTTTGCAATTTTGTGCAAAGAAAAATCAAAATATTAAACTAAGGCTTTGAATACTCTTGATTTTTCTATAAAAAATTATAAAATTTTTGTGGCCCCCAATCAAATATGATGATTCAAACTCCAAAGGAAACCATAACATGTTTAAGACCTGGGAAAAATCAAAGGGCCTAATGTTATTGCTCCATTTTTCATAAGGTAAAGTGTATGGGCATAAAATTTTTCTAAGGCATGCAAAGGCCTACCCTAGAAAGAAAGGGCCCAAAGCACCTAAGCTTTTCTCCAAAATGACAAAAAAGACTAAGGCATATTTTGGCCTAGCCAACACATGAGGGAAGGTATTAACATAGCATTTGTTTTTTTGAAAAGAATGTGATTAAAATCACATTCAAATTATGCACATGGGGAAAACGTAGCCACAAGACTGATTTCAAACACACATTTTGGCTATCATTTTGCATTAGCCATGTTGGGAAAAGTAGGGCTCTATTGGGTTCTGCCATGGAAGTTAGGGTTTGTAGCCTTGGAGCTTGATTCTTCACCATATTTTAGTGTTATCCTTGTCGATTCACCTCTGCATTCACTAATAAGTTATTTTTCACCATTTTGATGCACATTTGACTCCATTTGAAAAGAAATTTGGCCCACGGGTCGCGGCTATGATTGTTTTTTTTATGCATTTTGTGCTTTCTATATTTTGATATCTCTTTCCCATAATTGATAGCCACCATTGGAGGGTTTGTTCAAGCTTTTGAAATATTTTTCCATAGGTTTCGACGAGCTTCTCCACACTCTCATCTATGTAAGCTCTCTTAATCCTTTTTTGTTGCATTTCCCTCTTCAATAAAAGCTATATTCAAGATTTTCTTTACAAAAATAATTAAAATTTGTGTATTTTTTAAGTTTAGCCATTGTATAGGCCATGGCCTCACCATGTGTGTTCTTCTTGTTTCTATAAATAATGGCTTTTATGGGATTGACCCATGATGTGGGCATGTGCAAGATCATGATGGGCCAAAAAGTGGCAATATGATGGGTATGTGGCTAACAACTTTTTTTTACCCAAAATTGATGAAACGAAAAGGGTTTTTAGAGGAGATTCTCAACTTTCCACCAATATAAATTATGCTTTACTTTGAATTTAATAAGTAATTATTATTCATTTTCTATTCAAATTATGACTAAAGTCTTGATTGATAGGCTGATTGAAAAGCATCTATAGCTTTCAAAAAGTATCATATTTTTTGAATCCAAAACATTTGTGACATTCTATGCTTCACATACTATAGGATTAAAAAAAGAAAAACTGAATTTCATGAAGTTTTGACCAAGTTAAGGTGGTTAGACATATGATTTTTTATATTTTTTAAAAGTTGTAATAAAAAATTCATAATTAATTATTTACTTGGAAAAAAATTACAAAAATATACATCACATCAGTACATGAGTCCTCTACTTATATCTAAAATATTATAAAAAAATATTATCATTTTATTGTGGTTAGGGTGGTTAGGCAAACACCTACTTCATATTTTTTCCCTGGAATTTAAGTACTATTGCATTGAAATTTCAAATTTTCACCAAATAGATTTTTTTCTTAAACAATCCTAGTAGTTTAGAAACTACATTCAATTTTCTATAGATTTTATTCCTACATATTTTTGAAATAATATAGATAACTTATTCAAATTTTTATGTCAAGTTGCGTAACTCTGATTTATCTAAAATTTTTGCCACTTAAGGGCCTATTTTTTCCATGATGATCCTATGCATACCCATGTAGAAATGATTCCAATGTTGAATAGAATGACTCTCTTGCATTTGTTTGTCCTTTGGCTCTTAAAAAAAAAAACTTCATGGTCGCGGCCATTAGCTTTGATTTCTCCATTTTCTGGGAGCTCCATTGTTTGTACAAGCTTGAGCCTTTGTTATTCATCATTGTGCTTGCATTTTGCCAAATAAAACCGAAATGGGTATTCATTTATGAAGAGAGAAACTCTCCGAGGCCACGACCATGAGAGCACTAGCTAGGGTTTCTATTCATTTTGTCTCTTAACACTCCATTGAATATGCACAAGCAACATATCACTTCATTTTATGGATTTAAAAACCCATTATGGTCATGGACATTAGCTCTATTATTTACATTTTATGCTGGCATGGATCACTAGATTTGGTTTGTAGTTGTGTTTGAACATAATACCCTAAATGGGTATTCTATTTGTCAGAGAAAACTGACTCTTAGGCCACGACCATGCAAGCATAACATGATTTCTTTGTATTCCTTTATGAGCTCAAACTACTCCCTTATTTCTCTATCTTGAAATCTCACCATGTCAACCCATGAAAGTTTCTATCAAAACAAAAGATGATGTCACTGCACTTGCTTCCCTTCTATCCAAAAATCATTTTATTTTCTCCACTCACACATAGGTGCATTTTGAGTCATGGAAACTATAATATCACTATCTCATATGCTTCAAAACCCTAGATTATTGTACAATAAGATCATTTTTTTAGAAAGAAAAAAGAATCCAATGTATATGCTCACCATTGTAATTTCACTTGTTTACTTTCAGAATGCATATTTTACTTCACTCATATTTTTTTTCCTCAATGATGCAAGTTGATATGTTATTCAAGTGACATTTTGTATTTTCTCTATTCAATGCATATGTTTTTAGCACTTTTTTGCTTTCAATTTTGTGTGTAGTGCACAAACACAATAAGACTCCACTCCATATGATGTTTTTTTAGTTTCTTATAAAAAATGTTTCCTCATACCTTCATTCACTTTTTCATCCACTATTTTGACATGGTTTCAATGTTGTTCCACATACCCTCGTCACATAGAAGCTCCGTTTGTTTCCTCAAATGCATTGTAAATGAATGCTTCCTTTCACTTACTTTCCTTGCAAATCTACACTTATTCATGATGGTACACATGGAGGTTACTTTAATACTACATGTTGTCACTTATCTTGTGCACTTGAATACTTCAAAAAAGTGGATTATTAGCTTTGCATTTTTATTTTGAGCAATGCAATGTGATCTTCCCTTATATTTGTAGCATCAAAATACTGAAACAAAAATCAATTCATTGCAAGGTACTTTCATTAATGATACTATTTTATTTTTCACTCAACTCAAGCTTAGTGTATTGCATTCTAGTTTACCAATGCTTCTTTTGCTTCACTTACAACCACTTGTCACTCTGTTTCTATTGGAGACAACCCTTCTTCTATACTCTTCATGCATTTTTCTCTCCTATGCAGCAAATCTTGACATGAAATTTTGATTTATGCATAAAATATTTTGAAATACACACCATGATGAAGGTGTTCTGAAGCTTTTCCAATTTCTCTAGTTGGTATTGATAACTTGTAAAAAAGGAATTATGTATTCCTATAGACTATCTCATTCCATGATGATGCACTTGATGGTAATTCACTTGAGCAATTGTTCCTCTATGATATTCAATTCATTGCACTATCAGACTTGATTTTGCTAGATAATCACTTGCTTGAGCTCTCACGATACTTTAATGCACTCCTTCAGATGTATATCTACTTGAGCAATATTGAATTATTTCTTTTTTGAAACCCCTATATGGAATGTTGAGGGGAAGCATGTTGGCTCTCAACCCTTGTGGGAGCCCATTTTATACCACATGCTATAAGATATTAAAAAAAAAAAAGCAACATGGCTTTTCCTATACATACACAAGAAACAAACAATGCTAGATTAAAAGAATAAATTAAAATGTTTATCATGATGTTTTATCCTTGGTATTCTCTTCCACTCCTCTTTTCTTTGCTCAGTTGATTCAATGCATCACAAACAATATTATACATTACTGTTGATGGATCATGTAGGAGGGTTCATCGTCTAAGCTCTAACAAAACTTTATAATCACTTGTAGGTTCACTTGGAGCACGAAATCAAAAAGGAGAGCTCAACACTAAAGTTAACTAAAAGGCACAACCGGGAAATGATGATTATGTTCTCTCTTACATGCTCTTCTCTCTTTTTATCTCCAGTAGCATAGAGTATTGTTTATGATCCATTGTTCCAGCTACTCCCACGAATTTTGTAGGACACTTGATTCTCCTTTTACTCCAATGAATACAAAAATCATCTCTATAATTATTGTTCAATTCTATACTTTTTTTTTGCAAACAATGTATGGATCATTATGAATGAAAATTGAATATAAATGAAAGCATTTCCTTTTTCTTTTCATGAAATACTATGCTACAAAATGATATATGGAAACTAAAGCACATTGCACTTCTTAAGAACTCAACAACTCAAATATTCAACAATGGTTAAAACATATACATAAATAAATTGAAATTATTTATCTTAAAATGAACTTTAATCAACTAGCTCCATCAATTTGAGATGTGTGAAAAATTGATAGCACTTTTGGTGACCTATGCTAGATGCTTGCCTACTAAGCATTAGGCTAGTTTCCTTATGTAGATCCATTGGGATGGAGTCAATTCTACCCTTTTGAAACTAAAAAGTTCTAAAAATATGAAACTTTCAACTCCAAAAAATAGCAAAAACAACAAACAACAAATAAACAAGGTCCTGGCGGTTAGAAAGCAATGTGCAAAAGAACTTTATTAAGAAAATCTATTGAAAAGAAAGTGCTCCAAGAACATATTAGCAGAAACCACTCTACCATAGTATAGGGGTAGAAAATAGAACCTTAGAAACACTGTTTCAAATGGATCCCATTAACTGGGATCAGAAGCACTTCTCTAGTTAACCTTGAGATCTGAAATGAACTATGCTCTCTACATTTTGTTATGACATATGAGCCCTCCCAAATTGCATCAAATTTAGTATGTCTCCCTAGTTTAATTTTTTTCTCATCCCACTTGAGCACAAAATCTCCAACAACAAATTCTCTAAACTTTTTTTCACAGAATTCTCTTACCATGTTATCTTTCAACTCTTCATTCAACTAAAAACTAGCTCCCTGAGATATGATTTTATCAAAGTACCTCTCATAGAATGTTTGTTTACGAGTAGCCATTGACCCCATCATGGAAATATTCCTTTTAACTTCCACAAAAAAGTTAGGAAACCATTCTAACAATTCAATTGGAAGTTGTGGCTCAATAATGGTTGTATCTTCACAATCTTCAATAGAGAACTCAAAATCATCCAACAATGGATTTTATTTAGTCATACGATCTTCTCTCTTGAAATATTTTTCAATAGACCTACTTACTTCAATGAGAAATTCTTCTTCAAATACCTCTCCTTGACCCAAGATTGGATCATCAATCTGCATCTCCATACATTCTGGATCAACATCTCCATATCCTTTGGGACTTTCTTCTTTATCTGAAGCTTCATTTTCAAAAAGTATTTTCATCCATTCTTGGACAGATGTTTCATCCTCCCTGGGGTCCTCCTCTTGATGTAAAAATTGACCTTCAAAGAGTAGCTCTTTCCATTCCTCAACTACCTCTTTGTCTTTCAGGAACTTTGTGTCACTAACCCAAACCTAACCTTGGCCTTGAAATGAAGGATTTTGGAACCCTATTGAACATTTACCCTTCTATGATATTTCATCTAAAAGAGAAGGAATAGGGTTCAAAATGCACATTATTTCACTCAAGAGTAATGTAAGGATGGATGTAATATTTATTTGAATTTTTTTTAGATGTTTTTGAATTCTTACAAATGCAAATAAGTGAATCTAAACTAATCTAATGCAAGATGCTGGAAAACATCTAGTGTTGATTGCAAATATGAACTAGAAACTTAGATAAATGAAAACAAAATTTGATGAGACAAAACAAAGTGCACCTGGAGGAAGATTGATGTTACTTGAAGGTTTTGGAATCTTTCTAAAGTCACTTTTGATGGCCACTAGGACTGATTCTCCATGCATGGTGAATTAGTCTTGCTTCTAATGAAATGTTCTGGAAATAGGTTTCAAACTACTAGGAGATGAAATCTGACAAAATTAACTTTCCAGGCCTATAGGTGGCACTCATTTTCCATGGGTGGAAAATTATTCCACCTACATGAATTATAAATTCAAGAGTTGACTCTGTGGAGCTAGATCTGCACTTTTGCTTCCTCCAGGTGTCTGCTTCTAAAATTGTTAGATTCGGGTCTGAAAGTGCCTTTTTGTTGATATTTTGACTTGAATTATGAAGGGATGATTTTAATGAATTTTAAATGCAATCTTCAATGATTCCTAAGCTTCCAAGATGTCAAAATCGATAAACACACAAGAAGAAAAGAAGAAATGTTGATTGTTAGGGCATGGGGGTTTGCCTTGGCTAAACCCCGTTTAGGTAATTAAACCAAAATGATGAAATAATGGAATGAAGGATGCAAAAATTGAATAAATTACCTTTCCATGACCAATGATATTGAAATTCTGGAACAAAACATGTAGAATCAGCCTTTGGATGTCTTAGGAAGGTCAATTGATGACTTGCAATGGGAAAGCCCTAACTTGTTTGACTTGAGATAGAAGATAGATGATGAATGATATGAAGAATGTATGTGTGAGATGTAAGATGTAAAATGAGGATAAAAAAACCTACTTATACACAATTGTGCCTTAGTATCCCATTAGTACCTCATCACAGGCTGACATGAAAAATTAAACTTAAATTTCACTTTTTTCTTGCTCAAAGGTCAAAATTTGAGCCAAATGGGACTCATTCACCACACATGGTGAATGGGTCCAACATAGATGGTATTGATTCACCATACGTGGTGAATGGGTCCCACAGGGGCTATTTTGACAGCTCAGATGCCAAGAGATTAGGAAATAAGGTCTAAAATGCCATTTTGTCAGGTATTTGATCAATTTGAACCTCAGGATGCAAAGTATGGGTTAAGATGGTCTTACTAATGATGATTTAAATGTAAAATATGGATTGGGACACAAAACCAATCTGAAAGTGTGATTAAATACACTTTGCAACACTAAAATGAGGTCCACATAGCCTAGGAATGCACAAGAACCAATGTGAATGTGCAAGGCACATTACAACACTAGTTTATCATTAAGTTTAAGTAAGAACCTTGTAGATTGATGTCATAATGTTATTAAACATATTTTATAATGTTGAATTATGGAGAAATAGGTTCATTAGGTCTAGAAAAGTGTGAAAGTCCTTTACAAGACTTTATAACACCTTTACAAGATGTCATTAAAAGCATGTTATTAAATTTGCACAGATTTAAGACCTAGTGTGGATGCATAAAATGCCTCACAACAACTAAATCAAGGCCTTATTAAGTCCATTTTATCATGAATTAATCCCATGTCAAGCAAAGGGTCCTATTTTCTATGACATAGGCCTTTAACCAGGTTAGGGACTGTTGTGTTAGACTCTTAGATTACGTAAATTCCTAACCTTTCCTCCTTAGTGTGACTAAAAGGATGAGGGTCATGATCTTGGGAAACCCACTCATCTACATTATCTTCTTTGTTGGGTGCATTGGGGTCTACAGTCATGGGTTGATTCTCCAACCCATTTGTGTAGTATAGGTTAGCATTTACGAGGCTAGGAATGTAAGGTTCAATGTGGTATTTTTCTAATTTCTCAGACCTATGGTCACTTTTGTTCCATATTTGGTTCCAAAGAAAATGTGAGACCAATTAGCTAATAAAAAACCTCCTAGTTCGGCAATAAAGTCTCTTGAAAGGCAGAGTGCAAAATGGGGAGGCAACTCAATCACATGAACATCCTAGGAAACTACGAAGTTGGGGCAAGCATGTAATGTGAGGGCTATATTTTAAATGATTCCTATTGTTTGAACAACAAATCCATCTAATTGCATAACTACCTTTGACATGAGTTCATAAACTAAGCCTAATTTATTAGCTAAGACTTAGATAGAATGGTGGGGGTTTCACCTCTTGACTTTGTTGCCCAACTTTGATCTCTAGGTTGTTCACAAGCACCATTCTACTCATTTTTGCATTCACAACATTTGAAGATGAAATTTCAAGTAATGCATTTTTCAATAAATATTTCTAGCCCAGGATATGTAATGCATCCATGATGGATAAGCTAACTATAGCTTTCTTTAAATTCTCGACCATGTTGAAAGAGATGGGACTTACTTTTTTCTATCTCGAAGATTAACATCATTACTCACCTTTTGTTGTCCTCTCTATAGAATATGCATCTTCAGTTGAGGTGCAAGAACATTTTGAGATGGAATGACATGATTTTTGTTCCTCATAGCTTGTTGTTTTGAATTTATGGCTTGTTGCAAGCTTGCTACTTGTTGTTTCGCTTCAACTACTCTCCATTTCAATGTTGTGTTTGCAGCAATGGATGAACCTTGCTGGTTCTGACCTTGGAAATGGTTATCTCTGCAATATTCAACACTTTTCCAATTTACTAAAGCAATTTTAGAATTGCTTGGCTGTTCCATATTCTCACTTGGAAAACTTTCAAGTTCAGCATACTGATTCTACACTATGAGAGCTTGACTCTCCATTCTACTCATACAAGCATCCTGGTTGTGTGGTTGATTGCATGGGTAACACCAATTGTGCTCTTGAGCCAAATTATTCTATGGTACAAGCTCTCTTGAAGGTTAGAAAAGGCTTGGGGTTAAAACCCCTCTTCTGTCCTTGAAAATCATTATGAAATGGTGGCCTACTTTGCTGGTTCTATTGGTAAGGAGCCTAGCAAGGCCTACTTTCTTAACCCACTTGCTTCTTGAGGCTTGCAAATTCATTACTAAAGGTTTTACCAAGGTTTTGCAACATAATTTTGATCTCTTGGATTTATTTGGTTTTGTCTATAATGGAATTTTCTTGGATAACAAATTTATAACCTATTTTCGAGACTATTGAAACAACAACAATAGGAGGAAAATTCATAGGGATCAGTGGCTGAACCTCAGAAAAAATGGGTTTGGTTGGTCTAGGTGCTATCTTCTCGACTTGAATAATAAAATTTTCAGCCTTTATTGTAATGTCATAGGAATTTGGAAAAATAAAAAACCCTCATAGATTGTATCATAAATGATATCTCAGAATTCAAGGCTTTTAAGAAAAATAGAAAGGTATGTTTGAGTGTGGGTTTGACAATTAGAGGTATCATAGCCTAGGTTCTTTGAAACCTATAATTGAAGTATGCTCATGGGGAGCATGCTTGATGGTGTTTAGTTGCTCAAGCAACGAAAGGTGCTCTGACTTGTCTATGAATTTTCAGTAAAGACCATTGCCAAATTGGTACCATGTTGCTATGGAATTGGCTGGGAGTCATCTAAACCACTGAAGGGATTTTCCCTTCAAAAAAGCAACCAAAAACCTTATAGCCATGTTCTCTTCTATTATATTGTGCACTGAACATAATGTTGGCACATCTTAGATGTGTTCAATAGGGGTATTTTGGTCCTCACTAGTGAAGTAAGGAAATCCCTTAAGTGCTGCTACTAGTATGTCATTGTGTCGAGCCAACAATAACGGGCTGCCCCCATTAAATGGTGTGAAAGAAAATTGTCTCGCCATAGGTGGTGATTAAGATAATAGGGTTGGGTTCCTCTGCACAGAGATAATGAGACTATGTTTTGGTGGTGTGGACTTTGATCTTCTCACTGAATCAAATGTTCCTGGTGTTCCGCCTCTCCTTCTTAACAAGGATAGCTACAAATGCTCAAAAGGTGCTAGACTAGATTGAGTATGGATCCTTCTCATAAGCTATTCACACCAAATCTACACTGTAACCATAAATTAGGAGTCATCTGGTATATTTTTGAGACCTCTATAGGTATAAAATTTGCTATTGCATATACTTAACAACAGCCTACAACTTAGAAAAAGACTCTAAAGACAATACTTTATAGTCCCACCAAGTGTGCCAAAAACTATTGGCAATCGGGATTGTACCCTCAATCAAGCTAGGCTTGGTTATCTTGTTGCGACATGGAAATGTTCTTTGAATTTTTGGATAATAAATGAGTGAGAGAAAATCTCTAGATTAGGCTAGTTCCCTCTAGCTAATCACCTAACCTATGAACTTGCAAGGGAAAGGGGTAGGGAGAAAGATAAAAATGAAATCTATAACTTAAGATAATCAACCAGATATTCTAAGATTTTGACAAAACTTAACTCACAAAAATATTTCTTAAAGCATTAACTATCACAATTCACCTTAGAACATTTACCTCAACAGTGTTTTGCATAAAGATTGATGAATCATTGAATAAAATATGCAGCTTGAACTAACAGTAACTCTTTCCCACAACCCAAAATAATAGGACAATAGAAGGATTCACCACTTTGAATCACAAACAACATCAGATTATCACTATAAGTGCATGGAAAGAAAAGGGAAAGGACAAATCTATTGCTTGTATTGAAACTAAAGGAGCAAGACATCAAAATCCGATTCAAAAGGTTTACAAAACTCTCTGCTATGCATATGAGAACAAGAAATAGAATTTTGAACCCTGACAAATTAAAAATTTCTCAAAATTATAGGCATCAAGTGACATCAATGATAGAAAGTAGAAAAATAAGCTCCATTGCATCATGAAAAAGCAGCTCTTCCTCATTTTCGAGCTCCTAAAAAAAACCTAAAAAAGAGGGCCTCAAACTATTCCAAAAAGCACCAAAAGGATAGAAACATTCCATCTCCTAAAGGTTGATCTAAAATGTCCTCAAAATCAAGTGCAAATAGCTAGAAACTAAAAATAGAAACTTTAGTTTGTCATCTATTTTCCCAATCTACCCAAGAACTCAACTCTAAATGGAAATTTTTGATGTCAACTCAAGTGCACCAACTACATTTAAATAACAACTAATTAATAAATTTATAGAAACATTACTTAATCAATGTTTTACAGCTTTGTAGTTTTAGAAAATAAAAATAGAAATCCTGATTACATTTGTTTTTTTACAATTTATCTCCAAATACTATGATTTTTTGTAGTTTTGTGTAAAAAAAATTTCAAAATATTAAACTAAGGCTTTGAATACTCTTGATTTTTCTATAAAAAATCATAATTTTTCTTGGCCCCCAATCACATATGATGACGTGAAATCCAAAGGAAACCATAACATGTCCAAGACCTAGGAAAAATCAAAGGGTCTAAGGTTATTGCTCCATTTTTCACAAGGTAAAATGCATGGGAATAAAATGTTTCTAAAGCATGAAAAGGCCTACCCTAGAATGGAAGGTTCCAAAGCACCTAATCTTTTCTCCAAAAAAAAAAAAAGACCAAGGCATATTCCAGCCTAGGCAACACATGCAAGGTATTAACAAAGCATTTGTTTTTTGGAAAAGAATGTGATTAGAATCACATTCAAATTATGCACATGGGGAAACTGTAGCCAAAAAACTGATTTCAAACACACATTTTGGCTCTCATTTTGCATCGGCCATGTTGGGGAAAATAGGGCTTTGTTGGGTGCCACCATGGAAGTTAGGGTTTGGAGCCTTGGAGCTCAATTCTTCACCATTTTTAGTGGTATCCTTGTTGATTCAACTCTGCATTCACTAGTAAGTTATTTGTCACCATTTTGATGCACCTTTGACTCCATTTGAAAAGAAATTTGGCTCATAGGTCATGGGTATGACTATGGTTTTGATGCATTTTGTGCTTTCTCTATTTTGACATCTCTTTCCCACTCTTGGTGGCCACCATTTGAGGGTTTGTTTGAGCTTTTGAAAGCTTTGGTTGTGTGTTTTGATGAGCTTCTCCACACTCATAGCCATGTAAGATCTCTTTCTCCACTTTTGTTTCATTTCCTTCTTAAATAAAAGCTTTATTCAAGCTTTTCTTTACAACAATAATGAAAATTTGTGTATTTTTTGAGTTCAGCCATTCTATAGGCCACAGTCTCACCATGTGTGTTCTTATTTCTATAAAAAATGGCTTTTTTGGGCTCAAACCATGATGCAAAAACTGATTCCAATGTTGAATATAATGACTCTCTTACATTTTTTGTACTTTCTTGTGCTCTAGGGAAAAAAAAAACTTCATGGCCATGACCATTAGCTTTTCTTTCTCTATTTTCTGGGAGCTCCATTGTTTTTATAATCTCAAGCCTTTGTTATTCATCATTGTGCTTTTATTTTTTTGGAAAAACCCTAAGTGGGTATTCGATTTGTGAAGGGAGAAACTCTCCCAGGCCATGACCATGACAACACTAGCTAGGGTTTCTATGCATTTTGTATCTTAACACTCCATTGAACATGCACAAGCAACATATCACTTCATTTTTAGGGTTTACAAACCTATTATGATCATAGCCACTAGCTCTATTATTTACATTTTATGTTGGCATGGACCACTCGTAATAAGCTCAAATCACCTAATTTTCTCTATAGTTATGTTTGAACACAATACCCTAAATGGGTATTCTATTTGTGAGAGAAAATTGACTCTCAGGCAATGGCCATGAGAGCATAACTTGGTTTCTTTTCATTCCTTTATGAGCTCAAACTATTCCCTTATTTCTATATCTTGAAATCTCACCATGTCAACCCATGAAGGTTTCTATCAAAACACAAGATGAGGTCACTATTAGGTTCCTCTGAAAGGTACTATTAGTCTCCATGGTGAAAGGTACTTTATGCTGCTTATTGATGATTATTCTAGAATGATATGGGTTGCTTTCTTAAGAGAAAAATGTGAAGCATTAGAAAATTTCAAAAGTTTCAAAGCTATGGTAGAAAATGAGATAGATCTAAAAATAAAATGCTTAAGATTAGAAAGAGGTGGTGAGTTCACCTCTAGGGAGTTTAATTCTTTTTGTGAAGAGAATGGAATGAAAGACAATTATTTTCTCCCTGAACCCCTCAACAGAATGGTGTTGCTAAGAGAAAGAACAAAACAATTATGGATGTTGCTAGAACAATGATGATTGAAGGAAATGTTCCTCACATCTACTTGAGTGAAGCAGTAAGCACTGATGTGTATACTTAACCAAGTAAATGTAAATGGTAATTTTGGTAAGACTCCTTTTGAACTATGGTTTGGTTATAAGCCTACTATTAAATACTTCAAGATATTTGGAAGCAAGTCTTACATCAAGAGAGATGATGATATAGGCAAGTTTCATACAAGAAGTGATGAGGGAATCTTTCTAGGCTACTCTACGAGAAGCAAGGCCTAACGGTGCTATAACAGAAGACTGAGAAAAATGGTTGAGAGTGTAAATGTTTGAGTTGATGAGGATTCTACTAGATCATCTAGATATTGTGGATATGATTCAGATCAAGACAATACAAACAAAGGGAAGAATTTTCAAACAAAAACCAACTTCAAATTGTGCCATATGTTCTAGTAAGACTACTTCAATTTGTTCCAGTAAATCAAGAAAGTTAGGAAGCAGAGATAAGTGCAAGTGGAGAAGAAAGAATAGAAGAATTAGAAATTTGAGAGAATCTTAAAACTCTAAGTATGTAAAGCTAAATCATTCTGAAAATCAAATTATAGGAGACAATAATAAAGGTGTGCAAACTAGAAGAAATATTGTAGAAGAGTATTGTTTGATTTCCAAAATTGAACCTAAAGATGTTAATGAAGCTTGGAATTATGAACACTGGATGGAAGCTATGAAGGAAGAATTAATGTAGATTGAAAAGAATAATACATGGATACTTGTTCCCAGACCTAAAGATAAGAATGTGATTGGTACTAATTGGGTCTTATGGAATAAGCTAAATGAACAAGGTGAAGTGGTTTTGAATAAAGCAAGACTGGTATTTAAAGGGTTTTCACAAATGGAAGGTATTGAATTTGAAGAAACCTTTTCCCTTGTTGCTAGAATTGAAGCTATAAGGTTATTTCTTGCTTATGTTGCATATAAAAATTATAAATTCTATCAAATGGATGTAAAGTCAGCTTTTTTGAATGGTGAGCTAGAAGAAGAAGTATATATTGAACAACTGAATGGATTTCAACTGACTGATAAGGAAGACATGGTTTTCCGATTGAAGAAAGCTCTATATGGACTCAAGCAAGCCCCTAGAACTTGGTATGATAGATTAGACAAATATTTACTGAAGCTTGGATTCAATAAAGGTACTACTAACAACAACTTATATTTCAAATTGGATCATAATAAAGAATTAATTATTGAGGTCTTTGTTGATGACATTATATTTGGAGGAGATGATAATCTATATATGAGGTTTTTCGGTGGAATGAAGAGTGAATTTGAGATGAGTATGATTGGAGAGATGAAGTTCTTTATGGGATTGTAAGTTACTTAGATAGACAAGGGGATCTTCCTATCTCTGTCAAAATATGTGAGAGAACTACTAAAGAATTTTAGCATGGATGAATCAAAGCCTATTGGTACTCCCATGGTATCTAGATGTAAGTTAACATAGACTGATGATTCTCCTAAGGAAAATAAAACAAGATACAGGTCAATTATTGGTGGATTTCTCTATTTAACTCAAACCAGACTAGACATTATGAATGTTGTATATATGGTTGCTAGATTTTAGGATGATCCAAAAGAGTCTCATGTGACTATTGTTAAGAGAATGTTCAGGTATCTGAAAGGAACAAATGATTTTGGGCTTTGGTATCCTAAGATTGCAATCTTACTTTGAATACATATACTAATGCAGATTGGGCAAGAGATGTAGATGACATGAAGAGTACTAGTGGTGGTGCCTTCTTCCTATGGAAGAAGCTAATGTCTTGGTTGAGAAAAAAGTAGAATTCCATTTCTCTATCTACTGTTGAGGCAGAGTATATTGCTACTGTAAATAACTATACTCAGGTGATGTGGATGTAACAAATGTTGAAAGATATCAAAGTAGTATATGATGAACCTATTTCCATATACTGTGACAACTCAAGTGCAATAAACATATCAATGAATCTAGTGGTACACTCTAAGACCAAGCATATGTCAATAAAGTTTCACTTCTTAAGAGAAAAAGTGAGTGAGAAAGAAGTCAAACTGGAGTATGTTCCTACCAAAGAATACATTGTAGGAATTTTCACCAAGTCGTTGCTGAAGGATACTTTTGATTATCTTAGAGGGATGCAAGGGGTGATTACCCTCTTGATTTGAACTAAAGATGCATTTTCTTGCATCAATTTGTGTGCTTCATAAATATTTCCTAATCCAGATTGATGTTTCCATCACCGCTACTCAGGGGGAGTAGTTAGATGTGTAGATATGTGGTTTAGAGATTGTATGTGGGAAGACAATGCTTATCTTTTCCATTGATTTCAAAAGAGGAGAAGATTCATGTGAAAAACTATTGCTTATTTGGAGTAAAAAGTCTTGTGGGGAGAAGATCTTGCAGAAGAATTCAAGGAACAAGAGCCAGAATCTAAGGAGGAGTAAGTGTTGATTGAGAGTTGGGTTGATGGTGTTTTTCACATCATGTGTTTCCATCAATTCCAAAGGGGAAGATTGTTGGATGTTGTGCTTGTCATTGATGTCAACACTATTAGCATTTGATGTATTGAAGGTTGTATATGGGGTGCTGTCATAATAGTGGTTTACAATTCCTGAGAGGAACGAATTTTAGCTGAAATCACATATTTTTAGAAAATATAATGAATTAAGCCTTAAAAATTTCTATTTTAAGGATTCCAATTGAAGAGGGCTTGATCAAATCACCTTAGATCAAAACCCCTTGGATAGAACCTCGCTAGTTTTAAACCATACCTATAAATGCGTCTCCTTTATACCTATCAAAATGCTGATAAAAATTTACTTTTGATTTAGCTTTTGGGGGATCAAATTAATTCATTTAAAATTTATTTCAAATGATTATGGTATTCCTTAGAACAAGCTATCCAATAAATATAATTTTAATATGTTTTGGTTTTGTTATGTATTTGTTTTTAAGTTTTATTAAACATAGGTTTTCATCGAAAATGAATTTCTTTGTTCTTCACATGTGGAAAAATAGAATATTATCAAAAAATTGAAAATATGAGTGCACTAGATATTGAAGTCCTTGATCCAACAAAAAAAAAATAAAATTTTGACATATACAAAAAAAGTTACATGTTATACGGTCATGCTGTGTCTGAATTGTAATTTGTTTGACATTGAAACTTGATTAAGGAAAAATATTCAATAAAAAAATATCTAACCAAGTGGAAGCACTAGACATCAAAGCTAAAAATCTAAATTTGAAAGAATTATAATTTTATCCTTCATGGAAAAAAAGTTATGCGTTATACGGTGTACGTCACTTTTTAAAAATGTTGTTTTCTTAAAAAAATCAATTTTTGTGGGAGATGGAAAAAGAAGTGAAATTTGAGTCCAAAACTTTTGAAAAAAATATTTTTAGAATCTATAGACAAAATTTGATGAGACTCTAGTTTACACCATCTTCAAATTCCTCACAGTTTAGCCGCTATAGGTGCCCGAATGTGAAGATTTAGTTAAAAATAATAATTTTAGTGTCCAGTTTGGCCAAAAATTGTAAACCACTATTATGGGATCACCCTATGTCGAGGATATTGAGAAAATTGTAAAAGAAAGTGTTTCAAGGTCCCAGTGGAACTGTGAAGGTCCTGAAGGTTTCTTGTTATGTATGTTTAAGATCAACTAATGTGGACTAAAGGGTTCATTTCTAAGAGTACCTACTTCATCCATCGGAAGTATCAGAGGTTCGGGTGAAGATTTTTTTGAGTTATGAAGATTTGTGTTATGACAATGTTTATGTGGTCTCTATTAGTGTTCTTGATTAAATTTGGTATAATTCTAGTAATTCTAGTTGTTTTTGATGTTTCTTTGTTATTTCTTGGTGTCGGTGGATGTTTCTAGATCGTGCTCTATCTTTTTTGTACATTTGTATTGATTGGTGTACTCATGGTCAAAGATTTTCTCTCGGTATGTTCAGCTGTTCATGTTCTTGGTCGACATGATGGTTGTAACATGTTGTGGATCCTTGGAGATTAAAATTTGAATGTTTGGTGTGCTCAAGGATATTGTTTTGGGTCTCACATTGATATTAGCTGAGGGTGTTTGATCCACATTGAAAAATTATTTATAAATTTGGCCTGACTTTGAAAATATGTTTCATATTTATGGTCGACTAGGTTGTTGATGTAAATCTATGTTGTGGATATATAAGAGCAATTTTTTGAGTGAAGTTAGTGTGTGCATAAGAGTGAATGTATGCCAGAGAAAGTGCAGATGTGTGAATAGTGTCTAAATCATTTGACTATAGAAAAAAAAAGTGAGAACAAGATTTTATGTGGTTAAATAGAACTAGAATAAGGCTTTTGAAGAAGCTATTTTCTCAGTTCACAATCTGGATGTTTTTAATCTGAATCTTTCTTGGGTAGTGATCCCTCTTGTATTTGAGTAGTGAGCTCTAGGAAGTGTGCCTGAATGCATGCACATTCCCATTATTTTTCATTATACTTTTAATAGGGTATAATCTTGTGGACTAACATCCACCATGTTTTTTCCCCTAACAAGGTTTCCACATAAAAAATCTTGGTGTTATCTGTGTTTCTGATGTGTTGATTGTTTATGGTTTATTGTTTATTCAAAAGATCTAAGATTGAGTTATGTAAAGTTTGAAATTTTTAAATAGTTTGTGACAACTGATTCATGCCCCCTTCTCATTTGTTTGTCCTTGTTTTTCCAATAACCACTTGTCACTCTATTTCTAGTGGAGACATCCCTTATTCTATACTCTTCATGCATTTTTATCTCCTATGCAGCAAATGTTGACATGAAAATTTGATTTATGCATAGAATATTTTGAAATACATACCATGATGAAGGTTTTATAAAGATTTTCCAATTGCTTCAGTTGCTATTGATGACTTATAAACAAGGATTATGTATGCTTGTAGAATATCTCATTCCATGATGATGCACTTGATGGTAATTCACTTGAGCAATTGATCCTCTATGATCTTCAATTCATTGCACTATAATACTTGATTGTCCAAGATGATCACTTGCTTGAGCTCTCATGACACTTTGATGCACTCCTTCAGATGTATATCTCCTTGAGCAATATTTAATTGTTTCTTTTCTGAAACCCCTCTATGGAATGTTGATGGGTAGCATGCTAGGTCTCAACCTTTGTGGGAGCTTGTTTTACACCACATTCTATAAGATATTCAAAAGAAATCAACAACATGGCTTTTCCTATACCTGCACAAGAAACAAACAATGTTAGATTAAAACAATAAATTCAAAAGTTTCTCATGATTTTTTCACCTTGGTATTCTCTTGCACTCATCTTGTCTTTGCTTAGTCATTTCAATTCATCATAGACAATGTTCTACATTACTACTGATGGATCATGTGGGAGGGTTCATAATCTTAGCTCTAACAGAACTTTATAATCACTTGCAAGTTCACTTAGAGCACGGAAGCAGAAAGAAGATATCAGCACTAAAGTTATCTCAAAGGTACAACTAGGAAATGGAAATTATGTTCTCTCTTACATGTTCTCTCTTTTTATCTTCAGTAGCGTAGAGTATTCTTTATTATCCATTGTTCCATCTACTCCCATAACTTCTGGGACACTTGATTAAACTTTTTACTTCAATGAATACAAAACAACATTTGTATAATTATTGTTCAATTCTATACTTTTATTTTGCAAACAATGTATGGATCATTGTGAATGAAAACTGAATACAAAAGAAAGCATTTCCTTTTTCTTTTCATGAAATACTATGCCGCAAAATGATATATGGCAACTAAAACACATTGCACTTCTTAAGAACTCAAAAAATAAAATATTTGGCAATGGTTAAAACATTTGCAAAAATAAAATGAAATTCTTCACCTTAAAATGACCTTTAATCAACTAGCTCTATGAATTTGAGTTGTGTGAAAATTTGATAATAGTTACCTAATATTGATTCATTCCCTTATGATAATGTGTTGACAATTGAAGCTAATAAATTAGAGTTATATTTTTATGGATCTAAGTGTAGAACTAGCTCTAGTGTGAGGGTTATAATAACCCCACCCACAAGAGATCCTATTTCCTTGCCATGTTTCTTAAATTTCCTATGCACAAACAACACCATAGAGTATGAAGCATTACTTGCTAGAATACACACTACTTTAATTATGGGAGCTCAGGACATGAAGATATTCAGTGATTCATAATTTTTCATTAAGCAAATAAATGGAATGTATCAAGTGAAACATGAAAAATTATCAAAATTCAAGGATCTCACAATGAATTTGTTAGACAATTTTGATTCGTAAACCATTGAAAACATCCCATAGAAAGATAATCAATATGTAGATGTGATGGTGAGTGTGGCTTCCATTATATCACCTCAAGATCCTTCAAAAGACTACACATTTATTCTGCATATAGTTATGAAACCATCAATAGAAAATAAAATAGAAGAATTATTATCAGTCACCATGGAAGGCAGTGGTGAATGGTACATGTAGATATTTAATTACTTAAAAGATAGTACCTTTCCTAAGCTGACCACTAAGAATACTCATGCCCACCTTAAGAAGCTTGCATCTAAAAATATAATTCTTTCCGATGTGTTGTATAGGAGGTCCTTTAATTGTCTCTTACTTAGATGCCTTAAACAATTTGAAATCCCCATAGAACTTGAACAAGCTTGTGAAGGTGCTTGTGGAGGTCACTTTGAAGGGAGAACACTAGTCCAAAAACTAATCCACATAGGATACTATTGGAGACATATGGAACAAGATTTATTTGCATACATTAAGAAATGTCACAAATGTCTAGAACATAGCAATCTAATTCTTGCTTCTACTTCCAAACTTAGTGCTAAAGTTCCTATTTGTCCTTTTTAGGTAAAAGGTTTGGATTTGATTGGAAAAAACTCACCACCTTCCTTCACTAGGCATACATTCAAAATCAGTGCTACAAATTATTTCACTAAATGGGTAGAAGCTATTCCTCCTCATTCAAAAAAAACCAATGTAATAGGTCATTTCATATTGGAACACATTATTGCTCGATTTAGACTTCATTCCATGTTAGTTTTAGACAATGGGACACCATTTAAAAATAATTATGTGAAGAAATTATTTGAGCCATTTATGATCCAACATAGTTTTTCCAAACCCTTCTATCCGCAATCTAATGGTCAAGCCAAATCAACTAATAAAACCCTTGAACAAATCTTAAATAAAATGATAAACCAACATAATAAGGACTAGCACACCCAACTAACATATACGCTATGGGCCTATTGTATGAATGTTATATTATCCACTAGGACTACCCATTATAACCTTGTATATGGAACTAAGGCAATAATTCCTTTGAAGTTTACATATTCCTAGATTAAGGATCCCTCTTCAGGGACTTTTTCATGATAATAATTATCAAGAACAACGATTACATCAGCTTGAAATGCTTGATGAATAGCGCATTAACGCTCTTGAGTACCTTCAAGCTTACTCTACAATAAAATAACATAGTTACAATGATAATGTCATTTGTTAGTTATTCAATAAAGGTGATTTGGTGTCATGTGAGAATAAACATAATGTCAATGCTATCCCAACTGAAAAAGGAAAGTTCAACCCTAATTGGCTAGGACATTACAAAATTGATAAAATTTATGGGTCTCAAGCATACACATTAGAAGAAATGGATGGTACACCTATTAAAGAAGTTATTAACACAAGACATTTGTGTCGGTACTATATATAATTTTCTTGAATAGTTTGAATAATAAAGTAGTGGTGTTAGAGTAATTAGATAACATTCTATATTCTCTCACATTGCTTCGTTCTTGAAAAAAAATTATTTGTGTCTCTTGAATACTAAAGTAACTTCTTAAATTAATTTTTAGGTAGTTACATTAGGTTTCACATTATTCAAGTCCATCTGGTGTGTTTTGTTATATTAGATCCTTATGTGCATTTAATGTTCTAAAATTAGATCATGGGTGCATTTAATTTAGCATAGCATACTTATTCATAATGTTGCATCTAAAAGAAAATAAAATAGTTTTAATTAGATCACATAGAACATGTTAAATAATGTAGACATTTATTAAATAGTCCTAAAAATATTACTTGATAAATCACTTTTCCATTTAACTTAAAACATATAAAAAAACACCAAATGATCTTATATGTATCAAATTTTTAAATTCATGACATCAAATATACAATGCTAGGGTGGCATATGGCTACTAGATCCCTCAGGGTCTAGTGATTGCATCTATCTAGATAGATTTCATCAAGTGATAATAGTATGTGATCATGATCATGAACTAATAAGAGCATCTAAAGCATACTATAGATCATGTGCTCATCCAACGGCCATGGTCTCTCATCCAATAGCCCCTAGGAACTCTTGCTCTATGTGGTCTCTTTGTGCATATAGAATTTCTACCTCTATATGGAGTATCCTCGACCTCCTCTGGACCTCGAGATGATTGAATCTCCTCAAATGAAGCCTTGAATCAATCAACACACCTCATCTCACCCTCATATGCTTCTCTTAGTCTAACATAGGGTTTGAATAGCTATGGGTCTCGCTCCATGATAGGTCACTATCAAAGACTAATTGAGGCACTATCTTTACAACAACTTGTCGATAGAGGTCATGTAAATCTCTCACAAAAACTACAAGATATAAATCATAAATATATTAGCAGTACACATCATGATATATATATAAATTAAAAGCATAAGCATGAACACATGCATAAGCATATCAATAAATAAAATATCATCACTTAGATCCCCGATTAGTTGTGTAAAGATAGTCTCATCCTATGTAGGAGGCATGGAAGATATTCTAGTATCTCTATGTTGGTAAATGCTAGTGCATTCCATGACTGCTGACTATGATCTGGTAATACAGGTGGGAGATGTATCTCCCAATTCATGAGTGACTAGACCTTCATCTATTTTTTCACTACCCTCAATCATCAATGCCTCCTCCTCCTCCTTATCTCACTCCTCCCCCTCATATTTTGTGTCTGCATCCTCATCATAATCCTCAACTGTCATTTGCAAATAGATTTGATGCCCTAACCATTGTATTCTCACTTATCTCATCCTCCTCATCCCTCTACTTTGGAACTGGTCCTGAAAAACCTATAGGTTGATCCATCAGGAATATGGGAGTTGGTTGTGCTACTGCTCACCACTCCTCGTATGCATCAGTAGCACTAATTTCATTAGTGTTAGAGACTGGGGGCATGTTAATATCTACATCCTCTGAATCACTAGATCTAACATCATCCACTATCAATCACCTAGCATCTCCTATCCTCCAGGAACTCTGCACTGATCTTATTAGGGAATGGTGTTGGTGGTAAATGTATCTAAAAAAATGGTCACATGAAATGATTGTAGTATAATGGTCTTACTATGTAATCGTGTCATCCCAGAAGAAACCTATCCCTTTGCATCCTCCTCAACTATCAAGTATTATCTAGCCACTATGGTATCAACTAGTATCATCTCCAAAGGACCTCCTCTAAATCTATTCGATCAAATAAAAATATCCAAAAATACAAATCCCCATACTACCATGAGAACCTTAGTAGATAACTGATTATGCATGGATATCCTAGGGTTAATATAGATGAAAACACTACTAGCATATTGCATGTGATATTATCCAAGCACCAAACTTGCATTAGTGTATAATGCACCATACTTTTGACTCGTGGTATGTAAACCACCCAAGATCATAATACAAATTTACAAGGATGCTTCAGCCCCAGACATATATGGTCCTCTGTTGCACCATCTATTGTATCATGTGTATAAGTCCTCCATCTAGATGTGCTCCTCGACCATCAGGGACAAGTACTAGTGCCACTATGAAAATTATGATCAGTACCAAAATTGATGCTCATGAGTAAAGTAGCCATGTTAACTCAATGTGTGGCCCCACGATATCATCCCGAAATAAACCTCCAAGGTAGAATTGAATATCATATTTAATCTTGTAAAATGACCAATCCCCTACAAAACAGTCTATCTTTCCTCAAATCAGAATTCAAAGAACATGATGGACATCCTCTAGGGTGATCGTCATCTCACTTGTAAGAAGATGAAACATACAAGTATATGCATCCCATCTCTTTGCAAGATCCATCAACATAGCATCATGGTACCTCATGGGAGGCATGAGGTATACCCAGTATAATCTAGTGGCCTATAAGGCCTAAGTTTCAACCTTTGATAACTTTGAGACTAGGTCTCATATGTGATAGAATGGCTTGTTGCTATGACATTGTTATGATTGAGGCAGAATCTAACAAACAAAGAGTAAAAATATGTCCTATAAACATTATTAACTCTTAAATCTACACATCAATAATAAAAAATGTGTACTAAAATTGTTCTAGTGTACTTTTCTAAGGTTCCTAGACATTTTAGTTCCCTTTTCGGACACTATGAAAAAGTGGGACACTTCATAACAAAAGGGGAAACTTTGCAACAAAAGGGGACACTTTGTGAAAAAATAGAAACTCTACAAATTTTACTTCCAAGGTCCTAAATTAACCTAGAAATGCATGAAAACATAAAAAAAATGTGTAAGAAGAAAGCTAATGCATAAAAATCAACTCACTTGATGTGTAGCTTGCCCCGAGCTACCTCCTCCCGCGGGATCTAAAGTCTTGGAGGCACATACTCTCATCAACTTAGCATCTCCAATCACTCTCTAAAAAACTCAAACTACAAGAAGGTAAAAAGGAAAACTGATTAAAAATTACTGCACTTTTACTCTTATATATGTTTAAGTTAGGTATTTTGCATATTAGGGCTAAAAGTGCTTTTTATTCAAACAAGCACACCGAGGGCTAGAAAACTCTGTTTGACGTCTTATGTTGCATTGGAATCCTAGTTTTGATCCCATTCTCATCAAATTTGTATCACTATGTGGTATGGTAATTGGAGATACCCTATGATATGACTTACCTAATTTGATGTGGTTAGACTGCTATCTTGATTCTACCTCCACAAAGCAAGCAAAATCAAGGGGGGAATACATCTACCTTGAATTTTATTTCATAAAGAAGTTAGACAATAATATTTTTGAGCAACTAACAAATATGTATTGCAAGATGTGGTTCCTAACATTGTGATTTTGTAGATAGGTATAGTGGGGGATTCATTCTCCCATGCTCGCAAATGAATCCATATGAGTATAATTTTTATGAACCAAAGTGTATTGTTCAAATTCCTTTAGCTTGTATATGCACGTAGAGTCATATGGGCACTAAAGTGGTTG